>OX392506.1:21689263-21794055 GCA_947623375.1 Apotomis capreana
CTTATTTACCTTTTCCACCCCCACTCCACTCTATATACATCTCCACTTTCTTGAAATTTCTCTAATCGACAAAAAGAATCTAAGTATATTCTTATAAATCCTACTCCAGAACTTCATGAGAATCGGTTATGAAATACGACCTCCAGGCGAGAACACCCCAAAAAGCATCCAATCGTCCGCACATACGAAAGAATTTTGGGCCAAGTTAAAACTGAAACGCTTTGCTCCATTGGTCAATTATGCCAGCGAAATTTGTATTCATATTAGATCTAGAGAGAACGACCCGATGACATTTTATACAACGTTTTAATCACGTTTATAAAAGGTTCGGTTTCGGTTTCGGCCGAAACTGTAATCAGAACCGAACCTTCGGTTTCGGTTTCGGCAGAAAAACGTGTTTCGGTCGAACACTAAAAAAAATACAGTCGAATTTAAACCCCTCCTTTTTTTGAAGTCGGTTAAAAATATGAATTTTTAATCTTAAACTTGATGGGTCAATACGTCAAGATTAAGCTCAAAAAATGTTTTAGAAATTATAATTTTCGTCCTACTTACCCTAGCGAATGTGTTCGTTCGCTGACGAAAGATTCTCAGTGCAAGTCAAAACGATTAAGCTTTCCAGTACCAAGGCCTTAAGGGTTAAAGGTCAGTCCATCTAATCTAAGTGTTCATATAAAAATATTGATGTACAGTTGACGTACTTAACAAATACAGCGGTTTAATTTTCCACCTTTATTCCCTATCCAAAGCAACAGTTTGCGTGACCCTATCAGAAACTGTCGTGGTGTTATTCTTAGTAGATTGTTTTACGGCGCGTCGTCCATTTAGCTTACCGCCGACTTTAATACGTATCTATAATATACCTTTTATCGGTACCTTCCCGGCGTTAAGATTAAACATATTTCTGTTCTATCACAGTCAAACCTTTTCCGCAACTTTAATAGTCCTCTAGAGAGCCCTCAAGACTGGTTTTAATACCTACTTGAACCAAACTTATCAGAGATCTGCTGCAAAAGGCAATTTTGAAGTTAGGACTAGCAGTTGAAAGGACCAATTTGATGAAACACCAACTAGTTTGAGAGATCTCATTCAATACTCCGCAAATTTGGGTGTTAGTTAACTTAGTGCCCTCTGAGCATTTGTATACAAGCTCAAGGTTTGCCCAGTAAGTATAAATTGAAAGGTATTCGCACACCTATAAATAGCAGACCAAACACGTGTAGCAAATAATGGTGACGTCGTGGGTAGTCAATTTGTAATGTAAAAAAAATAGTTTTAACTTTTTTTATAAATACTTCTTTAAACGAATCCAAATTCAATGGGATTGCGTCGTCGTATTACAGTGTTCCCGTACCACCATACGGCTTCATCATCAGATCAGCTCCGTGTCATAATATAGGTAACATTGTATTGTCGTCCCGTAAAAAAACAGTTGAAATTATACTTCCAAGATTAGATAAGGTACACTCAGGAAGACAAAATTACGGACGGAACAGAAACTAAATGAAAGCTTGTTAAAAAATGTCGTAAATGAAAATCAATACTCTGTGGAACTTCAGAAGAGTATATTCCCAGGCAGTGCCACAATATTTTCCTAAAAACCGTACCTAAATCCCGAAAGTTTTGACGCAAAAGAAATGGAAAAACACCATGGAGATATTAAGTGCAATGCCCAACCATGAATCGTGAGAAATACTCATGTCATACTATCCGCTTCAGTAAGTCGATTTTATGGTATGTGTAGTGAAGTGTTATTTGGCTTAAATGACCGGCTTTAGTATGCAAAGTAATCGGAACCATTTGTAACGCCGATATCTGGTGCTTTGTTAGAGTAATTGTGCATTTGCATTTTACATTTCAATGCGGCAAGAATTCTTCGAGCAACAATAATAATTACAATTCTGATGCAGATTGCTGGATAACTATATGTGAAATATTCCATTTCAATTTACTTCTTTCATTCGCTATTTTTCAAGCTTTTATTTAACTTGCCATGTACACGTTACTATGTTTGTTCGGGTGGAATCTTGCAACTCAATTTTGAAGCAGATATCTTTAACCGATTGAGCTGTAATTTTGCATAGCTACTTGATTTTGATAACAATACAATAATATGGTACCATGGAGCTAGGCTGATGATGGTGCCGGAAGGTGGCCCTAGAAACTGTAATAGATAATGCAATCCTACCGAGTTTGAGGTCTTTAGAATCGGTTCTGTGAGCATTTGATTGATGCTCAAAGAAAAGTTGAGTCGGCTATAAAAGGTTGTTACAAAATTGAAATTTTCGACAGAAACTTATTTGCTTGCACCTATTTATATAAACTTATAAGTCTTATAACTATGGTAGGCGAAGTTCGTTCCGTTGCGTGGAAGGAAAAGGGGACCTGGAAGATCGTAGTGCCCACTGAACTAATGACTTAGTAGGATGCATCCCTCCGAAATTTAAATACTCGTATTTACCCAATACTTACTTAATTTACTTGTTTATCTATACAGGGAAATATAACGTCATTAAGTTCTATATCTTGTTGCACTTGGGTGACCCGCTGTCTTAGGCAATAACCGAAACTCGTTTTCATTTTTATTAATGCATGAATTGCATGATATGTATTTTAATGACGCGCCCACGCGTCAAAATGTTTGTCTCTAATTTCGATATCGAGGGATTCTTTATACGTATAAGGCATCTTAAAATACCCACGTGTTATTCATATTTGTTGTTATTTCTCTCGTTTTATATTTGTAAATAAATCTTCAAGGTAAGAGTGAGTATGCTATTACTGAACCGGTGAGCTACATCCTCGACCCCGTAGTCACTTAAACTCTGGTTTCCTAGGATACTTTGTATTAACGGGTTGGCTTAAAGTAATGAGAATTTTAAATAAATATTTTTTTAATAAAAATAGTAAGTATATGTGTAAATAGTTAAATTTTATTAAAATACATTAAAACTAGTATTTCAACATCCAACTACAATATGCAAAAAGGACCCCATCTTAAATTTTTCGCAACTTGGTTTTAACCCCTCTCATCATACTTTGGACCACATAGCTTTACTTTTTTCAATTGGCTTTGTATTCTGCGTTTTAATTGTTTTAGCGATTTTGCTTCCCATCTAGTGATGGGCCGCGAGAATATTCTCGTTCCCGAGAATATTCTCCTGGGGAATATTTCCGGAAATTTCCTTTGTTCCCGAGAATATTCTCCAAAATGGGGAACATTGAACTTTTCTTAGTACTAGAGAGAATTTTAGTACCAGAAAGTTATAATTTGGCATGGTTATACATATAAGTCATTTTGACAAATTGGTAGAACAAATTCTTGGAAAAATACTTTTTTACTTTACCTCCCCCTATAATAAAGTGGGGATGTCTTTTTTTTCTAGTCTACCCCATGGTGTGATATGTCGTTGGATAGGCCTTACAAAATGTTGCAGGTTTGTTGCAACAATTTTCCGATTTATAGATCTGCTTGTGAAATATCAAACTTTAAATTGCAAATTTTGGGAGTTCTTGGGTATTGGCTATATAAACGCTGCTAGGGTAGGCTTTACAAGTTTACGAGTAATAATAGTCAACCAACTCATAAAGGGTACTTAGAGAAGTAAAACTTGAAACTTGTATGACTTTGTTAGCAGTTAGCAGAAAAAAATCATTAACACTGACGCGCTGCCACAAAACGATTCATCTGGCCCAGCATGACATATTTTATGAATCTGCAATCAGATTGGTTTCGTGTTTGTGTCCATTTTACGGTAGTATGATCTAGTGTTTTTGTTGGTAGGTTAATTCAGAAGCTTCTCGCCTAGCTACCTCCTACTCCAATAACACCATGCTGCAGAAATAATTCTAAGAGCTGAAAATTTCTTGAACACAGGTTATCTTCCCGCAAACTCATTTTGTAATGACACTGTTGTAGACATAGACTGCGCCAAATTTAAATCTGAAGCAGACACATATTGAAGTTGTGGAAGCAGTTTTCCAAATCGAAGACGTGTACAACACAGCGCAACAACTTCGACCAAGATGATATCTGTTCAGCTATTACAAGGAAGAGCGGTAAGTCAATTAACGGATTTGAAATCAATGCATGTGTCTTCTCTTGGCTGGTTTTGAAACTACTGACGGATCAAACGAGGTTACCGACCAGTCGGTAGGATCTCGCTGCATTTAAGAAGATCTTTGAAACCAGAAGTTGGCCTGGAATCTTTAAAGACGTCAAGCCGCGCGAAAAACAGTCGGCATGATTTTCCGCTACAGAGACATGGCAGAAATAATCCACTAAAAGTGCGCCAAATATGCGCCTCATTGATGGGGCGAATAACGTTTCCAGCAATAAGTTACGGTTGAATCCGAAAATGAAAATGAGAAGATGTCTTCTAATTCCGTAAAATCTACTGAGGAGTCGAAGACTATAAGATAGGGAAGGGGCCTAGGGGAGAAACCGAACAGAAGGGAAACAAGATTGTTAGTCTTTTGATTATTTTAAGTCAACTTCGGAAACGATGACTAAGATATAACTTTGAAGTCACAAGTGGAGCTAGGACAAGCGGTGGCGGCACTCAAATCAAAGCAACTACGAAGAACAGAAACATGATAGCTTAAATCCAAAGTGATGAGACGATGACTACAAGAGACACTCTCGGAGGCAGAGTCCCCGTATTCAGATAATAAACACAACTTTGAACTTTCAAGTCACGAGTAGATTTACGAAGCGGAGGGCTCGGGGGGGATGAGCCCCCGCACCAAAACAAGACTTCTCTTCTTGATCTTGTAATATATTTGTGATTGCGGCTATGGAACCCTGCCTGCACCTCTAGCACAACTTTGACACCAGACTCTTTCTCGCGCGAGAAATGCTACCTATCCCTTTCTGTACAGTAACGTGAGAGAGTGACGGGTGATGCTATGTCGCGCGAAATGAGTCGCGAACCATAGTTGTGCTAGATGGGCTGGAGTATCAACATTGGCTTGGATCCAACTGATAAAGAAAAATAATTTTATCAAATATTGCAAAAGATTAAATGCTGATATTCACTTTTTTTATGTTTCTGGCAGTGTATTTAAGTAATGAATTATGGCATGCCTGTCTTTGGTACTACTATACACTACCTATTTAAAATACTATTGAAATAATGAAATAAATATATACATAAAAACGATAAAAACTAAATAAAATACAATTATTTTGCTAATTGCGTTGACAACACACGTGTTTTCTCTATTCCTTCTCTATCAGAAATTAACTTGCTTGTCTCATTGGTATTTATTTTACCATGTTATTCCTGAGAGCAATTTAAAAACTTGCGGAATATTCCTCGGAAACAATGAGAATATTCCCGGGAACATTGAGAATATTCCCGGAGAACAATGAGAATATTCTCGAGAACATAGGAAATTTACATTTACAGCTGACTTTTTATATTTTTTTCTATTGAATTGTTAACCTTTTAAATAGATAAGCATTTACTTATGAAGAGAAAGTCATAAAATAAATGTTATTCATATACAAATCCTAAATTCCCCTATATTCCCCTCATGGGGAATGTTTCCGAGAATATTCTCGCCTGGGGAATATTCTCGGAAACGGCCCATCACTATTCCCATCCATCACTATAAACCAGTCTACTCGGATTGCCGAAAAATCCTCAATTGGACAAGCTTTAGGGACATTTGGGGGGTTTGACTCCTTGGGTACAAAATGTATGTCTCGTTCCGTCAGCCACTTCTTGGTACTTGTTGCATAGTGGGAGCTGGCTAGATCAGGCCAGAATATGTACTTTCCATCAGAATGGTATTTATTTATAAATTGACACACAATCGGCAAGCACTCCCGCTGATATATTTTGGCAGTGATAGCTGGTCCTGATGAATCTCTGATCACTGCCTTTGAAATTCCTTTGTCAGATATTACGACCCAGACGAGTACTTTCTTTTCAAATTTGAGTTTACATTTAAATTTAACGTTGTCCGAAACAGTACTTTTATCGGCTGTGTAAAATCCGTCATTACCAAGCATGTTATCGTTGGTAAATGTGAAGTACTTTTCGTCATCCATTACTATTGATATTTCTTTACCCAAATGGTTTCTTCGTAATCGCCTGCATTTGCTAGGTATTTCTTCAAGTTGTTTATCGGAATATTTGGGTGCTTTTTGTCGCTTGAAGTGTTGAATATTGTTTTTCTTTAAAATATTCCTTATACAACCACGGGACACCTCATATTTTATGGCTAACTTGTTCTGTGACACACCAACCCTGTTTTGTGCAAACTTAGCCACTTTCTTCTGAACACTAGCAGTCAGGATTGGAGGTCTACCTGTTTTTGGTAAATCTTAATAAATAAAACACCAAGTTCCCATCGGCGGATCAGGCGGTAAATTGTAGACAAAGGGAAATTTTCAGTTTTGAAGTGTGCAATCACCTCGGATTTTTCACGCCGTCCAAGAAGTTGATAGACGCGTTCACGCAACAACTCTCTCGCAGACATTATTTATAATAGTATACCAGTTTTAGTCATAAATGAAAAAGATAGACATTTTTGACGTATATTAGAAAAAAGAAAATCAATTTATACTTTTTTTCTCACCGGCCAGTATCCACCGAAATCATTCTCATTACTTTAAGCCAACCCGTTAGTACGCGAAGTATGGAGACGGCCGCTATCCTAGGAAACTCGAGCTTTACTATCAGGTGATACTGAGGTCACTGCATGAGGTCAATCGCCGGTCAGTTTGTGAACAATAATAATAATAATACGCACCGATGCCAATTCTTGAGAATGGTCGTGCCACGCTTTATTGGGATCGATCTATCATCACGGACAGGACTATTGTAGCCAGTAATCCTGATATCGTTTTGGTAGATCGATCCAAGCGCCAGGCAGTGCTCGTCGACATCACCATCCCCCATGACGAGAACCTCGTGAAGGCTGAGAAGGACAAACTCAGCAAGTACCTTGACTTGGCTCGCGAGGTGACCGCCATGTGGGATGTTGACTCGACAATCGTTTCGGCGAACGATCTTATAGCGAAGAGTCTCAACAAACATCTTAAGAGACTCTCGCTATAGATGGCTGGATCAAGGGCCAGATACAGAAGGCGGTACTCCTGGACACGGCGCGCATCGTCAGGAGGTTCCTCTCTCTGCAGCCCTAACCACCGGTAGCCTGGGCCCTGCCCCGCTGCCGGCGGCACCCTAGGTTAGGTGTTTTATAATGTGTTTAAATATTTTGTAATTTCTTTATTGTATTATACTTTTTATATACATATATTGTAAAAACCTAGCCTAAGAATTAAAGTAAATAAAGGAGATAATAATAATTATCTAACTGAAGCGGCAGCTAGCGATGATCGCAGTTAGTATAAATACAAGGTGAAACGATGATCATGTAAGGAAGCCGTAGGAGTATTCGGATGAATAACGCAAGACCGGCCATCTAGAGACATACTCGGAGTGCCTACTAGCTCCAGTAACGGACGAATTGCTTTTATTTAGCCAAGAATTTTATTTTAAATACGAAAATCTAACAGTAATTCACTAACCTAATAGTTCAATGGTTACCGCGAAGTTTGACTGCGTGAGTTCGATCGTCGCCACCCTGCCGGGCTAGTGCAATTTGCCACGACTTGTCGTGCGACTCGGCATTGCACGTCTTACTCGCACGTTATTGAAAAGAGAGAGGCAGGGCATATTTGTGGCGAGACAAGAAGCTCACTGTTCATATCCCAAAATTCTAATTCTAGTCATTATTGCCGCTGTCGCTTTTTATAATATTTGAGTGAGCAAGATGGCACATCCAATGAGGAGCAATGAGATATTTAATAGTTTTCAGACACACAGAAAAACAAGGGCCATATTTTATACACATGCTGCTACAGTCCGCAGCGTGTTAATAAGTTCTTTGCTTGGCTGGCTACGTACTTTTGCGGGCCGTTTTTGGAGCGTTTGCGGGATTTTATCGCAATCTAGAAATCATGGTGGTTATAAATAGCTTCGCCCTGAGGGGTTACTCTAATGGTGGCACTACACTTGCGGAGCAAAATAAAGTACCTACTAGACCTATCGAAAGTAGTAACGATATATGTATCTACAAAAATATGTTTGCCGAATCGTGCCGCTGCGCGAAATTACCTTTAGTATGACAACTTGCGCTGGTCCGGCCAAAACGATAAAGGCAAAGCTTGGCCACGCTAAGCTCACTAAGCGTCGCGAGCCGTGCTTATAGCCTACGCACTGGCGCGCTCTATGGTGCTTCGCTCCGCCTCCCACTATTGTTCCTGCAATTCAACGCACGCGCAGAACCACTCGCGTCGCATTTAACACAAATATCCAATAAAGCATAGTTCTTTGAGAATGTTAATAGAAAAACCTTTTGTTAGTATTATTCTCTGACGGCCCAGCGGCAGAGGCTAGCTGCCACTTTCCGCAAAGTCGTGGTCGTGGCATGTCCGTGACTTGACTACGAAGCCAGTTGAACAAGCCATAAGCCTGCATTGGCGTAACTAAGATCATTTTCCAGACGGGGCCTGGGGGGGGCCTGGCCATGGCTTTTGAGATGAAGCCATGAATTTCTATGGGTAAACCAAAATCCTGGGGTGGGCACTAGACCATACTGGGGTGGGCACGGCCCACCCGGCCACCCCCCTATATACGCCAATGTAAGCCTGACATGATATCACAAATCAAACTAATAATGAAGATGATTGTCTGGTTTTTCCTACACTTATTTTCCTCATAAACATTAACTATTATATACACCTTGAGTATGACACAATGTTTAAATATAGAGACATTTCACTATAAATGTTCATAATCATTATCGAGGCTATCTGAATCGCAACGTGAAAGCTAATGACTAATTTTATGTGTAATCATGAGTTTCACACCTTTTATAAGATAACATAGTCTACACTATCTTATAAGATTATGCATGCCTGGATGGACAAGTTTGTTCACATGTTTTTTTTTATTAATTTAGTCTGTATATGTGTGTCCCACTGCTGGGCAAAGGCCTCCCCTCTATCTCACCAGCCTTCTCGGTGAAGAGCAAGTATGTGTAAATGCATTCCATCAATTTCATAATAATTACCTATTAATATTTAAATCAAACTAGTGAAATACAGTATTTAGATAAAAATTGTAAGCTGAACTAAGCATATTCTCCAATGTTTTGTAAATGTATATATGTGTTACTCATTGAAATATATTTATTTTGTCTAGTCAGTATCCAGTATAGTAGAGGCTTAATCTTTAAAAATTAACTGAACTGTAAGAAATTAACTGATATTTTAACACAAGGTTCAAATGTCCCGAATGGATCCGTGGCTAAGCATACAAAGGGTTAAACAAACCCATTTAATACCTGTCAGTCAGTTTTACAAAACAAAGCTTTTTTTGTTGAAAGAAAGGAATATGTTTAGATATAATTTTAAAAAGCATGTAGTGTATGAACCCCTATTTCCAATATCTATATTATCAATTATTGAGAATAAACGGAAACAAAACTCGTCAAGTTGATTTTCTTGTTACTGCAACTTTTGTAGGAAGCATTGGCTTCAAAGTTACAATATAGGTAATATTTAATTAAATTAATCAATATAAAAACTGATACACTCAGCGACAGTAATAGTTAATTGTCAACAAGTGTTTGATAAGGAAAACTATGTAAAATTAATAAACCTTAACGTCAAACAAGGAAAACATACCACTTACCATCAATAATACTTCAATTGTGTACATATTCATACTAAGTCAAATTAACATGGAATAGTGAAGATAGCACCATACTCAAATTCATGTTTGCGTCCAGTTGTACTATGATAATGATGTCATTCCTGAATGAGATAACGCACCAAATGTTTTTCATTTATTTCACAGCAACGTCCGGCGTAGCTGTCCGGCGTTTTCCTCAATGTAATTATTTCTAAAAAGGTTATATTTTACGGAGATATTTTTCAGCTATCCCAAACATTACAGTGGCAGATACTTACACAACCATCCCGTAGGCTCCTTCGCCGATGTACTGCAGATTCACATATCGAGGCCCCACTTCGAAGACCTGGCCTCTCACGATCTCCGCGTTGGGGTTGGTGCTCGTTGCTCCTCCTTCTGCCATAGCGATGCACTTTCAATAAGCGGGAACACAAACTGTTTACTTTAAAGTACCTCACACGCTCACTACTTCCGACTTCAGCATCCGTAAATGAGGCCACACAACGATTAAGTCTCCGCGTTTTAATTTATATCAAACACCTAATAATTTAACTAAAACAAACTGCCGTATCCGACCTACATTATCCACTATCCAACCAAACCATACACTTGTCACAGTCACTCGCTTATCATTCTCGTTTGCAAGACTTCATGGACACTCCCGCACGTACCGTTACCGTTCCACAAATGAGTGCAAGTTATAAGAGCATCTCTCTCACTCTTATGTTAATTGTAATTTATCGTTTCCTTTCATACGCGAGTGATGTCTAACACAGCGCGTGCCTCTCAATACCGGTTTTTCTTTGATTACATTATAAGAAATAAAAATAAGAATGAATAATTTTTGAGTTTCTTAATAACATATTAATTTATTGCATTTATTGTTTCTATCACGAATGCAATTTATACGGCCACAAATTTTTAGGGTTCCGTATGGGTTACGTATTTATTAAAGTTGCTATTTCAAAAAAATACACTTGACACTGACAGTTCATAGACGTATTTTTGAAATGCTTAGCTTGGCTATTTTATTATTCTTTTCAAATTAAATGAGGGTAAATCTTCTTGAATAGCTAATTAGTAAAACTAACCCCTTACCCCAGATTGATTTAATACATCGAATTGAATTGAACGACACATTGGTTGACATTGGCATTAAAATTAATAATGTTCATGTAGGATTGCGGATTTAACAAAACCTCTTAATTCTGTCATTTATTTGACATATACGATACGTGTTTCAGTATCACGAGAATACGCGTTTTAATTGTTTAATTAAATTTATGCCGGAGCAAAATATAAATATCTTACCGCCATTGTTTCTCTAAAAAAGAGTGTTTGATTCTGTGATATCCGAGGCGGACCATGGAGTCATAATATAACTCATAACAAAGTGACCTCGTCGCATCGAATCGAAGGACTGTGCAATTTGTTTAGGTATGTCGGTTTGGTCAGGCAGTACGGTCCCAGGCCCCAATCGTTACACTCAGTCTTATAACTGGTGTCCAAAAATGAGCAAGGTATGATGTTTCTCAGCATGTTTTTTTACGCCACTGAGTCCCGTGCCTGCTAAGCTACGCTCAATGTTTACTAGCAGGCTAGCACGATTACACGATTTCACGTACTATTATGCAGTTTGTTGCGTGGCTCTCTGTTGTGCAGTTGTGTCACATATTTTTTTATGTATCCTTTTAATCAGCACATATAGTTCACCTTAATAGGTTATTGGGACACTTGATACAATCAATTTATTAGATGTCTGATAAAAGTGATAGATTAAATTCTTTCTTTTAGTATTGTTTAATTTTTTTTATTTTTTCATAGTGAAGTTCATGTGAGATTTGCAAAGCCTTAAACACTGGTTTTGTGCTGCACGGAGGCTGCTCTAGCTGTCCTTATTTTAATAAAAGTGAGTTAACAATTTGTTTGGGGAAGGGTTGCCTGGCTCGTGTAGTTATTAATGTCCTGGTGCATTGTTGCTAAATAGTGGCATACCTCAAGAGGTTACGAACTAGATGGACATATTTATACACACACTAACATAATGCATACTAACATCTGAGACCAGCGATATTCAACCTTTTTTCTATAAAATCCTGGGCCAAACAGTTTGTGGGTGTCTTTAGATATTTTTAATAAAAACTTGGCAACTCCCATGTTGAGTATAGCTGTCTCAGAAGATACAATCATGTTGTTTTTAGACCTTTATGCTTTTCTAAAACAGTATGCCAAATTTTGTCTAACACCAAACCCTTTGTTAATTTCATGACCAAAAAAATAAAAGGAATATTTCTCCAAAAGTGAAAAAGCACTTCATTGTAGGCATTCACAAACTAAATCACATTTTCTTTTTGTTATTACTAAGACTAATAAAATTACTGCAATTGTATTATAATTAGATATACTCTTGTGATTAATTTACAACTATTGAATAGTTAATGTTATCTATTAAGGTTCTCAATCAAAATAATAGCTTGCCTTGTATACCTACATTTATGTTAGAAGACCTAAAATATGTTTTAATTACAATTTTAATAGCCAAGCCTGCTTGTGTTAATGATTTTTTATTGCTATCAATTAACTACCAATTATGACTTTGGTTGCTAATCCAAGTTTTATCGATGAATGATCTTTGGTATTGGATAGAATTGATTGCTTATTAGTGTCCTTGCAGTCAATATACGGGTTTATGTGTTCAACTACTGTAATATAGATATAGATATAGAGAGCCAGGAGTTGGAGACCCCCCAAGGCGAAGATCTCTGGGTTTCACTAAAAGTAGCAGACACTCAATTTCATATTTGTGTAGTTTATGTTCACCCTAGAGCTAGCGACCAGGTTTACATGCAGTGGTTTCAGAAAGTCGAATCAGTAATCGAGTCATTAAATGACAATGTTATTATCTTAGGTGATCTAAATCTAAATCCACTTTATACTTCTCAGAATATCCTATATTATTATTGTTACTTTTTAACTGTTTGTGGCCTGACTGAGATGAATGACGTAGGGAATATGTTTGGAGGTAAGCTAGATGTGGTACTTGTGACAGGGCGCGTTTTGCTAACGGACATTAAGGAAATTACAGGAGGTGGGCTAGTACCAAACCGTGATGCATACCACCCACCGTTAGATTTAGTCGTCTGCCCTGAACGCGGGCATGATCGTACCGCAGGCTTCATCGATCCAAGCAATGTAGAACCGCAACACGACTGGAACTTTGCACGAGGCAATTACGATCTTTTATATGAGCTCATATCTAATGAGTCTTGGCTTGATGTGCTTAATGCAAAAGATGTCGATAATGCTGTTGATATTTTTTACAGCATTGTTTATGACACATTCGACTTGGCTATTCCTAGGAAAAAACGCTCTAAAAATCGATGTAGACGGTATCCTGTTTGGTTTAGCAGTGACATTATTAAAGACATCACGCGTAAAGCCAATCTCCACCGGGAATGGAAAAGTACAAAAAACGCATTGGTTTACCAAGAGTTTTCAAAATTACGCACTGATATAAAGAAACGTCTCAGCAAAGCTTATGATGACTACGTCAAGGATTTGCAAGCCAACATTAGCTCAAATCCCCGTGCATTTTGGAAGCATATAGCCGATCTTAAATCAAAGGGTGGATTTGAAACCCGGCTACGTCATGACGGGCAAGAATACGAGGGCGCCGAAGCAGCAGAGGCTTTCGCCAAATACTTCTCGAGCGTTTTTTTACCTAATGCCCCCTTGCTGGACGATAGCACGGCTAATAGCGACGACAAGTCACGTTCTGCGAATTTCGTGCACATAGCCTCTATAACTTTAGAAGATGTGAAATCAGCCATTAGACGTCTGAAGGCTCAGAGTTCGGTTGGGCCTGACAAAGTCCCCGCTTATGTGATCAAAGGGTGTATCGATTCCTTTCTCTTGCCTATACATCACATATTTAACTTATCCCTTTCGACTGGCAAGTATCCTAAAGGATGGAAGCTCAGTCGAGTTACCCCCATTCCAAAATCCAATGACACAGTAAACATAGATAACTACAGACCCATAGCTATACTTTCTTCCTTAGCAAAGCTCTTTGAATCGGTCCTGCAAAAGTTGATTTCGCCGCAATTACGGCCAAATCTATGTGACTCACAGCATGGCTTTAGGTCGAGGCGGTCAATTGATACCAACCTTTTGACCGTCTCGAGTATAATCTCTAAACACCTCGATAGGGGTATACAAGTCGACGTTCTCTACTTCGATTTCAAAAAAGCCTTTGATCAAGTAGACAACGATGTGCTATTGAGTAAGCTGTGTTATGTGGGCTTCTCACCGCGACTTCTAAAATTGTTCGCAAGTTACATGCGAGATAGGAAACAATATGTGAAGCATGGTTGTTTCATATCATCGGATTACCCAACTCGTTCTGGTGTTAGTCAAGGCTCTATTCTCGGTCCAATTTTATTTGGGATCATGATCAACGACTTAGAGTCTGTGCTAAAGCATGCCAGATGCCTTCTTTATGCGGACGATCTGAAACTTATTTATAAAGTAGAGCGTCTAGCGGACTGTGAGGCACTGCAAGAGGACATAAACTCTGTGTTACGTTGGAGCATCATAAACAAACTACACTTTAATGTTTCCAAATGTTTTGTTATGTCCTATAGCCGTTCTTTAAAGCCGCTACATGCTCAATACTTGCTCGGATCTGAAGTCATAGCTAGAGTAACAACTGTAAAAGATCTTGGTGTTCTTTTCGACACGCGTCTTACTTTTCATGATCACATTAAGACACTTGCTACAGATTGTTACAAAAGGCTCGGATTTATAATGAGAAATGCACGTGACTTTGACGATTCGAGAGCAATCAAAATCCTCTATATGGCTCTCGTCCGAAGTAAGCTTGAGGTTGCTTGCATTGTTTGGAATCCGTTTGAAAGTACTTATATCTTGCTACTTGAAAAAGTACAAAAAGCGTTCCTCAGATTTCTATACAAGAAGTTGTTCCATCAATACCCATTCATGTATCCAACAAAGTTTTTACTGGGTACACTAGGATTTAACTCTCTTCAAGTGAGACGTAACCACAAGCTGCTTTTAACGACTTGCAATACTTTGCGTGGCCACTCAGATTGCCCCGAACTGGTAGAACAGACTGTCAGACTTGTTGTTCCATTTGTTCCCAAAATTGCTCTCAGACCCCGAAACTGTAATCTCCTCGCTGTCCCGCTAACACGCACAGTAGCACACAGAAATTCCCCCATCGTTTTTGCTCTCAAACTTCTAAACGCGCTGCTGTCATCTGTACCAGAGATTGATTTGTTTGCGAGTCGATGGACGGATGTGTGTCGAATGCTCCTGAGGTATTGTGAGGCGATGGATGATTGTGGGATTTCCTGACTTTTAAGTTTTATTTATATTCTTTTGAATGTTTATAAATTGTACAGTGTATTGGTAATAACTGTAATGCTGTATAAATTTTGTTTGTAAATAAATAAATAAATAAATAAATAGATGTATGTCATTTTCAATGAAAATAAACACTTTACTAGTGGATTCGCCGTTTTTGGGCTGATTCTGAATATAATATGCATGTAACTCAATTTCAGAAAATAAATATTACATGCAACATGCATCTTTTTTTAGCCTGACAGCAAACTGTTAGAGTAGAAAATGCAATTCATAGTGTGTCTGTCTAAAAAAGATAGTTTCCTTTGAAATAGATACCTCAATATTGGTGTAACTATTGTCACTTTCTCTCCATATAATATTGATTGTATTGATAGTAATTTTGATCCAGATGACCTATTTTAAAGATTACACTGAATAGAGTTCTCTCTATTAAGAAAATATTTTACAATTACTAATGCTCATTACTGTTAGCTTGAGAAACCTTTTTGCACATCATAATAAAATTACAACTTAACATATAAAAAGTACATTGATATTTACATGTTCATATCCGCTGATTACCATGGTATGATTTAACTTTTTTATCAGTAAATGATGCAATTACACAAATGTTCTCATTTTAATGTTATTCAATAATATCCTAATAGTTACTCAAATCAAAATATATCAACATTAGTATCATTATGATGAAATTAGATTGTTATGATATTTTGCCATCAAACAGTGAGCAACAGATATATATAGGTATATATTATATGGCATGGACCAATAATACAAAAAGACTGGTAATCCATGTCCATGGTATGAGGGAAACATTTATTTATTTCTTTAATTATGACAAACAATTTATTTATTAATGACATGACATGAAAATATTCTTCACTAACTCTAGTCCAGAGAGTACGTACGTAACGTAAATTATACTTATTGTATAGTATACACGAGAGTTTCAATTGGATTATAATGTTGACTCCATGATTCATAGTTATTCACAATCGATCCCTAATTTGGCAGGTTATTGCCTCTAACTCATCTGTAGTTAGCTTTAATAAACAATGATATCATATCATTTTTCATAGACGCATCACATCTCATTTCATCTCAACATACTATTGTTATATTTAGGAATTATCGATATGTATTAACATACATATATTTTTTTTACATAGTAAACTCCCGTAGTTCTCAGACAAACTTATCATAAAGTTAAAATGCATATGAAACGTGTTTCGAAACGGTTCGATTGGTCGCCGCATCGACTGATCGGCGCTGCTGAGGATGAATCGCGAACCGATTCGAAACATATCGAGCGACATTCGACTTATACGACGTGAGTAAACCAGTTTCATACGCATTTTAATATATTTTTTAATGTATGTTTTTTTTAAAGATTGTATGCCACTGATCCGCCTAAAATTTTGGCATCGTAATAAATAGTTAACCACTGTATAAATATTCGTATTGTCGATAATTATAATTAAAACCAGGCCCCTCTTTCCCACTGGGCATTTTGGGCATGTGCACAGGGCCCCCGGTCTGACGAGGGCCCCCAATCTCACTAGGGGGGTCCCAACAATTCCTGAAATCCTTAGATGTCATTTTCTGAGGCCCCTGATTGACAACATTTTTTTTTAACCGGCCTTATCTCCGTTATTATCAAATAAAGGTTAAAAAACTAAATATTACCACATTTTTACATTATCGAAAATATCCCAATTATGATTGAAAATTCATTTGAAAAGTTACTCATTCTAAGAGCATAAACGACCAGTAATTGGTCACAGTTCAGAAAATCATTCAGTCGGATTATTACCAAGGCGGATTTAGCATGGAAAATTTACCACTGTATTTTTTTGTGTGTTGTGACTGTCAAATTTTCCACAAGATCACGTCATGTTGTCGATTCTTAGATGACGCTGATTCACATGTTTTGTAATATTTCCAAAACTAGTCTGTATAATAAAATAAATATACTAGTTTTGGGTTTTGTGATCATAAATTCATTATATTTTATTCAAACACGCAATGAAATGTCGTGTTAACGTGGTTAACTACAGGCTTCGGGTGGAGCAACTCGATAGAACTGTAAAGGAACTTCATACAAAATTGAAGGCCGGGAAGTATTTTTTTTAAAATACGACGTCTGTGTTCAAGAACAGGCTGTCGCGGCGTTAATAAATAAGGATGTAATACACGACAATAATAATATAGCTTGAGTATCTACAATTATGATTCGGTTTCGGGACTCAGCTTTGTATTCAAAGTATCTTTCTTACAGAAATCTTGTGTGAGAAACTACGGACCCGTTTATTGTTATTCGTCTCGAGTGACCCGTGGCTTCTGCACGGCTACGGTCTTGCCTCGTCGTAACGAGCAAATGACATCACGGAGATCGCCACAACCTATGTGGTTGTAGAGACGAGTAGCAACTACTACATGCAAACTGCCTGTATACAATCTCCTGCTCGAGACATTGTGGGGGAGCCCTAGGCTCCCCGTAAGACCTCCATTGCCAACCCCCTATAGTCTTACCCTTGCCTCACATTGGTTCCGTACGAGTCTCTTACTTGTATTGTATTGAACGTAACTCTTGGACGAGTTATAATTGAATTGTCTCACAACCGGCGGTCGTAGACTTGTGACTGACTCATACACCGTAGGTACTATGATTGTTTGTGGACTTTGATAAAAACCGAAGCTGTGTCCCGCAACCGACCACTATTGAGAATCAAAGGTAGAAAATAGCAAGCACTCACCGGCACCCACGTTCTCCTTTTTTCCATTCCACGCCAAGTCACTCACTCCTCTTTGCCGCCATTTTTTCCCACTTTTTTCTTTTATTAACCTATAGACTAAAATATAGGTTATTGTGTTGCCAGTTAGTAAAAAGACATAATTTATAATTCATTCAATTAAATTGGTGCAACTCACCGACTGCTAAGGATTCGCGATGTTCCGCGACACAGGCTAAACGGCTGAATTATTATTTTTTTGAGTGGTGTATTCTTTTATTTAATTGTATATGTTTGAGAAAAGGACTATGTATACATGCCCAGACGTGAAAAGGGCTTGCCGGCTTCGTATCACTATCCGGCCTCCCTACGATCGGCCGTCTATACCTACTCACCCGGCGAGCCCATATTTTCCGGCGTCTGAAGCAATGTACTATTAAACTGAACACTATTTGAAAACTTGAACTGTTGTCAATTATGGAGTGCATGTGGTCCCGGTATGCTTTAAGACGGCCTTGGTTATAATGTAACCTATAACATTGAGTCCATGCTTGAATGTATATGCTTCATGTAACCAAGGTTGTATGTTCAAGCAAATTGTGAATGGCAGATGAACACATGTGGTTACACGTATTATGTTGTTATTGTTTAGTCACCTTCCTATCTAGTTGTACGTACAGTCGCCATCAGATATATCGCAGCATATAAGGCGTTCGTAAATATGTGAACGTGTACTGTAACGCCCAGTCAATAAGAGTCGTGTTCAGATATTTATGAATAGGTACCTTATATGCTACGATATGTCTGATGGCGACTGTACATGTGGCTTGTGATACTGCACGTAACTGTGGTAGGAGAAGAAAATGTGGAGTATTGGGATCCTGTTCTTTTATAATGAAATAATGAACTTTATTCTGCAAGTAGGCCACAAGGGCACTTTTACATGTCTGAGTCTACCGGCATTTCACAAGAGGAGACCACTGTTGAGAAGAAACGCCGAAAGAAACTCAACAGTCAGTCATTTTTTCATAAAGGATAAATACTTAACTATTACAGTAATATGAACTTAACTATACGTAGTTCTCGAAGAAAACATATTAAAAGTGTATTCTAAGATATAAATGAGGACTAGTGTAAGAATAAAATATAGAAACTACAAGATGACGGTTTAACACAATTTATGTACGTTTGATATGCTTTCTTATTAGAACTGTGTCCCTTAAACTAGTCAGGTACAATCTAAGGAGTAAATATGTATACAGAAAAACATTTCACTGAATGCTTCATTCCATAGACAGATTTTTCCTCAGAAATCATACATTTTTCAGAAATCTTGAAAATAAGTTTAGGTTAGGTTCGTCCAAAATATTTTATGGTTTCAGAAAAAAAAACCGGCCAAGTGCGAGTCTGACTCGGGCACCGAGGGTTCCGTAGAAACTTTCACTTATGCCGTTTAAATTGGTCTGGTTAAGTTTGCACCTGAAATGTAAGGCATACAAACGAGGTGCAAACTTAACGCAAGTTCTCCAAATATGATGTTTGAAAGGGTCTATATTTTTTATGATTTTATTGCAAATGTATAGTTTTCAAATTTTTGTAAGTATTTGTAGTATGTGACGATATTACTTGCTTCATTTAGTATGTAACATAATATGCAATTGCCGAGACACTTAACTTTTTAACTAAAACAATTATTTAACAAATGACTAACATAGATAAGCACCAAACGTGACTTATTCATAAAGTAGTGCGCTTACGTAAAACACCTGCGGCTATGATGGTTGCGTTTAAGAGGATTTATCACTACTTTTATTACCAGACTTTCAGTTTACGTTGTTTGCACCTGGTAACTATAGCGTCGGATACAAATAAGGTGCAAACTTAACGTAACCGGGTTATACAAGTCGAGGTTTCGTTCTCGCCTGAATCCTCCAAAGCTTTACCAAAATTTTAGAAATCTTACGAACAGAATGGAAAGGAAATGCTCTATGTTGGTCGTTTCACTTTTTGATTAATGCGAGAGTTATCTCATCTTATTCCACGTAAAAGAAAATGCAAAACAAAATTTGTCATTCGGTACAACTTTTAATCAGAATACGTCATAAAAATGTTAAAATTTTTTAGCGCGCAATTAGGGATAAGCGCGCCTAGCATAAAATATCGAAACATACGAATACAGATGTTATAATACTAGTTAAAGTAAGGTGAGGTAAGACTAAATAGTTATATGACAATAGTGATTGTCTAATGGGGTAAGGGCTTGTGTACAAATCACGCGAGGTTCGATACCCCTATCGAACCTCGCGTGATTTGTGGAGGGGGTCATGAAAAAATCACGACAGATCACGTTGGGAGAGGGAGGGGTATAACAAGACCTCATGTATATTTTTCTAAGAAAAAAATATACCAGATGACTAGATACTATTTCTCGGTTTCGTTAAAATTTAATTTACGCTTGGTTGAGGGGAACAAAAGAACCTCACCAAATATCACCTTACCTTATGTTATACAATATACAAATTAGTTGCGTTGTGGTAAAATTTAGAAGTACCTATAACATGTGTAAATTCGATATTTTTGTGGTAGCTCTGCTTATCCCGTGTGACGCGCTAGCCCCGGCTGATCTTGATAATTTAAAAAGACATCCCGTCCTATCATCTTATTCGTATGTTTGTTTGCTTTTCCTTATAAATTCTATTTTGAAGATTTCCCGTTCTTGTAACCCGGAAATCTACAGCGGTTTTCCTTAGAACATTGAGTACTGCTAAGCATCTCGTAACGTGTGTTAAAAACGCTACTGACGTCAGTGTTCTTTAGTCTAAGTTTGTATCCCACCAAAAACATTTCATGTAAAATTGACGGCCAAGACTCACATTCTTATAACGCTTTCGCTGTAAAAAAGTTATCAGATCCCAGGAAAAGCCAAGCCCCTAAGCCCCGACTTTACTAACCCCACCACCTTGGTTTAAAAAGTATGGCATCAACTGGCTTCAAGCCCCTAAACCCGGAGTTTACTAACCCTACACCTTTGTTTCAAAAGTATGGCTTGGCCGTTTCATAGAGTACCGTAAATAAGTCCAACGGACCGTCTGGCCCATATGGTATCAAGAAACTAAGTTTATGTCTTTGATAATATATACTTATAAACTTAATTCCTTACGATATAGGCCGGACAGTCCGCTAGACTTATTTACGGTAGTCTATGAAACGGCCAAGCCATACTTTTGAAACAAAGGTGTAGGGTTAGTAAACTCCGGGTTTAGGGGCTTGAAGCCAGTTGATGCCATACTTTTTAAACCAAGGTGGTGGGGTTAGTAAAGTCGGGGCTTAGGGGCTTGGCTTTTCCTGGGATCTGATAACTTTTTTACAGCGAAAGCGTTATAAGAATGTGAGTCTTGGCCGTCAATTTTACATGAAATGTTTTTGGTGGGATCTCATTTCTTTTTGTAAGGTGCTTTAGTTTTTTTTAATTTTTTTGGGCTGTAGGGTTTCTTGAGCGTCAACTGAAGTAGACAATTGTGTATTTAAGAAATACTTAAGTTTAGCCCCATATATATATACACTTTTATCCCCTATTATGGGAAACCCATACAAACTTCCATCCCCTTATTTAAAGGGTGGGGGGTGATTTTTTAAAAGTCCTACAATATGTATTTGATTTATAACAATGAGTCCCTATAGGTTTAAATTTTCAGACCTCTAGTATCAAAATTTGCGGAAGTTTCATACAATCTTCCATCCCCTAGTTTAAAGGGTTAGGGGGTAAAAGTTCCAAGTTTTAGAATTATTTTGTTGTTTGTGTACTAATACTAGCTTACATACCAAATTTCAACTTTCTAGGTCATCGGGAAGTACCCCAGAGGTTTTGATACGTCAGTGAGTGAGTGGCAAAATCGGCGTATTTTAGGTACCTATAAATCCTAAAGTATAAAAGCTAGATCAATTAAATTTTGTACATTTTATATGTTTGCTAACTGCATCTTAACCTGAGAATTTGGGCGCTCTAGTGTTAACTGGGACGAAACTATGAGGGTTTGAATATGAGACGAAACGGTTCGAGAAAAGGTAGGTAGTGCCCCCTTCTTTTTTGTTCGTCTTGGCGGGGGCACTACCGTGCCCCCAGATCTTGCCGTGCCGTTTCATATCACGAGAATATTGTATAAGAAAGGGACAGATACTATTCTAATTTATAACTTTGGAACAGTGTTCCGGAATGCCGAAATCACTACATACTCTACATAGTATAGAACAAAGTCGCTTCCTCTGTCTGTCGGTCCCTATATGTATGCTTAGATCTTTAAAACTACGCAACGGATTTTGATGCGTTTTTTTTAAATAGATAGAGTGATTCAGGAGAAAGGTTTATATGCATAATACATGAAGCCGTGGCGGGTCGCTATTAGTAGTGTAATAAAGCAATCGTTAAGCTCATTGTTCTCTCATTCCATCGCACGATACAAAATATACTAGGTCGATGCAGTCAGCCACCGGCTAAGCTTGCACCATAGATTGGAGCGGAGTATTTTTTTTCGAAATTTTCTCTTCGTCACGACCTAGCGAAATTTAATTTGTGCATTTTAAAACAAAAATTTCTAAAATCGGTTGAGAACTCGCTGAGATCTGCGCATTGTTACAAAGTCCATTCGAGTCGATCCATGGGAGCTTCGCTCGCTTCGCTCGCTCCGCTCCAATAAGCCTTAGATGGAAACAAGAATGAGATATTACATAAACGTCCATGTTAGGCACTAAATAAAATAACACTGTTTTGTCCATCACAATACATTGTGTTGACATATCGATGACCACTGAAGTACGGTGAATAACCACTAGGCATCTACCATAAGTATAGTAACTTAAACCCAATTTAAGGGCGAATAAAGCTTCTCATGGTGTCGGGATCACATATCATCAGAGATCGAAAGGATGGATGTCCATCTAAACAATGAATAAAGTCCGACTATCTAAAAAAGCATGGGACATTTAATGAAGCTAGAAAAAGGTATCTTTTGTGGACCATTTTTAAAATGCACCTTTGAGATAGTTGGACCTGTACATATTTTTTTAATAATTGAGACCTTCTTTCACACTAAGTGCATCACGCTCATCGCGATTATTCGCCTGTGATAAAACAAAAAGCAATCGGGGACTAGACGGTTGTCCACCAAATACAGAACACCGTGTATAATTACCTCCTTTTGTCCGATCTCTGCATATCATTTTAAATTTAACTAGTCTGAAGGTTACTCCAGGTGTTTTTATAGTCAAGTGCTACTCGACATATTTATTTCCCCCCCCCGTTTGTGGTAGAGCTCTGATCCATACATTGGGAAAGTTTTTAGCGACACAGGTTCAGAAAGTGATCTAAAATATATGGAGCAATACTTGAGTTAAAACACCATGAGTACTAATCCAGTTATGTAGGTAATTAAAATTTCCTATTTGTGCTGTAGAATTGTTTTAAACTACAACAGTTCTAAGCTACAACTCTTTAGCTCTTTTATAGAACATTAGCCCTTGATATTACGATAAAGTATACTACGCTTGCTTATACCTATCAAAAGTTATCAAGACTTACGTTTGACGCGAATTCTATAGAACAAATAGAATGCAAGTGCGGATCCAGTGTTCGAATTCGAACCAGGTGGGCTCATTGGAAGGCCATTATGTAACCGAAGACTTGTCAATGCAACGATGCATCAATGCCCCCCCTGGAACTAATTCAGGTCATGCCCCTCAAGACCAATAACCCTGGATCTGTCACCGATTGGAAGATCCCCAAATCTGTAACGGTTAACCCTTCCAGCATTGTTAAAGTATCGTTTCTCTTGTAGCACCAGTGCGTCATGTCGGGGGAGGCACCTATCCAGTCCGACGCAGGGCTGCACACCCCTGCTTACCTGTCGTGGAGGAAGCTGCAGCTCAGTCGCGCGAAGCTGAAGGCTTCCAGCAAGACCTCGGCTCTGCTGTCTGGCTTCGCTATGGTAAGTAATGTCTCTTGTAGCACAAGGGAGTGGCATATCTATCCAATCCGACGCAGGGCTGTACACCCCTGCGTACCTGATGTCGTGGAGGAAGCTGCAGCTCAGTCGCGCGAAGCTGAAGGCTTCCAGCAAGACTTCGGCTCTGCTGTCTGGCTTCGCTATGGTAAGTAATGTCTCTTGTAGCACAAGGGAGTGGCATATCTATCCAATCCGACGCAGGGCTGCACACCCCTGCTTACCTATCGTGAAGGAAGCTGCAACTCAGTCGCACGAAGCTGAAGGCTTCCAGCAAGACTTCGGCTTTGCTGTCTGGCTTCGCTGTGGTAAGTAATGGCTCTTGTTGCACAAGGAAGAGGCATCTATCCAATCCGACGCAGGGCTGCACACCCCTGCGTACCTGATGTCGTGGAGGAAGCTGCAGCTCAGTCGCGCGAAGCTGAAGGCTTCCAGCAAGACTTCGGCTCTGCTGTCTGGCTTCGCTGTGGTAAGTAATGGCTCTTGTTGCACAAGGAAGAGGCATCTATCCAATCCGACGCAGGGCTGCACACCCCTGCTTACCTATCGTGAAGGAAGCTGCAGCTCAGTCGCACGAAGCTGAGGGCACGCAGCAAGACTTCGGCTTTGCTCTCTGGCTTCGCTCTCTGGTGTTTGGCTACGCTATGGTAGGTTTACCTGAATTTTTCATGAATGTTTGATTCTTGATAATAACCATCTGCCCCTAGTCATCTTAACGGTCATCGGTTCTACGAGCTATGTCCCCACCCAGTGGCGATTAATGCCTGTCCACTAAAGCGCATCTGTGTAAAATTCACAAAGACGTAGCCTGGTCGGTTCATTTCCTCCGCTCCGCTTCTTTTTGTATGTCATGCAAAGCAGCAAACGGATCGCCTGATGGAACGCGATTACCGTCGCCCATAGACACCTCTGTAACACCAGAGGAGTCACAAGTGCGTTGCCGGCATTTCAGGTGGGATTTACGCTCTTTTCTTGAAGGTTTGAAGGTCGTATCGGGTTCAGTGGACAGGCAGCCAAAGTCTGCTAATAGTGATAATTCTTTCACCTATGTCGATGTTTTTTGGTTCTACTGCGGATCTTCTGATTTCTGATTCGATCATGTGAGGAAACTTGAGTAGACCTTGCTCGATGAATAGCTTAATGTGTTTAGGTATTACGCATATAATACTATGGAACCTAATCAAACTGCAAAGTGAGACCAAAAAAAGGCAACCGTTAGGTATGACTATGACATCCAGTGACGCACTTGCGAGTAATTAATTCAGTATTCAATATTCGTCGTCGAGTCCTGTTTGGATGTATAATGTGAGTTTCTGCGATGGCTCCAGTCGCCGCGCTTACGACATCAAGCGTATATCACGTGATGTTCATAAATATGCGCTATCTCGATTTCGATTTAATTCCATCATTAATGGGTAAACCGTGTCCTAAGCTACCTAAACATAAAACCTAAACACACGAAATCGCGTGAAACGACTAGTAACTAACCGCCTTCAGAAAAGGCGGTACAATGTATATACGTCTATATCTTTTTTAGGGTTCCGTAGTCAACTAGGAACCCTTATATAGTTTCGCCATGTCCGTCTGTCCGTCTGTCCGTCCGCGGCTTAGCTCCGTGATCATTAGTACTAGAAAGCTGAAATTTGGTATGAGTATGTGTATGTATCACGCCGACAAAACGGTAAAATAAAATAAAAAAAATTTTTCGGGTACCTTTCGAACACCTAAAGTGGAGGTGAATTTTTTTTCGTTCTAACACTAGTGTTTGGGGTGTCGTGGAATAGGTCTTTTAAAAATAATAGGAGTCTCCAAACATTATTTTTTGATTAAGTCAGCAGTTTTGTAAATATTCGCTCGGAAAATAAAAAAATAGCACCCCCCCCCCTCTAACTTTTCAACCACGGGTCAAAAAATTATGGAAAAATTCAAGAAAATGAGGCCTTATAAGTACTTTCAATGAAAACTATATTGAACAAAATCGGTTGAGCCGTTTTTGAGTTATCGCTAAATTCCATAATTTTCTTTAAAAGGATGTATGTTGACTTCCAGAAGGTGATAAGTAATTACAGGTTTATTGGCGTTTACGACCTTTTTATAGAGCTTGAAATCTTCGTCGTAATTTAAACCTCGGGCTTAAAACAGGTTTTAAGCCCGTCTATTGTGAGGTATGAGTAACTACGGAACCCTACACTGAGCGTGGCCCGACATGCTCTTGGCCGGTTTTTTTACTACATATTTCTGACGCCAACTGCCAGAAAGTTCATTACCTCCTTGGATAGATATGTGCCGCTCTCGAGAAAGTTTCTCAATTTGTATGGGCATAGAACTTTCTCGAGAGCATTTGCCATAGAAATCGAGAAAACATTCTCGAGAACGGAACATCTCTAGACTTGTAGTACGAAAAATTTACGCTCCACTCTAATCAAACATTAGGCCACTTATTATGTGAGATGCAGTCTGAGAAGTCAAGGTGTCATTTATAATTAGGTATTTCCGACAAATGAAACAATAGAATTGTTCGCATATGATATGATACAATAATGAATGAAGACTATGCGAAAAATACCTAAGGTCACCTTCGCAAAGCCGCAGCAGCTGACATGAATCGCTCTTTAGAAATAGGACCGTCTGTATAAACAATAAACAAAGACCTTATCTTCATTTTTGGTCTATCTTAGTTGCGCGCTGTGAAATAATGTCTCGATCACGTTATGCGGTTATAGAAATAATCCTTTTGCTTGAGCGAATCCACTTAGCTTTGTACCCGATGAACAATACTCATTATCTGTATTGTTAGCTGTGGCCACAACTGCCACTTCAAAATGTAAGGCGTTAGAAGTGCAAATTACTTTTACACTAAATCAGTCTTTAAGTCAAACGAAATAAGTTTTACTCTTAAACAAAGAGAACACAGATGTTGGTCACTTCGTATTTAAATGAAAGAGCAGTGAAGTTCCTATCGATGCTTATAATGACAATGAAGTGACCAACATCTCTGTTCTCTTTGTTTAAGAGTAAAACTTATTTCGTTTGACTTAAAGACTGATTTAGTGTAAAAGTAATTTGCACTTCTAACGCCTTACATTTCGAAGTGGCAGCTGTGGCCACAGTTAACAATACAGATAATGAGTATTGTTCATCGGGTACAAGGCTAATGGGATTCGCTTAAGAAATGGGCTTCGAACTATACCACTTACCACGCGCGTGAAATATGTAATCCACAGTTTGACCACTAAGAAATTAAAGGGCAATCAGTACCGTATTCCAGATATATGGTAATCTGCTAAAAGGGGCCCAACCAGAATGTCTACTTTGTCGGGCACGTGACGGTTATGACAGCTACTTAAAAAACATAGAAAGTCCCAGAACTCACTAACAATACAAAAGCCAAGTTATAAAATATTGACGGAGCAAAAATGTACTTCCTAACTTTCTTAGAAGTATGGAAAGAATGGTGTTGTGTCCGACATTCTGGCGGAATGCCTTTGCGCCTGTAGCGCAACTGTGACATGCGACTCTTTCTTGCGCGAGACATTTGACCTATCTCTTTCCGTGCAATACTGCGAGAGAATGACGGGTAACGCTATGTTACCCTTAGCGTGTATAGTGACCGTATTCGCGACTGCGTAAAAGACTTTTTCACTTCTCTCGCTCTAAAAGTTCGACTTTATGCTGTGCGTAGGCGACATAAAGTCGCATTTTATGCTCTAGAGCATAAAGTAAAATCGTCGTCGAATACCAAGGCGATCGGTCCAACAGCCACACGAAAAAGGTTCTTAATAAACAGTAAAAAAAAACATAAAACTTCATACAATAAAACCCGTTCCAGACCTTCCGATCCGATCCGCTTTATCGGGAGAAATCGGATAATGTGTAGTGTATAAGATCCTAACAATTGCACTACACATTATCCGATTTCTTCCGATAAATCGGATCGGATCGGAAGGTCTGGAACGGGTTTTAACTCTTTATTTTATTTCGTTTTGTTGGTATTCTAAGACCAAGGCAAATATACCAACAGCCAAAGTACACAATAAAACTTCTTGAAATAAACTTGTAACTTTTATGTACTATCATTGGAGCGGAGCGAGCGAAGCTCCCATGGATCGACTCGAATGGACTTTGTAACAATGCGCAGATCTCAGCGAGTTCTCAACCGATTTTAGAATGTTTTGTTTTAAAATGCACAAATTAAATTTCGCTAGGTCGTGACGAAGAGAAAATTTCGAAAAAAAAAAATCTCAGCTCCAACTATGGTGCAAGCTTAGCCGGTGGCTGACTCTGCATCGACCTAGTTTATTACTTTTTAAACTATTAATTTAAATATTTCTCATTGCTATTAGAGCAATGAAAAATATTTAAAGTAACTTTAAATTTTAATTAAATTTGTTTTTAAGTAGGTATACATGATATGTGTATATATGTTATTTACATGATACAGTTTCATTTCCTCGCAATCGAAGTGAAAAGTAGAGTGTGCAACTCGTCCATAAAACGCATTTTATGCACTTGTCGTACAATCTACTATTATGGAGAATTGAAGTTCTACAAAGTAACTACACTAGAGGTGCTGTACTATTCTTTATAACTACAAGTCGTTTAAACAGTCGAGTCGCTAGCGAGTACAGCCACGTTAACTCATGGTAAGAGTACAGAGGGGGTGGGGCAACAACGTAGAATGTACGCGATGAAGCGCGTTTACCGATGGATTAACTGCGGGTGTGGCCTACTTTTTTAAACTGTGATAACAGCTACTGTGATAATCATCTCCCGCTGATCCAATAGCAAGAAGAAAATGGCAATAGGAAGATGAAAATGTATGAGTAATACATCCTGGAAAAGTCCATGTCTATGGATTTCTCTTAGGTACCTGCTGAGTGATCACACTGATCAGTATTGCGTTACAAAGTAGGATTCTGAAGAATCCACGGTAATTGACAACATTTCATATTTATAACAGGTGGAAATTAATATAGAGATCGACAGGGCTTTATGTCGTGTACCTTAAAAAAAAATCTTGGAATTTATTCTTCTGTATTTAAGGAAATATAAGAAAATACATCAAATAACTGCAATCTAAGACAATACGGGCTGAATAGGGTTGTTGTCTAAACCAAAGAGCGAAAACATAGTTTTTTTTTTTATTTGACGTTGACAGATGACAGATGCATACCCAGTTTTATTAAGTTTTTTTTTAATAAGAAAACCGACAAGTAACCGTTCCATTAAGTTCTGGTTTTGGTGTTGCCACATTTTAAAATGAGTATGTTTTTATAAATTAATAATAAAATAAATAATCATCTCAGAAAATAAATAAAAACGAGATTACTTCATCTTTTTAAGCAGAATTCAGAAAAGTAATAAAATGATAGTCTTAAAAATATGAATTGTTGTCAATTGCTTTGATAATGAAAGAACAATAGGCGCGCGACTTTGAACGCGATGCTAGTGTTTCCGTTGGAAATGGAATATTATAATTAAACTATGGATACATTAGGTGACAAATGTATTTAGGTATTTGTAGGTATTTAGCAAAAAAAAAATATCATTCAAAATAATTAGAGCATGAACCATACCAGAATACCAGAGATATAAATATATAATTTTATACTCAAATAAAAAAAAACAGTTACAATTTTTTTTACCTTCTTTATCTAAAGGAAAATGAATGTGAATAAAAAAGATCGCGTTAGACCTGTTAACATACGTTTTAATTATGCACACAAGAAATATTATCCAATAACTCTGATTATTATCAAGGAGCGTTATTATCTTGATGATTTTGAAACCTGATATGAACGCTTTTTATACCTATTACTAAAATAATGGCATGGCACTTTATACCTTATAGTTGTAGCAACTTCATCATCATTATTAGGTAATATTTAAGAGCTCCTAGGCTCTTGTCGGTGGAGTAATTTCCAGTTCATTCTACACTTCGCTTTTTAGGGTTCCGTAGCCAAATGGCAAAAAACGGAACCCTTATAGATTCGTCATGTTTGTCTGTCCGACCGTCTGTCCGTCCGTATGTCACAGCCATTTTTTTCCGAAACTATAAGAGCTATACTGTTGAAACTGTAGGAAGTTGAGGACTGTGAAATTAAACTAATGAGTTGATATTTATAATAAACCGATTTCATTTAATCGTTTTAATACCACAAGGAAGCAATACGTCCATTTGACATGAAGAATGGGTAGCGAGAGAATTGCTAGTGTAAAAATATAAATAGTGAATACAGATTAATTTTTGTATATTTAAGGAGGTCAAATTCAACACGCCCCCTCAAAAATTAATTACCAACTCTATACATCAAAATAATAATAATATTTCAAGGACAATATATTACTTCCAAGTGTTTGCTGGGAGATATACAATAATGATCCAACATTCGTTGCAAGGATTAGGGAAAACCCAGAAAAACCTAATCAGATCATTTGGCTTAGATATATACAAATACCTATTTACAATTGTCAACACATTTAGTGCAATCATACATAAGCAGTTAACTTATTTCAGACCCATCTTGTTTCTCATTCCTTGAAAAATAATCGCAGGCAACGGCTTGGTCAAAACATCAGCCAGCTGTTCGCTTGGGGGAACATAGTTTAACTTTACTACGCTTTTCTAAACTTGTTTCCGTGAAAAAATTATATTGTGTGTCAATGTACTTTGACCTTTTATGACAAGTTGAATTATTGGCTATGCTTATGCATCCGTTTTTATCCACAGATATAACAATAGGGTCAGTTATTTTTAGATTGATGATATATGTGCTAGAGATTTAAGCCAAAATGCTTATTTAACGGCTTCATACAAAGCCTCAGCCTCAGTAGACGACGCGGCAACTGAAGTTTGCCTCTTTGTATACCAAGTGATTGTGCATCGGTCAAATAACTTGAACAGATAACCAGTGGTACTTTTCCTGTCACTACTAAATATCATGGCCGCCCCAATCAGAATCGGCATAACTACTTAGGAGATTTTCATAGTTACCCCCTTTGTCGGTTAATTTTAAATACATACCTAGTACCTTTTAGAATTACTCTCTTTAAACGTTGCCACAATTCATGAGTATTGTAGTTGGTAGGTATAACGACTTAAAATATTAATAGATGCACTTAGGTCTTCTACGCAACATAACATACATTAAGCATCCTATGAGGTTACGACATGGCGCATCATAATATAACTTGTTATCAAATTTAATGCCTCATAGTTTTTTTATCTAGCTTCAGTGGGGGTAGCCGCAGGGTTACGTTCTCTCATATTAAACTTATTTAATACTGTTTGAATATTTAGACTAATTCAAATACCAAGATAACATGTCTTTCAGGTCTGTCATCTCAAATTTACTTTTTAAATATGTTTTAAAACATTCATTGTTTTAATGTCAGCGCTGGCAATAACCAAATCATCAATGTATAGTATCTACTATGTATATATTTTTGCTTATATATCCTTTGTCTAATATAAATAAATATACATTGACCAATCGACGACTTTTGGAAACATTTTTCTTTTAGTGACCGTTCAAAGACATCAAGGTAACATATTGCAATCTGTTTTAGCCCGTATTAAGCTTTGTTTAATTTGCATACATAATTTAAAACACCATCAGGAACTTTTATATACATATTTCTTTTGCGGTTTTAACATCCATATGATGTATTAATAAATTATGTTGACTGTCAAAACTAGTAATAAAACGAAAACTTGCTATCGACGCAAAGGTGGTGTGAAAGTTAAGTTATAATTTATACAATATTCTTGGCTGAAACTTCTAATAATAATAAACGTATACGTATATATTAAAGGATTTCTAAACCCCTAATTTTTTTTTATCATAAAAATCATACGTATTTAAAATCATACGATATTTTTATTTTTAGATCTAAGAATTAGAGTCCATGTAGGTATTAGTGTTTTAAGAGTTTATCCATCCCTTACTGCTTTCTCCCACTAAGCCCTCTGCTAGTGTTTTAATTTCGTCACACAACTTAGGTATGCTAGACTTAGTTATCGACTGTAATGCATCATAATATTTCTTATACACAAGGTTAAGACCTCTTTAGCCTATCACTTCTCCTAGGTGCCTCTAGGTTGTATTTGTTACAATCATCACTATTTACAATACATACAGATAATACATCAGATTATTTTTCAGAGTCAGGTGACACGGACCTTACTCTTTTAATCTTATTTGCGAATTTTACTTGCACTGCCTTGTACATCAACTTATGAACTCGTTGATTTAGGGATACTCGAAACATTGAGACTTTACAGGTACTGATTTCGGCCCACAGGCACTAAGTATCAGTTTAATCCTGGGAATATTCCACATTACTCCCTTCAGGCTTTGATAAAGGCCTGGATTCAAGAAAATTTATCTCATCAACGACGACATCCCTGACAGCTTTATTTTTTCGCATTCTGTGTTCCATACTTTATTTGTAACCGTTTGGCTCGTAGCCTACCAATATACCTTTCCGTGACTTTTTGTCGATTTTTGTTCTACAGGTTTTATCATGTATGTATATGTACACAGTTGAACCACATAGGTACCTTAAGAGTTTTTATACATAGGTTTTTCGGTCGTGCCACATTTCAAATGGTGTTTTAAGTGTTTTAAAGCTCTTGTTGGTGTTATATTGAAATATACAGCAGTTTGGACTGCTTCGCCTCAGAGACATTTATTCAATTTAGTACTAGTCAACATAGTACGAGCCTTTTCAGTTATTGTTCACACCATGCGTTTTGATACACCATATAACTGTGGTGACCTAGGTACTGATAAATGATACGGGATACCTTTCTGTATGCAGTAATCTTCCTGTCGGTTGATGAATATTATCCACCGTTAACACAGTATAAAGTTTACTAATTTAAAATTCAATTTAGCTTCACTTTTTACGACAAAACCTTGAAAATTGAAAATACATCTGATTTATATGTCAGTGGACACACAACACAATAATGTGAAAACTGATCAACAAACAATACAAAATAGTTTCTGTTTTCAGTTGTTGTAGGTGTGATGGGGTGACATACGTCAGAGTGCATTATAAGTAGCAGTCGCTTAACATCATTTTTATACTTAGATGTATTAAAGAGTAGGCGAGTCTGTTTCCCATTTTATGCAGGCCTCACATAAGCTATAATTCAGAACAACATTCTCAATTTGTTGTATAAACGCAATCATGTTATTTCTCTTTAATTCCATGAATTTACTTTTGCTCATATAGCCTATATGTTCACACCATAGTTTGTAATCTATGCTTTGACATACTTGAGAAACAGACTGACGTATTTTTGCAGGTAGTACAATTTTTAAAACAATAAAATTGCGCGACTATTTACCTGGCATGATATTTGTACCTTCACTTATGACGTGAGCTCCTTCCTGATCAAATATTACCGTCAAGCCTGTTGCATCTTAGAAACCGACAGCAAATTGAATGGCATGGCACCTCGCGACAGAACAGAAACTTCTCCAACACGCCTGGGATGCCGGTGTTGCTGATGACGTTTGGTAGCTGAAATGTAATGTAAATTTTTAGCAACAGATTTCAAAAAAAATGTAATAATATTTTCATATTTACAGAAAAGATCTCCCCTTTTTATTATATGATCTGATGCTCTGCGATCCAATAAAACGAGTTTATTTTGTCATTATTTTCTTGCTGGTACTCGCCGGTCATAAACGGTGATGCTTCTTTCAGGTGAACAGATTGAATTGTTCTCATCCTCTCTGGGTTATTTTTCTGACTATTCGTCCTCTTGCAATAGTAGCATACCCTTTTATATGTCCTTTGCGGCAGCAATGATCACATTTTATGAAATTTGTCTTTGACTTGCCTTTTAACTTCTTATTATTTTATGTGCGTAGTTTTAGTTTATAAATCCATCGTAGAATGTCCGTTTGTGATTTGATTCCAAACTATTTTCGACTTTGTGCTAGAATCACAACCCTCATTCTTCAATTTAACTTCATGACCCAATAATCTCGTCTTGACAAATACCAAAGTTAAACTGTCTTTAGATAATGCTTTTATGGCATTTATAACTCGTAATGTTGGCAAAAAATGCGCAAACTTATGTCTCGTCCAGTCTTGTCCCGGCCGCCGACAATTCCGTGATTAAAACATCAAATATGGTTAATGGTGAATTGTTTGACTTGAGATATGTCAACTTGCAGCTTTAATCCTATTTTTTTTATAAAGCCAATTACATAGCTATGCTTTTACGCTTGTTCAAAACACTTCAGTATTTCCAGTCCTCAGTTCGATTTTCTGGAATTTCGCCATCAACAGCATTAAACACATCTAACTCACTCAGTAAGAATCATATTCGAAATTTTCATATGCTGTATTTTTCACCGTCAAACGGCCTAATGTTCCATTTTTGCTTGAAGATGTCCATAGCAACGGAATTCAAAAAATTGATTTTATAACGGCACTATTTCACTTATTCGATCTTACTGTATTCACAAATTATTTCATAACGTGACTGAGTCCATAACCTGTAGGAAGTTGAGGACTGTGAAATTAAACTAATGAGTTGATATCTTAAATATATAAAAGAAGAAACTGACTGACTGACTGACTGACTGACATATCAACGCACAGCCCAAACCGCTGGTTCTAGAGAGCCCAAATTTGGCACGTAGGTTCCTTATAAGGTGTAGGGGTGCACTAAGAAAGGATTTTTCAAAATTCACCCCCTAAAGGGGTGAAAAGGGGGTCCAAAGTTTGTATGGGGAAACAAGATTAGTTAGACTATTTTATTTGAAACTTCACAGGAGTATTTCTAACGATAAATGAGTAAGCACGTGTTTCAGGTTTTTTGAAAATTCAACCCCTAAAAGAGAGAAATGTGCTGACAAAGTCTGAAAATCAACATGGGTATTGTTTTTATGGTTTATCGGGTTGCTGATTACGAAAACCGCAACTATTTTAAAATCCAACGTGGCGGACGTGAATTATCATCTCCCCTGTAGGGGTGAAATGGGGTTGAAATGTCTAAATACTAAACCGCTGGTTCTAGAGAGTCCAAATTTGGCACGTAGGTTCCTTATAACGTGTAAGGGTGCACTAAGAAAGGATTTTTCAAAATTAACCCCCTAAAGGGGTAAAATGGGGGTCCAAAGTTTGTATGGGGAAACAAGATTAGTGAGACTATTTTATTCGAAACTTCACAGGAGTATTTCTAACGATAAATGAGTAAACACGTGTTTCAGGTTTTTTGAAAATTCAACCCCTAAAAGGGAGAAATGTGGTGATAAAGTCTGAAAATCAACATGGGTATTGTTTTTGTGGTTTATCGGGTCGCTGATTACGAAAACCGCAACGATTTTAAAACCCAACGTGGCGGACGTGAATTACCATCTCCCCTGTTGGGGTGAAATGGGGTTGAAATGTCTAAATACTAAACCGCTGGTTCTAGAGAGTCCAAATTTGGCACGTAGGTTCCTTATAAGGTGTAAGAGTGCACTAAGAAAGGATTTATCAAAATTCACCCCTTAAAGGGGAGAAATGTGGGTACAAAGTTTGTATGGGGAAACAAGATTAGTTAGACTATTTTATTCAAAACTTCACAGGAGTATTTCTTACAATAAATGAGAAAACACGTGTTTCCGGTTTTTTGAGAATTCAACTCCTAAAAGGGAGAAATGTGGTGACAAAGTCTGAAAATCAACATGGGTATTTGTTATTATGGTTTATCGGGTCGGTGTATCCCGGAAGGAAGAGGGAAGAGGGAAGAGGGAAGAGGGAAGAGGGAAGAGGGAAGAGGGAAGAGGGAAGAGGGAAGAGGGAAGAGGGAAGAGGGAAGAGGGAAGGGGGAAGGGGGAAGGGGGAAGGGAAAGGGGAAAGGGGGAAGGGGGAAGAGGGAAGAGGGAATAGTTGGTTTCTATGGATTATCGGGTTGCTGATTACTAAAAAAAGAATGATTTTAAAATTCAACGTGGCGGACGTGTAAATACCATCTCTCATGTTAGGGCGCGATGGGGTAGAAATATCTAAATAATGTCTAAAAATATGGGTGTCGTTTTTAAACGCACAGCCCAAAACCGCTGATTCTAAAGAGTCCAAATTTGGAACGTAGGTTCCTTATAAGGTCTAGGGGCGCACTAATAAACGATTTTTCTGAAGGGGGTGAAAATAGAGAGATCCAAAGTTTGTATAGGAAAACAAGATTAAACTATTTATATTTATTCGAAACTTCACAGGAGTATTTCTAACAACAAATGAGTAAACCTACAAGTACTCTTTATTGTACACCTCATAAAATATACAGGAGAAATACAATGCTAGACATTACAATTAGAGGTAAACAACAGGCGGTCTTATCGCTAACGAGCGATCTCTTCCAGACAACCTTTGGGTAGTGGAGAACTTGAAAAATAAGATTTTGTTATTAGGCGGTGCAAAAATCAGAGAGTAATAATAATAATATATACATAAAAAACAAATAAATACATAAATATAATAAAAAATTAATACATAAATACATACATACATACATTCAGCCAACACATAATAGGACCATTTGAATAAAATACGAATTATGAAAGGGATAGATAGTGTTCTTTCAGTTGAGCTTTGAAAGAAACAAGAGATTTAGCGCGCCTTAAGCTAACATTCAAGGAGTTCCATAAACAGACAGCTTTAAAAGTAAACGAATTATTATCAAATTTTGAGACGGAAGAAGGTACGGCAAGGAGCAAATTTTGGGCAGATCGAGCAGAAGTGAGATTGAAACGCTCTTTGGGATAGCGGGGAGTTGCAGGATGAAAAAGTATACTATAAAGAAGAGCAAGAATATGAGAGTTACGACCTAAACTTAACCCTAATAGATGTTTAAATTTGTATTTGGTGCCATCTCGATTGTCGTCACGGCCAGTGCGGGCGGCGCGGCGGGACTGGAGGAGTAGTCATTGGGAAACTTCCTGCAGCCGTAATAAATGCATTCAAGCTTTCCAACAATAAAACGGCTAGACGGATATGCATGAGGGATAAGCAGGTAATACCCTAACTTTAACAAATAGCCTAATTTTTAACCTGAAAAAAAGAGCATCGTTCCCATAGGATAATGTATATTGTATAGGAACGCGGGCGAAGCCGCGGGTTAATGCTAGTTTATAATAAACCGATTTCATTTAATCGTTTTAATACCACAAGGAAGCAATACGTCCATTTGACATGAAGAATGGGTAGCGAGAGAATTGCTAGTGTAAAAATATAAATAGTGAATACAGATTAATTTTTGTATATTTAAGGAGGTCAAATTCAACAGAAACTTGGTAGGTAGATGTATTCTGTGAACTGCATTAAGATGTTGATGCAAAAATAAAAAAATAATAATAAATATTGGGGGCTCCCCATACTTAGAACTGAAACTCGAAATTTTTTTTTTTCATGAAACACATACGTGTGGGTTATCTATGGATAGGTCTTCAAAAATGATATCGAGGTTTCTAAAATATTTTTTTCTAAACCGAATAGTTTGCGTGACAGACGCTTCCAAAGTGGAAAAAAGTTGGTCCCCCCCCCCTCTAACTTCGAAAAAGATGTTTGCGGCAGTCGGTTCTCTTAGAAGGCTCAGTAATTTTCTGCCTATTGCCACCAAAATTGCGCTCTCTCAAACACTACTTCTTCCTATATTGGACTATGCTGACATAGCTTACCTTGACCTCACGGAGGAGCAGCTAAATAAGCTTGAGCGTATCCAAAACATCTGCATTCGGTTCATATTTGGGTTACGCAAGTATGACCATGTATCCGACTTCCGGTCTCAGCTCAAGTGGCTCTCAATCCGTTCTCGTCGTCACTCCCATATTCTGTCTCGTCTTTATAATGTACTATTTAACCCCACAACTCCCCGCTACCTCAAGGAGCGCTTCAGTTATTTGCGTTCTGTTCGCTCTGCACAAAACTTGGTTCTTACTGTTCCCCCTTCATCTTCTAAATTTTATAATGGTTCTTTCACTTTCCGGGCTACTTTACTGTGGAATTCGCTTCCTCTGGATATAAGGCGTGCCCAATCTCTTGCAACATTTAAAACCCTCGTCAAAAAACACTACTTGTCTCTCCCTTAGTACACTGCAATAATAATCGCTCCTTTAACTTTGTGGCTCATACTGTTTTTGTTTTATTTATTACTTTACAATATATTTATTTATTATGTCTAAGTATTTATGTAAGTATATCTGTATATTTTTATTTATGTATGTTTATTACCTTTGTCTTTTATGGTAGTCGTTCATTTAGTCCTTTAATTATTATGCACCACCTACTAATTTCAAACATTAATTTTTCAACTACTCCGCTACCTAAAGGTTGTCTGGAAGAGATCGCTATTTAGCGATAAGACCGCCTGTTGTTTACCTCTGCCTGTTATATGAATGTATCTCATGTTGTGTTGTATATTCCTTGATGTTGGAGGTGTGCAATAAAGAGTATTTGTATTTGTATTTGTAACTTCTAAAATAAGAAAATGAAAAATCTAAAAAAAACATATGATGTACATTACTATAAAAACTACCAACGAAAATTGTTTTGAACGAGATCTAGTAAGTGTTTTTTTTTAATATTTTAATACCTAACTTTGCACCTAATTTATATGGGGCGCTATACATACCAGGTGCAAACTTAACTTAACCACTTAGGGATGGAAAGTGTTTGTACGGAACCCTCGGTGCGCTAGTTCGACTCGCACTTGGCCGGTTTTTCTTTTACACTATTTGTCGCAACTACAGGGGCTACAGGATGCGGTTCTTCACGAGGGGAGTAAATAGGTTCTTAAAGAAGTTCGCGCGTGATGCTCCTGGCAAGCGTCCATACGCAGCGGTAATTGCTTAACATCAGGCGGGCCGCTAACATGCTTGCCACCGTCGTAGTATAAAAAAAACTATTACATCACATTAATTACCCATTTGTCCGCAGGTAGCTATGGTGGAAGTACAGCTGAACACCGACAGTACCAGCAAAGTGCCCAAAGAGATGCTCGTCGCTTTCACGGTATGCACGACACTCCTAGTGGCCGTCCACATGCTGGCTCTCATGATCAGTACTTGCATCCTTCCCAACATAGAAGCCGTCGGCAACCTCCACAGCATATCCCTCGTCCACGAGTCCCCACACGAAAGACTCCACTGGTACATCGAGATCGCTTGGGCGTTTTCCACTCTCCTCGGTCTCATATTGTTCCTAGTCGAAATAGCTATACTCTGCTGGGTGAAATTTTACGATCTGAGCGAGACAGCCGCATGGTCGGCCTGCGTCGTACTTATACCAGTTATGATTGTGTTCCTAGCGTTCGCTATACATTTCTATATGTCCCTAGCCACGCATAAATACGAAGTCACCGTTACAGGCATTAAAGAATTGGAGCTACTGAAAGAGCAGATAGAATTGGGCGACCATGATGGCAGAATGAATAATCTCACATTGCTGGACCAGAGCCGCGTCGTTTAAAGAGTTAACCTTTTCATTGTCCGATTTTGGGATGTTATTTATTACCTTTTTGACATAAATATACCGACGTTTTATTGTTAACGCGTAGTATGTACTTATATAATTGTACTTATGTAAGTGCCAATTTAGCAATATTATTTATATCGGGATCGGGAATATGGGTGAGCACTAGACGTAATAATGGAATAATTGATGCTCATCCAATATATAGCCTTCAAAAGATGGTAGATAAGTGGGTGTATGAAATGTCCTGTCTTTGTTCTGATTGTCTTTTGTTTTTCGTGCCAGCACACACGAACATGACAAACGAATCTCCAATATCTTGTATGTACAAATTATATTTCGTTTTACTTGTTAGTACGTTGTGCTAATACAATGAATCAATTTAAGAGTATAAATGATAACGAATATGAAAGCAATGATGTAACTATGATATCACGGTATCGAGCTCAAACACAACGGAAATGTGAACAAAATAAACTATAGAATTATTCATAATATTGTACATAATATTGTTTTTATGATTGCATTGAATTATACAGGCTGCTCCAGGTCAAACTAAATATTTTCGTTTTGTAAACATATCACTTGATTATGTAAATTAACCAATAAATATCGATCAGGTAAAAGCATTCAAAACTTTACGTTTATCGTTTTTTTTTAAACTATGTATCGATAACGTTACCAACGTTATTTTTGAGTCAGGTCTCAATTAGAATGCAATAACATTTTGTATAATGCTCTTCGGCAAAGATATAATGTATAAAAAGCATCAAACATCAAGAAGATGTATAAAGTTATCTAACCTATTTATTCTAATTGAGTCACTTTTTTTCAAACTGGTGTCAACTGCCGAAAAATCTATCGAAATAACCTATTAAAAATAGTAGCTCAACGCAATTAAGCTCAAAGTCGCACGAAATCAGATTATTGTATTCGACGTCAAAAGTATTACTATCGTTGCTTGTCATTTTCACTAGGTACGGCCAGCAACTAAAGTACCTGAAAAATTACAACTGGCTTATGTCAAATTGTATACTAAAATTGACAGTTACTTTTAATGCTGACTGTATGTGAACAACATTCAACTCGACGTATTACTGGTTGGTACGACACATTTGTAACGTAATCAATTATTTTTGACGTTGGATATAACGTAATTATACTAGAAGTAGACGAAAGAAACTAACCAAGGAAGGCAATATTGTAACTTAATGTAAATGTAACTTAATACCATAAATTCACCCGTAACTGGGTTTTATAATTAATTCCTCTGTGATAAATTATGACATTGTGTTGAATCTGTCGATGTATTCTGCATCAGTTATAAAGTATTAGCTGTTCCATTCGTGTCCACACTTGCAGGCGCGGATATAGAAAATATACATAAATTGTTTATTACTATAAAGTTTTGTGTATGAGAAAAAAACTTCAATAGAAAAAAAACTTGAATCAACTGCTTCCTTAAAAACTGATGCAGAGTACAAATTAGAGTAAGGTTTTTAAAGTCCGTTATATACATAATAATCAATTTTACACTAAACTTAGTACTTAAAGATTGCGTGGAATGTTATATTATAATTATAAACAAATAAACGTGATTGCGGCTCCACACTACTCGCGCAGTTCACCGAAGTTGGCCGTAGCATTGGGTTTCAGCAGCGAAATGCCTCCCACACTATCATATTCGCCCAACTTCGATCAACTTCGCATGTCGTAGAGCTAGGGTGACAGTTCATGCCAAAAGTTACATAAACGCTCAAGAGTAGTAGTCCAACATTGGCGGTATTCCCATTTAAATACCTGGGAAAAGTACAAAGTGTGATATAGACTTACTAGGTTTGCTTAAGATTTTTTTAGTTCTTATATCGTGGAATAGGCGAGGTACAGTTTGCGGAAGCAAAATCTGTTTTTTTTTTCATAAATAAAACACTTGTCAATATCAAACCGTTAAATTTTTGACATATGTCAGTGTCAAACCACTAAAATTTTGACAAAACCGTCACCTGTTTTTACTATCGAACAGATTTTTTTTTAATTGGGTTTTGAATGCAGGGAAGAGAAAGCAGACTATCATGAACTTTTTAAAAGATATTTTGAAATAACCATGGCGAGGAAAACTTAAAGAGCTGCAGTCCTTATAGCAAGAACTATCGAAAAAAAATGTTCCGAAAACTATGAATAGGTACCTAGCTTATTTATTTTATTATATATGTAATTTTCACAACTTATGGGCCTATATACCTTGGCAAATAAATAACTATGTCACAAATGTGCAGGGACATTAATAGTTAATAAAAAGCCTGAAAATGTCTTATGTTTAAGTAAATTTTGCCATGGACTGTCAAAAATCTCCAAATAAAACATCCGAATCCTCCATGCATAGCAGTGTGTAGTTATATTTACAATGGAACTGTTGGTTTTCAGCAATAAATTACGACATTTGGTCAATACAGAAGCGCAGTTTCTTGTCGATGTCCCCAATCTTCATTTGCAGCCAAATTTCGCTGTCTTCCAGGATCTGTTTGGAGTTGACTAGTTGTTCCTGTAACCAATATTATCCACAACGAATTACAGGGCGCCGACAATATCCTCAATGGCTTCGGAAAAGGACGATGTGCCTTTGTTTTAGATCGACCTGGCGGAGGCACTGCCATAGTTCGGTAAATAGAGACTTAAGTACTATGCTATGGGTGACCTTACAAACGGTCCCGTAGTTTTGAATTTTTGATATGTTGTCTAGGATGGTTAGCCAGTGTTTGTGCATTTTGCATTTTAAACACTGAGTAACCATCCTAGACAACATATCAAAAATTCAAAACTACCGGACCGTTTGTAAGGTCAAACTCCTTTATTAACTGGATTACAATATGGACAGACAGCGACCTTACATCCCATGACATACAATTGATGTGGCGCCAATACTGGGAAAAACATGACCACCCACAAAAGGAACTGCTTTCTGACCCAACAGAAAAGCCCGCTGGTTTTGATGCTTCACGATCGGTATGGGTGAAACTGAACAGGTTCCGTACAGGACACGGGCGGTCTAATCACCATCTTTTCAAATGGGGGCTAAAAACCTCTCCAGCTTGCGATTGCGGCGCTCAGGATCAAACTTTGCTGCACATCGTCGAAAAATGCCCGCTTCACTCTTTCCCTGGCGGCCTACAGGAACTCCATCAGCTTTCGCCAGTAGCCGTGGACTGGCTGCATAACTTAAAAATAGACATTTGAAACGGATTCAAGCAGCAGTAGAAGAAGCCATACGATATGATGATGAACTGGATTACTATGATGGTTGCGTTTATCGTGCGATAAATAAATGACAAAGTATCTGCCACTCACACTCGCAGTTTGTCAAAACGTGACGGATATCGCGGATGCTTTGTCACTTAATTATCGCGTGATGATAAAATCCATCATAGGCCCGCAGATGTAATGAACAAACTCGTATATACTTTACAAAGAAATCTCCCGTTAGTCTCAGACATATTAATAATATGAAACATTGACATTGTGTGTGATGCTCAAACTCCGGGGTATGGTGCTGATGAGCATACCTGTGCTAACTCGGGACACAGATACTAAAGTAATGTAGCAAAATATTTTATCGACAAATATATCGATGTTACTGTCAACATCTAAATGTTAACCAAACATAATTTTTTTCGCTTTATTTCAGAATGAAAACAATAAACAAATTAAAACGTGTATTTATTTGTTCATTTTAAATAATTTTCGTAGTAGGTACCTACACAAACAATATTTTTTGTAGGTTCTAGGTTTTTATGTTGGATTTGTATAATACAAATATTTGAGATGAGCTGTAATAAAATATATACATTTGTTGTCCATATTTTTTCCATATTCGTAGGTATTAAAGATTGCCGTCTAGATGAAAATATCCACTCCGTCAGACATGATATCGTACCGTTTTATAGTAGGTAATCGAGAACTTTCAATGAGACATGTATTTATATATATATCGATATCAAATCCCTAGAGCGTACCCCGAGTTAGCACAGGTACAGTCTGACCAAAAAGAGTAGAAATTAAAAAGTGGCCATACTGTAGTGTCATCCCTTTCTAATCAATCTAAGAAAACAGAGACGACACTACAGTATTGCCACTTTTTAATTTCTACTCTTTTTGGTCAGACTGTATGCTGATGAGAGTAGTTGCTCGCCTCCGCCGAGCATCTACCAGCCGGGCGGCTAGACTTGGGACAGAGCGTTGGCGCGCAGTGTTCGATTAGCCGCCGCGCGCCGGCGCGATTGATGGGAGCTCCTGATGATGAATCGCGTACCGATTCCAAACATGTCGAGCGATATTCTACTTTTAGAGAAGAGTGGTAAGACCGTGAATTAAAGAAATATATGAATATGAAGATATATGCCAATCCATCAACTTTAGTTACTTACTAGATGGAACCTCATGAAATAGTGTTTTTATTCTTATCACTCATGGTAAGTAGATTACTACAACCCCGATCAACGGGCACACACACACACTCACCAGTGGTATAGGGTACGGAGTGGGCAAGTCGCAGAACTGTCGTATGATGATGTCAGACATTTTGGACTTGACACAGAGGTCGTTGACCCAGCAGCCCTCCTGCAGCTGGCCCGTGTGAAGATGGTAGAAACGTCCGACACCGCTCTTGATGTTGTGTTCCCAGTGCCCCTCATAGCGGTTTCCGTTTTCTGTAAGAACATTGGCGTAGGTATGTAAGATTATTTTTCAGGTGGGGCCTGGCCATGGCCTATGGAGTTGAACTCAAGAATTTCTATGGATAACCCAAAATCCTGGGGTGGGCACGACCCACCCGGCCACCCCCCTAACTACCTACGCCTATTAAGTTAATATTCTTATAAAAAAATGATCGTAATTAGACGTAAAGCCAATCTTATATTGAACACGCCTGACACACCTAATACGAGTACCTACGTATAGAAGTGAAATTAAGAGGATATACCTCTACATAGGTTTATCACTGCTAATTTTGTCATACATATCGAAGTTTTGTTCTAGACTGTCCTTCTTCAAAACTTAACCGATCGTTTCGAAACTTTAGCAACTGTATGGGAAGGAAATGTTCTGTATCTGTGTTTGGTTTAGGCCGCTCCAAACAGACGCCGATTACACCAATTCTATATTATAACAAGTGCAATAATCGAAAATGTCCGTCACATTCAGTTTCACAAAATTTCGTTAAATTGGGAGCTACGATGCCACAGATGACCACACAGACACATACATGTTCAACTTATAACACCCTAGCTCTTTTTTCGTCGAAGGTTAAAACCACTTACCTTGTATAAACATACCCAACCCCTCTCTTTCGCTCATGTTCCAATACCCCACATACATGGTCCCGTTGGCGTACCACATCTTCCCATAGCCGTGTCTCTCGCCCCTCTTCCAATAGCCCAAATACACGTCCCCATTGTCGTAGTACCGGATCCCTACGCCCTCCGGCTTGCCGCGCACCCAGTCGCCCCGGTAGTCAAGTCGGAATGTCCTGTTTTGGAGCTGGTGACTGAGAGTGCCAGATCCGTGTCTGTGAATGAGAATTTAATTGCTGAAAAGCTTTAAAACGAGCTCTAGAATAGTTGAAAATATAATGAGCTACTGGGTGTTGTACCTAACTAGGTATACCTACATATTATTATTAGGTGACTTAGTACTATTTATTCCAGGAATCAAAGGTATAAGGCTCTTAGATAAATACGTTACAATCTAACATACATAGGTAGATATAAAATGGGCATGATGTAATAGAATTAAATACTAGTTTACGTTGTTCGCGGTGTCAGGTAGGTAGTTGCCCGCGGAATCAACGGGACATGACAAATTTCGTCCAAAACTCTTCATTAGTGGAGGTTGCTACTAACTCGTCACTTGGAACTCTATCCTACCAATAGTTACTACTCGAAGTAGAGCTTAACTAAATCTTAGATAATCTATCCGGCTCCCTAGGATCAAATTATATCAAACTGGCACAAGCGAAAAACGACGTTAAGTCTTCCGTCGTCCGTCACGTCTTTGGAAGGCTATAAAATACTTGGTTTAAATATTTAGTACCTGAAACCCTTATACCAGTCGCCTTCATACAGTTTTCCGGTACGGGCGTAGAAGAACCCTTTCCCTGAAAACAGAAGCTGGGTAAGTTAAATATGCGTAGGTATTGAGATCAACTGGAATCTCAAATAGGTATCATCAGCCAGTATCTATCCACTGCTGGATCAGTGCCTCGTGCATCTTCCATTCGCTACGACTCCGAATGCTACATACATGTGGAAGCACATTGTAGGAACTAACCTTAGGCAGTTCTTTCACCTTTGAGTAGGAAGCCAGTAGGTATAGCTAGAACTGGAAATGCACCCGCCAACCTTACGTCAGGATAGCGGGCGTCTTTTATTCCTTAAATATCTGGAGTTTAAATAGCATATTGCTCCAATTGTAGCGCACATTTGACACATAGCTATCACTAACTCCTGACGTATAGATACCGCAGCTTCATTTTTCGATGTACACCCGCCATCCTGACACCATCAGACACAGTAGTAGTTTTAGTAGTAGTAGGGCCTCGTGCAGGGTCCGACCGGATTGTTACTACCGTCTTGCCTGCTAACCCACCGCCAAAATAGCAATGTTCGCATTGTTGTGTTCCGGTGTGGGGGTAAGATAGCCGGTGAAATTACTAGCATAGAGGCATTCTATCTTCGTCCTCCGGGTAGGCAAGCACTTGTGACTCCTCTGGTGTTGCAGGTGTTTATGGGCGACGGTAATCGCTTTCCATCAGGCGATACGTTTGCTCGTTTGCCCCCTATGACATAAAAAAAAGACACTATTATGCCACCGCGCCACAGGCGCGACAGCGGCCTATCGGTGTAACTCGGGCGTCGGTGACCTTGTAATACCGAATCCTTCGACAAGGAATTCACGTGAATGCCTTTCCCCACCTCACGCGTCCCACGCTGGCCCCTCGACACGCACACATAGCCGCGAGTTTTGTTACTGCACACAAGTGTCGCTGTAGTTTTCTTTTTACGTTTGTATATATATTCTTTGACCGCGCTCCGATCTCTCGCTCAACTGTATATCGTAAGTTTGTATATCGTGTAGGTAGTACACACGTCTACTAGAGCCTACTTTGGGACTGGATCGATTTGTGTGAGGTGGTACAATATTAATTCGAATTTATAGTGAGTTACCTACTCTTGGTAACAGACAGTACATAGGTACCTGTACTGTCTGTTACCATTGTACTGCCCATTAACGAGTTACTTATTAGAGAGACTAGAGTCTCTGCAGTAGGTATCAGCACTCGCAACAGTTTCGCGATTATTAGTTAGGTATTTACCTTCTTTCAGGTCAGACTTCCATTCCCCTTTGTATGCGCCAAGTTTGGATGTAAATATTGTGTGATGTAATCCATTTTTTACAGATTTCTTTTCCGCTGCTACTGAAAGGGGTGTGAAGTTACGGGGTTTCCTATAAAATGGCATTTCGACAACGCCATATACAAATCGTATTAAAATAAATGTAAATAAAAATAACAACGTCCACGAATGTCAATGCCCTCGCTTTATTTCATAGATAGGTATAGTATAAGTAGTAACTTTTTTAAATTTATATTTAGAGGTTTTATTACAAAATAAGTGACAGTTAGGGTTAGGGTACATAGAAGTAGTAAGTCCTTGGTTAAGTTATCTAGACATTAACTAAACTAGCTAGCGGTTACATTTTGAACAAAGGATTTTAAATATCTCATAGTAATAAGTTTAAAAATTCAATAATCTTACGAAATCTTACCGAGCCCAGTTGCAACACTAAACAATAGTTACAAACAGAGATGGGCATTAATCGATTAATTTTTTAATCGATTAGTTAATCGATAAAAAAAGTTAATCGTCAAAGTTAAACGCGATTAATTTAATCTAGATTAACTTAATCGAGAGAATCTTCGATTAACGATTAACTAATCGTCATTTTAATCGATTCAATTTCACGATTAATTTCTCGATTAACAGTTGGAACACGCGCATTTTGTGTTTTTTTACGAAAATAGTATGTCTTGTCCAGGGACAGAAAATGTACCTTTAGAAACTTTTTTGGTCCGGATACCTTTGTATCCGACCGTTCCCTCTTCCCTCTTTCCTCTTGTTACAGTAATACAAGATGGTTTTATAGTGCAGTACTCTAAGAAGTTCTAGGCAGGAACTTAGACTTACAAAAAATATCTTATTTTATATCATATTAGTAAAGTTAATCTAATCGAGAAAAATTAATCGATAAAAAATTAAATCGCTAAAAAATAATCGACGATTAATTTAATCGGAACTCGTACGTAATTAATCGTAATTAACTAATCGTTAATCGAGATAAAAAAGTTAATCTTAATCGATTAACTTTTGCCCATCTCTGGTTACAAATTGATACTACTAACGCCATCTAGCGGGCAGTAGTAACGCTAATTGAAATGCGCAGCGTATTATTACTAAACATTGAGGTATTATTTATAATAGAGCCACAGACCCGAACAAAATTGTCGAAGAAAGTGGCACTGCTGTCATGTTCAAGTAGATGCCAATAACGCTTATTTATAATTTACAGCAACATAATTACTTCGTACAAAATAACTCTTTACTCAAACGGTTAAGTGTCAAATTGGCTTACGTACTTATTACCACAAATATTTTTCGTGTAAATTAACTTTTTTAGCGTATTCTGACTCATGTCTCTTGTCAAACTTGGAACATGGCACGAATGGAGCAGATTTTAATAGTTTTACATACTAAAAATATTTTCATTATTATTTTATTTAGGTATTAAAATATATTTGTTGTTTGAACTAAATAAACTCGTAAATTGATAATAACAAATTAAGTTACGTTTTTATTTAAAAACTGCATAAAAGGGTCCCGGCACTGCATAGAAGGGATCAGTAATAATGACATTATGATTTCTCAGCTCATCTTGTTCTAGTATGTGAAATGAGAGTAAGGCAAGTGCAAAATATTAACATTTTTAACCCTTTAAAGTTTGATGGCGTGGCGTGAAAGTCGGTGGCGTAGTATGCACGGCAGCACACATTGTCTTTAGGTGTTCTTGGCGTTCAAAGGTTTAAACTGACAGTGTCTAGACTCTGAGACAAAATAAAACAATGACAACAGAGCAATTTTTTTATTAATTTATTAATGTAACCTGTAGGATCTGCCTGTAAAAGGCATATGTTCATAACACTGGCTCACTCGCCGCCGCACACATAGCAATGTCATGCGTCCACTCTCGCCCTCGGCTCGCGTGTAACTAAACGCAGCATCCTATGTGACGTGCGCCTGAGACAGTGTATATCTTTTTATGTATAGATACCTACTACTACAAATACTACATAAGACATAACCATTTTACACTTCTTTTGTATACATTGTCATTTTTTACGTTTTTATTGAGATATTAAAGCTGTGTTGAGTGCAAGACTTTTTTACGCTTCTTTTGATTAAACATAAAAAAAAACATATACCTATGATTATGCCGAACGAACACACGAGAGACGAATTATTTGGCTGAAATTATTCTTGACGTGGGTCTCTTACTAAACGTGACCTCAATTTTTCACGTTGTTTAAGATCGCGTGGCAATCTTTAATAAAAAAAGAGGATAATTATTTATTGCACTCCTTTATTAATTAATAAAATATAAAAGTATAGCGACTCCTTAGATTTTTGTTCTGTGATGAGGTGCATTTTGTAAGGACAAAGTTAATAATTCTAATCTAAAATATGCTATGATTTTACATAGGATTCGTTAATTAATCAATAGAATCTGCGTAAAAAAGAATATTCCGACCTTTTTCTTTATTTTATAGCTGTTATTTCTGCAATTTTTCACTGAAAATTAAGTCATTTTGAGATCCGTCATGTGTCATGGTCTAAACGAGACTGATCGCCCAACTAATGCGATTTGTGATTTTGCATTAGTTGGGAGGGTGCCATTTTTTCCGTCGGATTGTGTGTCCATGTAATTAATACGTCAATGTTACTAAAGCTATTCAGCGGGAAGTAGTAACCCTAATCTATCTTTTCCGACTAAAAAAATAAAAATATCCCAGAAACCGACAGAGCCCGCTAGGTGGGCGCAACTCCACCCCGGACACTGACAGCCCGCCAGGCGAGCTGGGCCGGCAGCTGAGTGAAAGTTAAGGGGACCCATCGGGTGGTTTGTTGGTTGTGAAACTGTTGAACATTATAGAACATATCTCAAACTGTACATTTTTGCTTGTATTTTGTTCTTAAGCGTAGCGTAAAGGAACAAATGCAACAAAGTGAATATAAGTCATACCTACTTGATTTATTCATCCTATGGAATAATAAAAAAATATAGTAGACGGTTTCCGCATTAGCATATTCGTGAGAATGCAGAAGCAAGTGGCGGGACGATTGACGAAAGCGATTATGTGAACAAAACACTTGTCGTTCGTAAAAAGTGTAATACATAAATTCCCCTTAAAAAGTGATCAAATAAAACATTCATTGCTTAACTATACATTTATTACAAAACTACATTTCAAGCGGTCCCGTGCGCTATTTTAAGGCCGCGACTCAATTCAATAAGCTGTTGGTAGTCCTCCCTAAAGCCCTGGAGAGCCAGTTCCTGCTGACTCTTCATTGAGGAGTTGCTGCTGATGTATTTCTGGACGCAGTCGATGCAGCTGTTGTCTAGTTGGATGTCTTCTTCTGTGAGGCGATCCTGTTTTGTTAGTTGCACCGGTGTTGGCAGGATCTGATAAGATAAAAAATGACTTTTTATTTTTTGTTATGAAATAGTCTCAAATTCGTGTAAGTTAAAAAATTGGGCAAGTGCGAGTCCGACTCGCGCGTGAAGGGTTCCGTACCATAATCTATAACAAGTTTGTTCTATGGGAGCCCCCTTAAATATTTATTTTATTTTATTTTTAGTATTTGTTGTTATAGCGGCAATAGAAATACATCATCTGCGAAAATTTCAACTGTCTAGCTATCACCGTTCTTGAGATACAACCTGGTGACAGACGGACGGACGGACAGCGAAGTCTCAGTAATAGGGTCCCGTTTTTACCCTTTGGGTACGGAACCCTAAAAAGGGATATAGGTACGATTTTTTTCCGGCCTATGTTAATTCCGAAACTATTTTCGGAAATAGGGCTTTTATACCGCAATACGATTACATTGTGATAACATGGCACCTGTGAAAAAAAGTATGAATATTTATCCTTTTGACTTTCACTTGTCCGTGTCGTTTTACAGTACAGTCGCCATCAGATATATCGCAGCATGTAAGGCGTTCATAAATATCTGAACACGACTCTTGTTGACTGGGCGTTACAGTACACGTTCACATATTTATGAACGCCTTATATGCTGCGATATATCTGATGGCGACTGCAAGTCGATCGTAACATCATCACAAAATGCTTAATATCGAGAAAAATAATTAAACGTATCTAATTGGCAAATGAGGTAAACGCCCCTATGTTACGCTGTCCCAATAGTTGCCATCTTGAATGTTATGTCATTAGCAATAGAGGTGACAGCATGGTGTCGACTATTAGGTATTAGCGTGTCGAGCACAGGTAAGTTTACCATGGGTGAAATTAGTACCTTAAATTTACAGATATTTTACGATATTAGCAAAAAATGGGATGTTCATTTTTTTGGTATATTCTCATAACCAGGAGCATCACTGTTCTGAAACAGATACTACTAACGCCACTCAGCGGCCAGTAGTGATACTAATCAATATGCGTTGATCAAAGTACATGGGGTCATCACTAAAATATTATTTTGACGACGCGTTTGGCTCGGTTTGTAGACACCTGCCTACTGAGCCGGCGGTCCCGGGTTCGAATCCCGGCCAGGGCAAATATTTGTGTGATGAACTCGAATATTTGTACTTGGGTCATGGTTGTTCTATGTATTTAAGTATATATTTATCTATATAAGTACGTATATCGTCGTCTAGTACCCTTCTTGAGCTTAATTTGGGACTAGATCGATTTGTGTGAGGTTGTCCGATATTTATTATATTATTATTATTATAGAAAGCGCTTGATAATTTCTATAATTTATAAAATATGTAATGTCTCATTTTGCTTTATGTGGGTACACACCACAATTTTTATTTAAACCATTATACAACAAAATTAAAAAAAAAAGGAGTAACCTAGTGGAATAGACCGGGAATCGAACCCGGTACCTCTAGATTGCCACCACATCGCTACCCTAACTCCGAGTTAGTCCCTTTTTCTCTAAGCTTTGATCTTTGTATCAATGATTTAGATAATTTCTGATATAAATACGCCTAAAAACGTTAGATTGTAAAGAGGCTTTTAATTAGGCTTACCATGCTATATATAAAGGGCTGCCAAATTAGACAAGGTTGGTTTCTTTTTAATTATCCATATCTAGTATGTAGCTGGCCGAGCGCATGTTTTTTTTTTCATTGTCATAGAAATTCTGTTTTTTTTGTCATAGAAATTATTATATTCCCATTTAAACCCTAGTCTAAAACGACCACTTTAACCCCGCTTTGCGAAACTAAAATGCGTTTGAAGTGAAAAATATTCTTAGTACTAACCTGTTGCACCAGTTTCAGTGCCAAGTCCCCATTGGCAACGTCTCCATGAATCGCCTGTCTGGTGGCCACCAGCAGCACTGCTTCCCGGAGCGCCCCGGACTGGAGCAGTTCCAGCATAAGACTGTCTATGCTCTGGTGCCAGGTCAGGTAGAACACCAGTGGCCCGAAGTGTCTTGTGGACCTGGTACAAGGGGCATGCCAAAAGAAATTAGATACTCCTTGCTCATTTAATTGATACTGGCCAGTAATACATCACCACAAAGGCTGGCTATTTACTTACAAATTTAAAAATGGAACACTCGGCAAAACTACTTATATTTTTTTTTTATGAATTTTTTTCTGATTAAATCTGGCGGGAATTTTCTACGACCATGGAGCTGACACGACGTGATTTTCGGGTTATGATGTATTATGACTTTAAAAAAGGTTTGAAGCCTCAAGAATGTTTTGAACTTTTAGTCACGACTTTTGGTGAGTCTGCATGTTCACGTGCAACAGCTTTTAACTGGTTTGCTGAATTTAAAAGAGGACGGGCGAGTTTTGAAGATGAGCCGAAGTCAGGTAGGCCGCCAACCGCAGTTACTCAAGAAAATGTGCAAGCTGTGGAAAAATGATTCGTGGAAACCGACGAATCACATACGTAGAGCTAGAGCGAGAACTGGGTATTGGATCAGCAGCGTTGCAAACTATAATTCACGGACAATTATCCCTCCACAAGCGTTGTTCAAGGTGGGTGCCGCACAAGCTCAATGATTTGCAAAAGGAACGTCGCGTGGATTGGTGCAAATTTATGATAAATAAATTTAATGGCGGTGAAAAAAAAAATGTTTATGATATACTCACAGGTGACGAAACATGGCTATATAACTATGATCCTGAAACAAAGCGACAGTCAACAGTATGGTGCTTTGAAGACGAACCGACACCAACAAAATGTCGCCGAACGCGAAGCACACGGAAACAAATGGTTGCCTCGTTTTTCTGCAAAACGGGACATATTGCTACTGTGGTACTAGAAGATCAAAAAACAGTCGATTCGGAATGGTACGTGACAGTTTGTGCCCCAAAAGTATTGTCAGCTTGGTGTGATAAGCGGCCAAAGTCAGGAACCCAGCAACTGCTTTGGCACCATGACAACGCAGCCCCGCACACTTCTGCTAGAACACTGGACTATTTTAGTACCAAACACGTCACTATCTTGCCTCATCCTCCATATTCACCGGACCTAGCACCATGTGATTATTATCTGTTTCCAAAAATCAAAGACAAATTAAAAGGAAGGCGATTTGAAAGCAAAGAAGATGCTCTGGCAGCTTATAACTAAAATTTCTGAAGTGTCTAAAGAAGAGTGGTCATTAGTATTTTCCAAGTGGTTTAGACGGATGGAAAAGTGTATACGTGTTCACGGTGAATACTTCGAAAAAATAGACAACTTTAATGAATAATAAACATTATGATTTTTGAGTATCTAATTTCTTTTGGCATGACCCTCGTATATGTCAGTTATGATTAGATGTGACATTCTCGGGAACGTTACTCATATACATCGGGAAATATTCTCGAGAACGGCACATCTCTAGTTATGATGAAATAAATGTACATTCTCTAGGACTAGTAGTGCCATCCAGTAGACAGATAAGACCGAAAAGGGGCTTTCCACAAGGAGGATGTTTATCACCACTGATGTGGTGCTTACTTCTAGACTCCCTAATCGAGAGGACAAATAAAGGAGGCCTATACCTGCAAGCGTACTCGGACGATGGAGTCATACTAGTACGAGGAGTGGCACTAGATGTGGTCAGAGACATAATGAGAAGAGGAGTGATGGAAATATTAGCATGGTGTAGGGATAGAGGACTGGACCTAAACCCTGACAAAACAAAACTGATATTATTCACCAATAAGAGAAAAATAGAGAAAATGAAACCTATCAGCATTCAAGGCAAAGAACTGGAAGTAGTTAAAGAGCTCAAATATCTGGGACTCACGTTAGACAACTCTCTCAGATTCAAGACACACATAAGAGAACAATCGGCAAAGGCCATAAGAACGCTCTACCAGTGCAAGAGGGCGGTCGGAAGGAAATGGGGCCTAAAACCAGCGATGATACACTGGATCTACAAGGCGGTGATACTACCGAGAGTACTTTACGGAGCCATAGTATGGTGGCATAAGGCCAACATCAAAGAATACCATAAAGAACTATCAAAAGTACAAAGACTGGCATGTCTTATGATCACGGGAGCAATGAGAACAACGCCCACGCAGGCGATGGAAATCATGCTCGGTCTCAAGTCACTTAAAATAGAAGCGGAGAAGAGGGCCATGGAACAATGGTACAGAATGAAAGCATGTAAGGAATGGAGGGGAAGCTTTGTGGACAAGGGACACGCACTTATTCAGAGGGAAGCATGCTCGAAGATGGGGATGCTTACCCAAAACAACGATCTCATAAAGCGACAGGAGATGTTCGATAAGAAATATAGGATACACATAGGAGAAAGGGACAACTGGAAGATAGAGGTTGAACACCCCGTGACTATCTGCTTTACGGATGGCTCTCGGCGGGAATCCACGAAACTAGCAGGAGCCGGCATAGTGATACCGAAGCTGGACAAAAAGTTACACATACCTTTGGGGAGGTACGCTAGCGTATTTCAGGCAGAGGTATGCGGCATAATGAGATGTGCACAAATAATAGATGAATGTTCGCAGGAAGTGGGATCTGTCGTTATATACACAGATAGCCAGGCTGCACTAAAAGCGTTAGACAAACAGACGGTAAGCTCGTCCTTGGTAAAGGAATGCAGAGAAGCCCTGAACAAACTTGGAGAACACAAAAAGATTACGGTAGCATGGGTACCTGGACATCAGGGTGTGACAGGGAATGAAAGGGCAGATGAGATGGCAAGGCTAGGAGCAGAGAGGGAACTCATAGGACCCGAACCTGCACTGCCAATATCGGCAGAAGTCACGAAAGGAGTTATAGCTAGGCTAATGGAGGAAGAGGCCAATAGACAATGGCGAGAGACAACGGACTGTCGACAATCGAAGATGATACTAGGAGGCATAAACAGAAAAAGGACCAGGTATCTACTGGAACTAGGTAAGAAAAATCTCAGATTATTAACAGGAATAATCACGGGACACAATAGCCTTAACAGGCACCTACATATTATGGGTGTAGTAAGTGATCCATACTGCTCGCACTGTGGACAGGAGGAGACGAGTAAGCATGTTTTAGTAGAGTGTGGCATGTATGCGATAATACGCTATAGCATCTTCAGAAAAGATAAACTAGAAGAGGAAGAGCTGAGGGACATTAACCTTAAAGATGTCCTTTCCTTCTGCAGGAGAACAAGGAGATTCGAGGAAGAAGGCTGTAGGGGAGCGCCGCCGGGACAGTAACCGTTGGCTCCAATTGGGAATTGGGCTGAATGAACGCAGTCAAGCGATCGACAGCCCGCCTGTCTCCGGCCGGGCGTCCCTACACCAAATCATCATCATCATCATCATCAGTGCCATCCAGTGTGGAATGTCACATAACTACTTTAACCTTAATAAAGTGAGGTGTTTTTTAATCGATTTTTTTTAATGTGGAAATACCATATGCATTTTACACAAATATCACGCAGAGGTTGCTCCAGTTGCGATTTGGTGTGATTGACGTTGTGATGTGATAGCTCAGCTGGGAGAGTACTGCGCCGGAAACGTAGGATGGCAGCTTCGAGTACTGCTTACGTTGCCGTGGCATTTTAAGATGTTATGAAAAAAATGGTGAACATAGGGAGTATAAATGTAGAGGTGTAGTGATTTCTTAAAGCAGAAATTTGCACTCTCAAATGTCAAGTATTTGGATGCTTTAAAATTATTCCACTACAGTGGATGTTTCAATAACACGCATCAAATCCAGGTTTATTAAAGAACTCGCAGTGGAAGTGTGCTAGGCCCATAACCAATCGATCATAGAATCGCAGTGAAGTAGTGAGAACAAAAACCAGACAGCAAACATTTATCACATCACAGCCTTTAATTTGGCTTCATAGGCAGTTTTCAATATGCAGTTTACCATTTAATGAAATATGGAATACAATATTCACATAGTGGCGACACAGACAAACATTATAGACTACGCATGCGTAGGAACAAACTCTATGGTATTTTAGGAGTGGTGATGCGTCATCTTAACAAAGATTTCAAATTAAATTAAATAACTTACCTTAATAAATCATATTTGGTGTTTGCATCAACATGCTGGTAAGTGATACTGGTGACGCGCTGGTAGGTCGGTTCATCTGGTTCATACTGGATGCAGGCTCGGTCCAGCACGTACTCATACTGCTCTCTGTCCAGCAGGCTGTTGAACTTGTCTTGGTCCGTGAACATGATTGGCTCTCTTATCTTGCGGCCATTTATAGGGAAATATATCTGAAAGTCACGATGAAAATGGTTTAGTATAAACTAGCGACCCGCCCCGGCTTCGCACGGGTGCAATGCTGATAAATTATGCATGTATTATACATGAACGATAACGAGAAAATGGACTGTATAATTAAAAAGAGAGTCCACACAACTACCGTGATTTTACATGCATGAATTTATTGTGTTACGACTTTATGATGAGATTGCGTTCCGGCTTACCTGGAGATCTCTTAGGCGGAGCTCAGCGTCTGGGGAAGGCAGTTCCTTGGGCTTACCCAGTGCTGGATCCAGATACGGTCTTACCCTTAGTCCTACCACTAAGACGCACATACAGGTGAACAGAAGCCGAGTCGCAATCGTAACAGTTTTCAGATGGAAATTAGAATTAGATGACTTGATGCACTGCCTTGGCTCGCGAAGCCCGAATTATCGATAAATCATGGGCTACTTTTCAAAAGTTCAACGTGCTCGAATAGCACGTACCGACAGACTCTCTGGGTTGCCACACTAACTCGATAGTGATGTGACAACCAGTGTTGCTAGACTAATAATTAAAATTCTACCATAAATCGGCAATATTCAACATACCGCCCACCTAAATGCGACGGCATACTCAAGAATGCCGCGGTATTTAATGCGATAATACTTAAACTACGAAAAGGTGCCGTTATGAACAGTACTTTAACTAAAATACGACTACAACGAAAACTTAAAACTACTACAATTTTAAAGTTACTTAAGCGTTATGCGCCACTGGCAGGGGACAAATCTTGACGACTGGTCTTTTGTACTGGCCAGCGGCAGTTTTAACCGTTACTACTCTACATACACCGTCTGCACCAGGGTGCAGTGCAACGATACGCCCTAACGGCCATTTAAGGGGATCTAGCGATTCACCAGCTATGAGCACCATGGATCCCACGGTGATATTAGAATGAGCCTTGTCCCACTTTGCCCTTTGTTGGAGTGTGTGTAGGTACTCAGTTTGCCATCGGTGCCAAAAGGCTTGGTGTATTTGTTGAATGAGCTTCCACCGCTGCTGGATGCTAATTTTTAAATCTACAAATTTCTCCTCGGGCATAATCGATAGAGGTTCTAGAGTTAGGAAATGACCCGGGGTTAAAGCAACGAGATCATTGGCATCTGAGCTATGAGGCGTCAAGGGGCGCGAATTTAACATTGCCTCTACTTGTGTTAGCACGGTGTAAAATTCCTCGAATGTCAATCTCTGTGCACCGACAGCACGAGCTATGTGCGTTTTAACTGACTTGATTCCCGCTTCTGCTAGACCATTAAAATGGGGACTCCCAGGAGGACTAAACGAAAACTTAATTTCTTGGGACTCCGCAGCCTTTTGCATGATAGAACCAAGATAGTTACTGGCACCGATAAAATTTCTTCCCTGGTCGGAAACAAGATGGCTACACCGGCCACGACGGGCGATAAAGCGTCTCAAGGCGGCCAAAAAGGCCTGCGTGGACAATTCGGATGCAAGTTCGATATGTATAGCTTTCGTGGAGGTACACACGAAGACACAAATGTACCCTTTGAAAGTTCTGGCACCGCGACCTCGTCCGAAAGCTATGTTGAAGGGTCCACCGTAATCGACAACTGAATTCGAAAAACATTTAAGTTGGTTTACACGATACGATGGGTAATTGCCCATAAACGGGGCAGGGGCGAGTTGGGGACGAACACGAAAACATTTAACACAACCAGAGATTACCGATCGAATGGCACGTTTACACGACAATATCCAAAAATATTGTGCAATGAGATTTTGGAGAGTTTGCGCACCAGGATGCATAAAACGAATATGGTATTCCTGTATGATTAGGTACGTGAGGCGGTGGGAGCGGGGTAATAGAAGAGGGTGCTTTGTTTCAAAGCAGGTCTTGGCATTAGCCAAGCGACCGCCCACCCTGAGAAGACCCGCCTCGTCAACGAAAGGCGATAATTTGCGAAAACTCTTAGGAAGCGAGTTTGACGAACCCTTTTTAAGAAGTTCGAACTCCGACGAAAACTCATTCTCTTGCACAATTTTCACCAAAAACATGAGTGCCTTGTGAATCTCTGTTGGTTGTAAAGACCCAACGATACGATGTCCGACAGTCAATTTGCAGTTCTCCGAAAAACGAAAGCAATAAGCTAATACATGTTGTAGCGTTTTTAATGACGAGAACCTTTCGAGAAGAGTGTCTACTAGCTCAACCGTATTAGACACTAAGAGAACGGTAATTTTTTGTTCTTCATGGAGAACGTCATTATCTATTGATAATGCCGACTTCGGCCAATTTGCACTGGGATACCTAAGCCAAGAGGGCCCGTCCCACCAGCCAGCTTGGTTAACCAAGTCTTGAGGTAGTAACCCACGTGATCCACAATCTGATGGATTATCTGTGGTTCTGACATGATGCCAGGAGTCAGGAGGAACAATTTCTTGGATGTGGCTAACACGATTAGCCACAAACGTTTTCCACTTGGAAGGACACGATTTAATCCAAGTCAACGCGACACTTGAGTCCGACCAAGCGAAGACCTCACTCACCGAGTGAAACGGTTTCAGAGCCTCCACGACTGACGCAATCAAATTCGATAACAGAACCGCAGCAACCAGTTCAAGACGTGGCACCGATAATTTACGCAGGGGAGCGACTTTGGACTTGCCACAGACCAATTGGACGGCGATATCACCGTTCTTACCTAACGTACGACAGTAAACGACGGCACAAAAGCCTCGTTCTGACGCATCACAAAAACCATGGAGCTCTAGTATGTCAAACTCCACAACAATACGACGAGGAATAGCGACAGAGCTCAGCGACGGAAGCTGAGCTTTGAATGCTTGCCATTCAAGCCTGATGTTTTCTGGAATATCGTCATCCCATGAAACACCAGAAACCCAGAGCAACTGCATCAAATACTTGGCGAGAAAAGTTACAGGCGAAATAAAGCCCAATGGATCATGGATCCTGGCTATCTCCGAAAGGATGGTGCGCTTCGTACATCGACCGTCATGAGAAGCTGCAATACGAAAACGAAAGGAATCTGATTGGGGTTGCCATAACAATCCCAATATCTTGAGCGAAATGTCAGACGTTTCATCGAAATGTTTAAAATCCTGTAAGTACAGGTCCGAGGATGGAAGGTTGTCCAGGAACTCACTACTGTTAGAGGTCCACTTCCTCAGATGGAAACCACCCGACGACAATATTTTTGTAAGTTCCATCTGAAGTGAGCGGGCCTGCTCAACAGAATTCGCCCCAGTGACGACGTCATCTATGTAAATATCGCGAGCAAGGACAGCTGAACCAGCCGGATATTCTTCTGCAGCGTCACTGGCCAGCTGAGCCATTGTACGAAGAGCTTGGAATGGCGCAGCCGAGACTCCATATGTTACCGTTTTTAAACGATAGTCACGAATAGGACCGGAATCCGAGGGGCGCCACAGGATACGCTGGAATTCAGCGTCCTCTCTAAAGACGAGAATCTGCCTATACATCTGCTTAACGTCGCCGGTGAACACGACGGCATGCCAACGAAAGCGTATAAGCAGGTCGAAAATATTTGTCTGAAGTTTCGGCCCAGCGAGGAGGGTGGAGTTTAAAGAAACTCCTCTAGAGTCCTTAGCGCTGGCGTCGAAGACGACACGAAGTGGAGTGGTTACTGAGTCACGCAGTATACCGTGGTGAGGAATGTAATAAAACTGGCCCTCATTTGTGGAAGGAGGATCTGCTTCTTCTAAATGACCACTCGACGCATAGTCATCCATGAATTCGACATACGACCTTTTGAAGTCAGGGTTGCCATTTAACTTGCGTTCCAACGACTGAAATCGTTTAAGAGCGATTTCGCGCGAATTGAGGAAGGTAGGTTTATTCGTAGGATCGACGAAAGGTAATGGGACTACGAATCTGCCTTCTTCATCGCGGCAGTATTTAGCACGAAAATAATCTTCGCAGCGTTGGTCCTCCTGCGATACGAAAGGTTTAATTGGAGGACTAACATTTTCCAATTCCCAAAATTTCTTAATGGAATCATCAAGCGACAAGGTTTGCGAAGAATTCGACACGAAAAAACAATGTTTGTTATTGTTACGACGAGAAACGAGAGCATTTGTTGGGAGTTGACTTTTGTCACACCCTCCCATTACCACCCATCCATAGACAGTATGTAAAAGAGTGGGTTGTCCGGGCTCCCCTCGCTGTATGCCAGGTAACAACGATGAAGCGAAAATGTCTGCATTGAGCAGCATGTCCACTGGCGCCGGGCGAGCGAAGTCAGGATCAGCAAGCGATAAATTCTTTATGTGTGACCACCTTGACGGATCGACAGGTTGTGTAGGTTGGTCGGCACATATCGACGACAAAACGAGAGCTTCGAATTTAATATTCGACGACAAGGTTGTATTACCGAACGGCTTAATTTCGCACGATAGCGAACCGAGCGGTTGAGCGACAGAATTGCCAATGCCGTAAACGGCGTGTTGGCCACGAGAAATGTTAAATCCTAGCTTTTTCACGCAGGATTTCGATATAAAATTACAAGCACTAGCGCAATCGAGAAGCGCGCGCACTGGTCGGAATTGACCCAAACTATCCCGAATTAAAACTTTTATAGTCGAAAATAAAATAGTACTTTCCCCAGTCAATGTAGTTAAAACCGTATTGCTATTATTATTATTGCTCCTGGGATTACTAGGCGAAGCGTTATCAGCCACCATGGTCTCGGGCGATTGTATATTTTGAGTGAAATGTAACAAAGTGTGATGCGAACGGCTACACACACTGCAACGAGAAGCACGACAAGTTTTCACCCTATGAGCGTTCGAAAAACATAAAATACACAATCCCTTTTCCTTCACAAAATTAAAACGACCATGGTTATCAAGTTTTAAAAATTCACTACATTTGGCAAGACCGTGCTGACCAGTACAAAAACCACAAGTTGGACCTGAAACTACAAATGCTGTTTTATTTTTAGTCAACGGCTTAATATTTGGAACCTTTATGCTTGAATTTTCTAATGCTTTGCTTCGCTTCTCAATAAAGCTTTTCAAATCCTCAAAGTTTGGAATATCAACATTTGAAGTAAGTTGTAGTTCAAATGCTTCACGAGTAGCGACATCTAACTTCGACCACAACAAATAATACAGCATAAAGTTCCGGTCAGGAAGGTCAAATTTTGATAAGATATTTAAGTTCTCATTAAATGTTCGAAAAACCCTTTCTAAATCATTCTTGTTTTTAACTATTTCACAGTTCAATAACTTTTCATAGTAAATAACAGCAATTTGTCTTTTCCTGTCATAATAACTGGACAGCGTCTCATAAGCGTTAACATAATTGTCACCAGACAAAGGGAAACTTTTTATTAATTCATAGGCGGAACCCTGTACACTCGATAAAAGGTAATGTAATTTTTCAACATTACTAATAGTGTTCCGATTATGTATTAGCGAGTCGAAAAGATCTTTGAAGGACACCCAGTTCTCCAATTTCCCATCGAAAGGTTTAATTGATATTTTAGGCAATTTTGCTAAGTTATTTTCTAATATTACAGGTTTAATTTCCACTTGATCACATGGAGCACTTGGTATACTTTGCCGCAATCGACTTTTCACTAATTTTAAACGATTTTCAAATTCTCGGGTAATATTGTATTCGTTAAGACGTTGTTCCCTTGACAGCGGCCGTAAAATTCGGATTTGCGCTTCATGAAAATCTTTTTCTATGTCTTTAAAGTCCGATTCATTATAACCGTGCAAATCTGAACTTTCGATATGTTCTAAACGCATAATACAATAATCCCGTGCGACACGGTAAGCATCCACAGTTGCCGGTTCTAATTCACTACTATTGTGTTCATCCATTTTATTATAAATACAAACCAAGACACTAAATAAGTAAATATCATACAAAACCGCGTAACAGAAACAACAATATAACCTACAAACTCCAAACGTCAATGCCAATCGAAAGTCGAACTGACGTTTAAGGTTAAGTTTGTACAGATAAGGCTATTTTCACGAAAAACGTTCCGTTGTACGCTTAAAATATATTGAGTCTGTGAGTAGGAAATTGTACTGCCAACATAAACGAACGAAAGCGACAAAAAGATGGCGTACAATTTAACACGACAAATTATTAGCCAAGGCAATTTCTCAAGTACCTACGAAAGTTAAAAATAATCAAATTATTTTATAAAATCACGGAAAATTGCATGAAAACTCGCGACAAAAGGTACTTTTCAACAATATTCGGCGAGATGGACCAAAAAATGAACGATAACGAGAAAATGGACTGTATAATTAAAAAGAGAGTCCACACAACTACCGTGATTTTACATGCATGAATTTATTGTGTTACGACTTTATGATGAGATTGCGTTCCGGCTTACCTGGAGATCTCTTAGGCGGAGCTCAGCGTCTGGGGAAGGCAGTTCCTTGGGCTTACCCAGTGCTGGATCCAGATACGGTCTTACCCTTAGTCCTACCACTAAGACGCACATACAGGTGAACAGAAGCCGAGTCGCAATCGTAACAGTTTTCAGATGGAAATTAGAATTAGATGACTTGATGCACTGCCTTGGCTCGCGAAGCCCGAATTATCGATAAATCATGGGCTACTTTTCAAAAGTTCAACGTGCTCGAATAGCACGTACCGACAGACTCTCTGGGTTGCCACACTAACTCGATAGTGATGTGACAACCAGTGTTGCTAGACTAATAATTAAAATTCTACCATAAATCGGCAATATTCAACAATACATATAAACCTCTTGAATCACTCTATCTATTAAAAAAAACCGCATCAAAATCCGTTGCGTAGTTTTAAAGATTTAAGCATACAAAGGGACATAGGGACAGAGAAAGCGACTTTGTTTTATACTATGTAGTGATAGTGATGAAGAGATGATGATGATGAATAAGTTAATAAATAATAAAAAAACAAAATCGTTTATTTCAGATTTGAATGATCCATAGTAAGTTAGTAACACAACAACTTAATATTATGTTAGTACATGATTTACTTAAATAAATAAAACAAGAAAATGCCTAAAAATAAATACCTCTAACCTATAACTATTACAGAGAGAAGCAGCTAATCACAGGAGCAAACAGAAGTTGCTCTATTTGGCCCTGCCAATAACTACCTCTACCCAGTATTTGGTTATTGGACATTTGGTTAATGACCATGTCCATTGGGACAATTCTGCCAGCGTCAAGGTTGGAAGCTACAAGTGATCGGTTGTCAAGTTGTCAAACCTCATCTAAACGCCGCGAACATTTAAACGGTTGGGGTATACACAGCCTAATAAACGGAATCAGAAAGTGAGAATGGAATTAGATCTTGATACCGAAATCCTTGATAAAATGTTTAATGTTTACAAAAAGAAAAAAACAAATTCGTTATGTTGTATTTATAAAGTATGCTTTATCATTAAGCACCAGACTTCCCTTATGTGTCAAAGTGAAATTGGGGCAAAAAACGGAGTGAAATCTATAGGATTCGTTTTAGAATTGCTGATGTTAATTACCTGGTTTAGCCTCTTTCTGATATCATTGTCAGAGCTCTGAAGCGTGCCATCAGGTAATCTGAAATGTACAAGAATTCACATTTAATAAAATTATGATATTATAATCATTTTGGAGTTTGTATGGTAAATTATATGGTTATAATACAGCAATAACTGCAGTCCTTTATGTTAACTTAACATACATTAAAGATTTGTCTACAAAATATTGCCCAGTTTTCTAAACATAGTCATATTTAAAATTATTTAAAAATGGTATAGTCACATAAAAATTGTCAGACATGTTTCTAACTTGGAGCGTGGACGTTTACCCGTACATCTGTGACGAGGTTGCCACGGTGGTGTACGAGTAGCCGTCCCTGATGAAGAGCTCCATACAACGTCGAAACATGTCGGGCCGTTCCTGACAATTTCACGTGAGTGTAAACCACTTAACACAATAATTAATTATTAAAGATTTATTTATTTATTTATTTAATGCACAGGCAGCTTATAGCTGATGCGTGCATATCACTGTTCACTTGTGTTCTGTGTTTGTAAATGTTTGTCAAGTCTATTTTTGAAAGAGTTCACTGAGGGTGCACTAATCACGGATTCAGGTAAACTGTTCCACACTTTGACCACGCGATTGGCTAGAAAGTGACGCCTAGGGTAAGATGTGTCACAACAGTTTTAAAAAGATTATGATCATATTTAATTAATAAATAATTTATTGTCGAAGTTATACCTCTCCACAATTATTCTATGCGCATTATCAACACCAAAACTGATATCCGTGAAAATGTATTTTGATGTGTCATAACCAATGAGGGCCGGGTCTTCAGACAGTACATCTTGAATTGGTAGCTGGATCTGTAAATAATTATAATTGTTTAGAAACAACTGTTTAATTTTCTATACTTTTGTGTTAAGTACATTATTGAGTTCATGCTCCCAGCACTATTAGCAAACTTGATGAGCATTCGACATATCAGTATTTTATAACTTAGCTTTTGTATTGATAGTGAATTCATGGATGTAGAATTTTAAAGTAGCTGTCGTAGTGGTCACATCCTGACAAATAAGACGTTCAAGTGGAACGGCCCTTGATAGTCTCATTAGCAGTCTATTGCCTTATAAGTATGTAAAAGACGCATAAACTAACCTCGACTATCATCTTTTATCAAAGTAAGGCAAGTCTGCAGCATCTTATTCAAACTTTTTTGTAGTAACGTTAAACTTAATTCTAGTGTATTTTAAATCTGTTAATATAACAGTTAACACACTAGATAAATATTTCTTCTCACCACTAAATTGGTGCCCAATATATTAAGATTATTAATTTAAATTACATATTTGGATGTTTCATACCTTTACAGCAGGAGGCATCTGTAATAACTGGTCAGCTCGCTCATTTGCTTTCGCCACCTCTATTTCCAGCTCCTCTGATGTTAGGAACTTATATTTAGGTGTACGAAGTATAGGTAGCCCGCTGTTGGTTCTTTTGCGGAAAACCTTTGTCAAATCTGGCCTCGTCAACCTTGTGAGCAAAGTTTGAATATCGGGGGAGAAAAAATTCGGTGCAGGATCTTTATCACCATCTAAGAACAACGAAAGTTACATAAAAATTGGAAATAATATGACTACTTCAAATTCAAATTCTTTATTGCATGTCACATTACAAATAAAGTTGGAATTAAAAATAAATAGGTCTACATGTGACGCCCTGCAAAGGGCACAGCAATGTCAGAGGGCTAGAAGTAGTTAATTTAATTACAATTATTTTATTCTATTCTTTAAATATCACACTAAATTCATAAATTATTACTACGCATTAATTTCAATTCTGATTATTCATGTTATTTACTTATTACTAAGCATAATAACTCACATACTAACATGGTTAAAATATTCATTTAAATTATAAAAACAAGCATTAACTAAATACAATTTCAATTGTTTTTGGAACAATCTAGGGTCCTCTAGATCTTTTATAGAGTTTGGAAGGTGATTATAAATTTTGATAGTCATATAATGGGGGCCACGCGTAATAAGTTTTAATTTTGAGAAGGGCATTTGAAGTTTATTTACGTTTCGTTCATTTCTTTTGATTTGTTTTGTTGCTTTAGGGGAATATAAATCAAAGTGTTTCCTTACGAATTTGCACGATTCAAATATATACATAGAAGCAACAGTTAGAATTTGGTGTTTAATGTAAAAGGGTTTGCATGACTCCATTTGGTCTATATTTACCAAGATTCTGACACACTTTTTTTGCAAAATAAATATTGTATCGATGTCACAACTATTTCCCCAGAGAACCAAACCGTATGCTATTCGCGAATAAGCATATGAGTAGTATGCCGTTAGGGCTGTCTGAAAGTCAGTAACTCGCTTAAGATGCTGAAGGGCGTATATGAAAGATGATAACTTTTTTGATAATTTTTGGATATGGCCTTTCCAACTCAAGCTTGAGTCTAAGTCTATACCTAATAGTGTTGCAGAACTAACGATGTCTAAATTTGAATGATTATAATGGTAATCTAATGGCAATGATGCTTTTTGATACGGCTTAAATTGAATAATTTTAGTTTTATTTATGTTCAGCTGGAGGTTGTGGGATTGCAACCAACCTGTAATTTTATTTAATGTTAAATTTAATTTATTCTGAATTTCTGCAGTATCAGCGCACGAGAACAGTACTGATATGTCATCCGCGAAAAGCGTACTATGTTCGTCTAATATATCCGGAAGATCGTTTATATATATAAGAAATAGAACACACCCTTCAACAGGGGATTACCGACTATTACCGTATAACGAAGGGACGAAACTTAATTTTCTTGAATAAATGAGGCAGAACTGTGCGTCTTTTTGTCGTAGTATTACATTTTTGGCATTGCTTTGGGCCAATTTCTTGAATAATATAGACATTTTAATAACAAACAATCTTTTGATGAACCTAACCTAACTTTTTTTTTTTTTTTTTTATTGAACAGATGATGTTCAGATAAGGATGCACGATTGAATCGTGAAACCGGTAAAGTTATATTTTTTTAACCAGCTTTTATTTTGGTAATTAAAAACAGACTGACTATTATTTAAATATAGCAACATTTATGCTTAGTTGTCTTTGTCTGTTCTGTCAAATTCCTTACGCGCTTCATTGTATTTATCACGAATTTCTAAATATTTTCTTATTTGATTTCTTTAAATTCTTTTTTTATTGACAGTTTAATGACCTATCTTCATAACAATGTCCAAAAGAAAGGCTGGAGTTAACGATATCATTTATGAATTGGATAATGATGATATCGAACTAAGTAGTGAAGATGAAGGTAAACATCCTAAAATTAACCGTTTAGAGCCAGAAAACGGTACACAGACCAGCAGCGACGACGTTATTATTGAAGAAACTCCCGTAGATTGTATAAATATCGACTGTTCGACTGATACTATTGATATTGAATCGTCTCCAATAAAGGCACAGAATGGAGGGAAAATTCCTAATGTTATACCAATTGAGGACGACGAAGAACCACCGGCGGTTGTGGCGAATGACATCGAAAAACTCAGAACCGATGTTTCCGAGACATCAATATTAAACGAGGACATAGTTGTGGATTCACCCGCATCAAATACAGACTTGGGTGTCGCAGGTTGTGAAAACAGGACCCCTTTGTTTACTGTGCGCTTTAAGGATAAGAAAGTAGCGAAGGCTTATAAGGCAGAGGTAAAAGCTTTTATGTTGAAGCTCATTAAATTACATGACGATGGTGCATTGGATGGATCGGAAACAGAGACTGATTTGGAATTAGATGTTTGGCCAGAGGATCTGCAAGATGCAGGTAGCGTGTGTGAAACACAGTCGCAAGAAGAGCCAGAAGAGACAGATAACATTTTCTTTGTTGACACTGACCCTTCTGTACAGGAGCCTGATGAAATACCAAGATATAGCCAGGTAATTAAATTAAATGTATGTCTGTATTATGTCATTGCACTGTACTGTCATTGTGTTTACACTAAAAGCTAGTGGTAACTGAGCCTAAGCTTCTACCTACTAGACATGTGCGCCGCGCCGGTTTTGTACTGACGCCGCAGTGTACACCGCCACGGCGCACACGCCTACTACCTACCTGTGGCTAAACCAAATGTAGTTAATTTAGTTTTAGGGATCTGTGAAGTGAAATGTAATGTGATCTACTACAATGTAAACTACAATTTAAGCAGGACTCGAACCTGCTACCCAACATTTAAAAATAAAAATGGAAAATAAGAAATAAAAAAAACCATAAAATGTACATCTCATTTCTATTTTAGTCATAACATGACTGCACTGAATTCTTCTATTTTCCTTTATTTTAATAGTTGCAATCTTGGCTTATTTTTTTTCTTAAATTTTATATGTTAATATTATTAAACTACTAGCTGTGCCCCGCGGTGTTACCCGCTCATCCCACGGGAACACTACATTTATTCGGGATGAAAAGTATCCTATGTCCTTTCCCGAGCCTCAAACTATCTCCATACCAAATTTCATCTAAGTCGGTTCAGCGGTTTAAGCGTGAAGAGGTAACAGACAGACAGACAGACAGACACACATTCGCATTTATAATATTAGTATGGATACTTATTCTATCATAAATATTTATTTCATCAGTGTGAAGAAAAAATGTTGTAACCTTATTTCTTCTTTCTCTGTAGTTGGGTAAAAGGTATCCAAATGCCATACATTTTTGACGTACCCTCTAAATTGCCTATTTTACTTACTTTTTAGGGTTCCGTAGCCAAATGGCAAAAAACGGAACCCTTATAGATTCGTCATGTCTGTCTGTCCGTCTGTCCGTCTGTCCGTCTGTCCGTCTGTCTGTCCGTCCGTATGTCACAGCCATTTTTTTCCGAAACTATAAGAGCTATACTGTTGAAACTTGGTAGGTAGATGTATTGTGTGAACCGCATTAAGATTTTGATGCAAAAATAAAAAAATAATAATAATTATTGGGGGCTCCCCATACTTAGAACTGAAACTCAAAAAAATTTTTTTCATCAAACACATACGTGTGGGGTATCTATGGATAGGTCTTCAAAAATGATATCGAGGTTTCTAAAATATTTTTTTTCTAAACCGTATAGTTTGCGTGACAGACGCTTCCAAAGTGGAAAAAAGTTGGTCCCCCCCCCTCTAACTTCTAAAATAAGAAAATGAAAAATCTAAAAAAAACATATGATGTACATTACTATAAAAACTACCAACGAAAATTGTTTTGAACGAGATCTAGTAAGTAGTTTTTTTTTTATATTTTAATACCTAACTTTGCACCTAATTTATATGGGGCGCTATACATACCAGGTGCAACTTAACTTAACCACTTAGGGATGGAAAGTGTTTGTACGGAACCCTCGGTGCGCGAGTCCGACTCGCACTTGGCCGGTTTTTGTAAAATACCTTTAATGAGAAGATTGGCATGAGATGTAAAAGGCCTTCATCCCGAAATGGAAGGTCCTCACTTAATTGTGTAATTTTTTAATCATTACTAATTATTATAGTATTTACAAAGATTTAATATTATTATTGCTACTGTAAGTGAGGTGATATTACTTAGGTATCAATTTTATAGGATTTATTTTTAATTTTATTTATTTAGGAGTTTAAACTCTGTATCAAAAAAATGACATGCACCTTTTTTTTTAAGCAGTACAATATACTAGAGTCACGTTGCTATTCTTAACATTTCAGGCAAATACCCTAATTTGCAACGTCGGCCCCAAAGCGGCGACGCCGCCGCCCGTGCTGCGCCGTGGCCCCACATGCTTCAACTGCGACGGCGCGCATCCGCTGAGGGACTGCACCTTGCCGAGAGACAATGCCAGGATCGCGGATAGAAGGAAAAATATGGTTAAACTTGGGTAAGCATCCCATAAAAACTATTAGTTCACACCCAGCGCCATCGAGATAAAGTTGTTGATGTTAATCGAGGTGTAGCGCGAACGACGTAGACAAAGATATGAGAGGCACTCAACATAAATGGCTACCGGCGGGATCCACCACGGTAACGCGCCAAATGCACCCCTGACCAAATTACGGAGCAATTAGATACCAGTTACGCACAGATATGACAAGAGACCAGCTTCACTATTAGCTGGATACTCATCCTTTGTTCTCGCGCCCGTGCGGCAAGATCCCACACGTGGCGCCGAGGTTTGAGCTGCAGCAGGCCTAGCAACACAACACAGTGCCAACAATTACAGCCAGCCGGCTAGTTGTATGTTAAACTTCAACTAAAAGAGATGTGTAGCACACTGCAACATGTATGGGATAGAGATATCATTATGGTGTACTTGTAAATGGCAACACACAGGTCGAAGGAATGCGATTTTTTGAAAGTATTGGCAGTTTTCTTTAAAATTGATCCATGCGTCTACAATGTTACCTATTCCATAATAAAACAGTGTTTGCATATACTGTTTGCTAAATCTATCGTTATTTAATAGCTAATTCTGTCAGTTTACGACCAGTCAGTCTATCACTGAAATTACCTATAAAATATTCACTAAAAATCCATCACTAGTCCTGGTATTTTTACACTGAATCTAAACTAAGGCGCCAGCTTTGTTCTAAGTAGGTATTTCGTACTTATTAAATTTTGGATCTCGACTAAATCATATTAATAATAAGACATTTATTAATTGTTTCTTTACTTTTGTAGTTATGGCTTAAACATGTATAATAGCAGTTGTATAATATACAAATATTATTTAAGTTCTTATCTCACCACCTACTATTATCTGTTTAATTTTGTTTTCTCCAAAGAGATCGCTTTTTCTCCCCGAAGAGATCGCTTTTTAGCGATAAGACCGCCTATAGTCTACCATTGTTTAATTTTATTTCTCATGTAATATTTTTCTTGTTAGTGTGCAATAAAGTAATAATGTATTGTATTCCCTCCAGCCGCTACCACGTAGAAGACGAGCAGAAATACGGGCACCTGATCCCCGGCCGGATATCCGGTAACCTCCGTCACGCACTAGGCCTGAAGCGGACGGAGATACCGCTGTACATTTACCGGATGCGGCTGCTGGGCTACCCGCCCGGCTGGCTCGAGGAGGCGAGGATATCACACTCCGGAATCACCATGTTTGACTCTACGGTAATTTCAACAAGCATTATAGCATAGCAAGCGTCGGTCCGACCCAGGCATAGTGGCGCTACAAACTGCTTTCATATGAGTCTGCGTTCTGCTGAGTCGTTGATTGATACAAAGATCAAAGCTCAAAAAAATTGAAATAAGTTACGCATTTAAATTTTTCTTTGAGCTTTGATCTTTGTATTGGTTTAAACCGGTTTTTTTTTGTCAGCTCAAAACCGGTTTTTCTATGACAAAAAGAAACTGTTTTTAATCCCCTATAAAGGCTGAAGTATTTTCTTTTTAGGGAAGCGCAATAAGGGACCCAGAGGAAGAGGAGGGAGAGCTGAGCGAGCCGGGGTCTAAGGACAAGTTCGACATCAAGAAGATCCTCGACTTCCCCGGGTTCAATGTGACAGCCAGCTCACGCTATAGGGAGGTAGGACATCAGCTCATTCAGTATTCTAATGTGTTTATTTAATTCACAAATGCTGAAGGTTTACAATGAAGCGAAAAATTGAAAAATTTAATGGTTCGGACAGGATTCGAACCTGCGTTTCCAACGGCTTTCCGGGCCAACACGGGCGTCCTACCAACTGGACCACGAACCAGATGTCAGAGCCATTGAATCTTTCAAACAGTTGCTTCAACATGCCTTAGGGTGGCATCTGCATTGTAAACATTTGGTTTACGTTAGCAGACGTTACTGCTTTAATAAAAAATAATCACAAATGCTGGTACAGATTAACTAAAAATATATAAAATGTATCCTTCATCTTATTCTGCTACCCATAAGTCTGGAAGAGATCGCTCTTTAGCGATAACGCCGCCTGTTGGCGTGCACAATAAAGAATATTATTACTAGGTACTACTAATGTGGATATTGCTGTGGATTTTTAACACGTTCATCCAGTGTGACATGTGAACCTTATGTCGCTGTAATAGAGGCTTGCCGTGACCCCACATATGGGACACGAACAGTGAGCGTGTTTCTCGAATTCATGACTTGTTTTTTATTTTGTTAAAGTATGTCTGTCTGTGGAAAAAGAGGGGGGAGGGCTTTGCCCAGCAGTGGGACATAATAAGCTCACAATAAATAAATAAATAATGTCTGTTTGCATTAACATATTAACAATGAATTACTATCTGTTCTAACATTCTGCACCTCTAACATAACTGCGACACGCGACTCTTTGTCGCGCGACAATTAATAAATAAATAAAAAATAATAAAATAACGTTTATTTACCATTTAAATTTGTACAAAATGTGACTTTCCTGTGACAACCACACTAGGCAAAGCCTGTCTTGTGGAGTCGTTTTCGACAGTTACCAATTTAATATTAAATTAACAACACGTTGCGAGTATTTACAAAAAATGGTCTTAGATTAACATATCCTTAAACCATTCTAAGGTCTTAAAAGAGAAATATATATATATATTTTAATTAATTTACTTATTTATTATCATGCAAGTTTAACAGAGTGCGCTGTGTGTGTGTGTGTGTGTGTGTGTGTGTGTGTGTGTGTGTGTGTGTGTGGGTGAATATTCATGAAGAAGCCTTAAGAAGTTGCTCTGTGGCACTGTAATCAAGAGACTGGAGCCACAGTGATACCTTCTTTTTTGCTTCAGGAACAGTGATGTCCCTGATAGGACATATTTTATTTACTGTGTTGTAAACGTGTGGGGAGAGGTAATCAGCAAATCTCTTGGCAAATGAGGTATTAGAGCGGGGGACAGGTAGTTTAAAAATTCGTTTACCGAACAGATCACTGAAGGCTTGTGTCTTGGTAACTTTGTGGTGCATGAATACAATAATTTTTATGATAGCAAGCTGACGCACGGTGAGCACTCCCATCTCTGTATACAACATAGCTGTCGAGTAATAGCGTGGTTTTCTGAGAATCACCTTAAGTAAGAACCGTTGAGCTCTTTCCAGAACCATCATTACTGAGCTGGCCGCACCCCCCCACACAGTTAAGCAATATGTTAGTATTGGTTGACAAAGAGCAACATATATGATTTTCAGCAAGCCTCTATCAACAGAATTCCTGAGTATTTTCATTGTAAATACCAACTTCCTGATTCGTGCTGCGACTGCGTCAATGTGTTTAGCAAAGTTAAGATTTTCGTCCAATATAACCCCTAAGTATTTGATATATGTTGCTCTTTCGACTGAGCAGCAATTACTAACTGTCACTTACCTAATAGCGTGCGAGCAAGACAGGTGATGCCGAGTCGCGCGACAAGCCGGAGGATGACTTTACTAGTCTACGATGTTTCCAAGCTAAAATAAAACATTTGTTCTTAGATAATTTCTGTAGTGAAATTTAATAGTATCAGCGTTGTTTATGCATTTGTAAACGAATATAAACCTTATTACAACGTGTTAGAACTTCATGGTGTACAGTTAATTGTGCTGCTCAGCTGTTAGTAGTATATTTAAGTGTAGGTAGTTTAGGTAATTAGTGGTTAGTGAGTTACGCAGTGTAACAGGAAAACAAAGTAGAGTGTACATATTCGCCAACAAACTGTTATGCAGTTTGGCGAAATTTAAATGTAATAAAACGCTGTTTATGTATTTGTATTTTATTAATAATAAATGAAAAAAAAAGCGATGTCGTGGCACGATACGCAAGCCCCGCAGGACTGACCAATAGTGGCGACATGTCGACATGTAAAGAAATTGCATATTTGAACCTCAATAACTTTAATTCCAGGAAGCCCACATGTACGGTCTACCCCCGTTGTCGGATCAGGACAGCAAGATAAGCATGCTGCAGATGTTGGCGCCGAACGCTATGAAAGCATACAAACGCAAGAAGCTGACGTTCTTCCCGTCTGCTGACAAGGCCGCCATAGACGGACAGGCCGAGATGGAATTGGACAGTGGAGACGGTAAGATCCCCGAACAAATTTACGCCTATCGATTCTAGCACCTAATAAATTGGTGCCATTATCAGAATAGAGCAGCCAGATCGTTGTGTAACACGAATGATCCTGGCGCGAACGTGATGAAAACATTACTAGTGCAAAAAGCTGATGTTGTTCTCTTTTGTGATCGATGAACAGGCTGAGTTGGAACGTGATAGCGGCGATGGTAAGATCCCCGAACAAATTTACGCCTATAGATTTTATGACTCAACTAGCTTCTGCCCGCGACTACGTCCGCGTGGAACTTGGAAGTATGGAAGCAACCTCGTACAACACGATAGCGATCCACCTTATCGCCTTAATTAATAAAAAGGATTATTAAACGCGCCTAAGTAATTGTGCTTTTGGTCTAATAATTACATTTCCTACAGGGTCATCAATGTCATCATGAATTACTTACTCACTTTTCAATCTTTTTAGGGATAATTTCCAGGATGAAACTATCCTATGTCCTTCCTCGGATCTTAAACTTTCTCCATGCCAAATTTCATCAAAATCGATTCAGCGGTTTAAGCGTGAAGAGGTAACAGACAGACAGACACACTTTCGCATTTATAATATTAGTGTGGATTAGTTGGTGTCACTCTGAAGATTCATAATCACAATAATCATAATCAATTTATTTGTAAAGCCACTTTACATGTCAGTTTTCATATTATACACATTAACATTCAGTGAGTATAAATCCTTATATCATAAGCACATTCAATCAGTTATAAAAAGTAGTAAATAAAAAACAATTGAAGTTTAATAAAAAATAAATCAATTAGCAGTCACATACAAAGTTTAAAATAAACAGTAAAGTAAAATTGAATTTCTATAAAAAAAATCGAAGTAATTTTAAAAATGATTCCATTGGTCGTTATGAACTCGTTATGAAAGCATACAACTGCAAAAGCTGGTTGTTGTGTATTCCTTAAATTCCTTTCTTCCCTTTCTGTCTTTTCTTTCTTTGGAACGTGATCATATTAAGCTGGTTCTACTGTTATACTGTTGTGCCACATGCATTAATGTATAATTACTTTTGCTTTACAGAGGTAGCTGAATTCCCATCAGTCCCGCCGCTGCCCGACGACGCGCCGCCCCCTCCCCCGCCTCCCCCCGCATCTCCCCCTCCTCCCAAGTCCCCACCACCCCCTCCCCCCAAGTCCCCACCACCCCCTCCTCCCAAATCCCCTCCTCCGCCGCCACCCAAATCACCGGATCCTAAACCTGATACAGAAGATAAAGAAGCTGACAAGTTGAGTGAAACTGAAGGGGATATAGAAATAGTGGCGGTCACTGAAGTGCAGGATATTCCGATGCCGGCTGACGCGTCGCACATCACTATTGAGGATGATACGGATTTGGTGAGTATCGAATACACATATTGAACAAAATCCCTTTAATTTTTGATAATAAAAATTGCAATATTCCTTGAAAATAATTTCCCTTCCTTAGCACAACGCTACTTTAGTTTGAACTTGCAAACACTAATTGATACATTTTTACGTAATCGTGAATGAAAATATTTGAAGTTTCTAACAGTAATAACTCTTATAATGCTGCAGCAACACTCCCCGATTTTGTAATCACATTTTTTTATCACTGCTTGAAAATAGAACAAGAAAATCAACAACGATTTGTGAAAGCGCCTAGTTGGTAACTCACTACTATTTTTACAGGACAAGTCTGAACTAAGTAGCGGGCGAGGAAGCCCCTCACTAGATGCCCTAGAAGAAAAGAAACGATTATTGCTCAATGCTTTAGAAACCGACGTAACTCTACCCAACTCCCCTTGTTCAATAACCACAGACATCGAAGCGAAAGACTCCACTAGTGAAAAGGAAATCAAAATGGACACTGAAATAAAAGAAACGATAGAGACTGCTGATATTTCTGATAAAACTTTAAGGATAGAAGTAGATTCTAACGCCTCACCCTCAAGAAGTAAGGAAAGTCCGATAACTGGATCAATATCAAACGAAGCGAGAACGCCTACAGGAGATGGCAAGGGTTTAGTGAAAACTACTTCATACGGCACGCCAGTTCTAAATATTGCCTCGAATTATGTTAAATTGCCTAGTGATGATAAGTTCGCTAAAGACATTTGTGACGTCATCAATTTCGAGAACCTTCCAAACTCTACTGGTAAGTATAAGAAGATATGTAATCTTTTGAAGAAGGTTAAAAGTGAGGTTGATAGGATACATGACACGTAAGGCTTGTTTGGAGTGTAGGCACCAGCGCGTATTAAAACATAGCCACAATATATATAAAGATTACTAAGGTAACAAAGATAAAAAGAATGTTCGAGATTGGCATTTCGAAAAAAAATTATACTCGACTAATTCAGAGAGATCCCACGCTAGCGTCTTTTAAGCGTCGGCGGCGACGCAACTTTTGCGCAGCGTTAACGCAACGTCAGCGGTGACGCAACTTTTGCGCAGCATTAACGCAACGTCGGCGTGACAATTTGATATTGATTTGTCTACGTGATGCAACAAGCGCTGTCACTTCGTTCCATGTCGTCACATGGTATAATACTACGTTTATACTACGTTTTGACCCTGACTTTGAATCTGAAAAGATTCTCTTAATAAAGTACAAAAATCGGTTGTGCGCAGATATATATCGCGTGGTTTTAGAACCGCTGGTGCTTACACTGAATTGTATATTTTATAAATCTCCTGCCTATAATTATTCATCATTTGATTCAATTTCCAATTATGACTATGTATAGCTTATGCCATATTAGTTTTTCGCCCCTGTCCGTCTAGCACAACTACCCACGCTTCGCCAATCTTGTCGCGCGACAGCATCGCTCGTCACTCTCTCACAGTGCAGCGAGGAAAGAGATGGTAATATTAATCGCGCGAGAAAGAGGCGCGTGTCACAGTTGTGCTAGAGGTGCGGTTTCAAGGAAGGAATCATTGACTAAGGTTAACATTTCTTCGTTTGAAATATATTTGGATTTTATTTTGACATCATCCGAAATAACCAATTCCTATTAAAATTCCATTCTTTCTGGGATTTGAAATCTTTTATTAAATCATATTTGTAAACTGTCTTGTATTCTATAGTACGTGCAAAATGTAAGAAATTTTGTGAAACCAACAAGTAAAAAAACCACCAAATGAATAATTTTCTTGACATAAATTAAAATTTGGTTGTCAAAAGTGTGTAAAATTTTATGTTAAATATAGACTTCCAGATGGTCATATACAAGGTATCCCAGAATGTATAGTCTATTCATTGTCACATTTGATAAATTAACTCCTGACCTCAAAAAATATAGGTATATGTAGGTACATAATAATTGTTTCGACGATATTTTTCCCTAAAAGATGAAGGTGCCTACTAGGTAGGAATGGATGCGCCTAGCCTTCGTTTAGGCGGGAAAAATGTATATATAAAAAGCATATATAAGCTTAACCCTTAAATGCATAAAATCACACTATTTTTTTTCTAAAATGACGTAGGTAATTGGCAATGAATCCACGTCAGTTTGAGACTTCGGGACAATCTTGGCAAAGTCTTTATTGACAATACCTATTCAGATTTTGACTTATGTCATTTCAGTAATGTGTAGATATACATCATCATGTATTTAAGGGTTAAAAATTAAGTACCGTATATATACACTAATTTACATACTATATTGGACACCTTGCCCCTTTTGTATTAAGCATATCAAACTCAGTCTAAGATAGGTCCAGTCTGTTACAGATATAGCCTACAAGCGTTCATAACGATACCTTAGTTCACACTTGTACCAATTACAATTATTTTGCCAATGAAATTTAAACCATTAAAGCACATAGAGTTGTGCACTAACGTCCTAATTGCAACATTTTTTATCGAAAAGGTAGTACGATTGTGCTCTAAGGGTCTAAGGTATCGATAATTTGTCAGTTTGATTTAAGCCTTGTCAAGTAGACAAAAAGTTAGCCTTTTGAATGCCTAGCGAAGAAGCAGTTCACGCCACAAAAACAAAATAAGGAGAGTTGCTCCATAATCAACTCCTTGCGTCGATCCTCAGAGTTGAGGGTCGTGACCTCCCTTTTGCATCGCCTTCTCTCGTACGACCTTTCTCCATCTGTTTCTGTCTACGGCGGTCCATAATCGACAGAAATTTAAAATGGTTGTTATAAATGGTTTGAATTACAAAGTTTTGATCATTGAAATTTTGACGGCTGTCAGTGGGGTTAGTGGAGCAATTCTCCATTGTCGGCCACAGCCGACTGTGGCGTTCAAAAGGTTGACTATTTATTGAAGTTTATGTACTAAATAGGACATTTAAACTAAGCAGGTTAAATAACAATGTTGTGTATCATATTCTGTCGGATAAGTTCGTATTTAACGTACTGTCTCAACAAGCTGCAGTGACGTCGATGAAAGGAAATAAAATAAAATAATGTCTTCAGTAAGTCGGCCACAAGGCCACTTTTACAAGTCAAATTGTGAATCTACCATAATTTCCCAAGAGCGGTCTTCTCTTGACCGCTGTTGAGAAGGAAGCCGAAAGATACTCAATCAAATTAAGACAGAAGTATGGATACAAGCTTTACCAGATTCAGATTCAGATTTTTTATTGGTAAATGTACAATATCAATTACAAGTCATTTTCATATCTATAGTAATAACAGGTATTAAAACTACATAATTACATAGGTAGGTTTGATATCAGCGATATATTATTTTTAAGTTTGTTTCAGACTAGTGTTTAGGTCAACGGTCCACATTCAAAAATTCGTTTATACTGTAACAAGCCAGATTGCTAAGTAGTGTTTTAAGTTTCCTAGAAAATGTGGTGTTATTTTCACACTCTTTTATGTCGGTAGGGATACAGTTGTATATGTTGGGTCCGATAACGCTGAGCTGAGCACGAGCCTTTGCCAACCGTCGTTGCGGCGGCACTAGGAGGTGCGGCTTACGCGACGTTCTAGGATTACGTTGGCCGTAAGTTTGGTAATCAGATAGGTTAGAACGAACATATTCACAGGCTGCTAGTATGAACACACTCGGCAGAGTCAGGATTTTTTGTTTAATAAATAATTCACGAGCTGGGTAGTCGGCCGGTTTTCGCTCAATGATGCGTAGGGCTCGCTTCTGCAATTTAAACAGACGGTCGCGGCTGGCGGATGTGGCCCACAGATCCACGCCTTGTATTAAGATGGAGTGGAAGTAACCAAAATAGGCTTTTCTTAAGTTGCTACAGGACAGGGTGGGTGCAAGCCTCGATAACGCGTAGCAGGCCGAGGACAGTTTGTCACAGGCATAATCTATATGGGGAGACCAAGTCAACCCGGAGTCGATCATGAAGCCCAAGTACCTAGTCGCGTCAACTTGTGGAACGGGCGTACTATTAGTTGTGATGTTTAGTGGGCCGTGTTTTTTCTTTATTTGAAAATACACAATATTCGTCTTTTCCACGTTCAGAAGCATCCCATTTGCTGTAAACCAGTTAACTAATGAAGTCATGACCGAACATAGGATTGACTTCAAATTTTGAATATTATCCGCGTTCACTATTATGCAGGTGTCGTCGGCGAACATCACGTATTCAGGGCCTCCACAGGCGGCAGTGATGTCATTAACCAGCATTAAAAACAGGTAGTTTCCCATGACAGAACCTTGGGGGACCGCACAGCTGCCTATTGGATCTAGGTCTGACTTCGCGTCGAGGACAAAAGTGCTCTGCCTACGGTTGCTTAAAAATGAGGCAATGGTTTGATGGAAACAGCCTGTAAAACCATAGTAGGACAGTTTAGCGAGAAGGAGGGCGTGGTCAATCATCTCGAAGGCGCGCGACAGGTCACAGAATACTGCTGCGACCTGCCGCCCGCCCTCCAGGTGTGCCAACACTCGCGCCACTACGTCTCGCGTCGCGTCCACAGTCGATCGGCCTGGTTGGTAAGCATATTGTTGGTGGTTTAATAATTTATTACAAGTTATGTGTCTCATTAGTCTAGTACTTATCAAACGCTCAAAAATCTTAGAAACCACAAGTATCAGTGATATTGGGCGATAGTATTTAGGCAAGTGCATTTCGCCCTTCCCCTTATAAATTGGTTGGACTTTTATTTCTTTTAGAACGTCTGGGTACACACCCGCTTGTACACATTTATTAAATAATAAAAGGAAAAGCGAAATAACACTAGGTGGTAAGCAGTCGATTATTCGTGTTGACATGTCGTTTATGTCCTTGGATTCTTTCCGCTTTATTTTATTGCATGCAGTTAACATTTCATCCAGTGTAAACGGTTCGAAAATGTACGGTGCAGGCGTATCGGGTAGATATTGTACGAGATAAGCGAGCGCAGTGCGAGCGCACGGTGAAACGTTTTTTACGCTAGTGTCAGTATAATACTGGTTCAGACAGTGGCGTAACTATACCATCTGGGGCCCGTGGCAAATTCTTTTGATGGGGCCCTATCAGTAAAAATCGTCACGTTGTACTCGAGTTTAATTTTAATACCTAAAGTTCGAGATTTTCAGCGTACTCAATTACACGTTGTGTATGTCCCACTAATGGCCATAGGCCTCCTCTCTTAGGCGAGAGGGAATGGTCTGTAGTCCCCACGCTAGCCCAATGCGTATTGGAGACTTCACATTCATCCATAGAACCATATAGAACATAATATCTCAATGCATTCATCATCTATCGCTCGCTTTTCGGTGAAGGAACAGTATTGTGAGGAAACCTGCATACATTTACAATGCAATAAAAATAATAATGTAATTTCAATAAGATATTTATTAAGAAAAATCTTTTTTTCGAGCTTTCTGTTCCGCAAAAGTGTCTATAACATCATCAAATGTTAAAGATTGGGCCATAGGATTTTTAATAGGCAGAATCTACATGTATTATTATTCATCTGTGTACAGATTAGCCAAGTTACATAACCTGTCTTGTCTCATAGTTTCTTATAAGTTTTTATCAATTTTAGTTTTGAAAATGATCGTTCAGAACTAGCTGTAGTCACAGGAATTGTAAGAAATAACATTAAATGCAGTGCATACTTCAGGAAAGCTGCAGGACATAAAATTCTTTTTTATTATTAATAAATCAGCAAGGTCTCTAATATTACACGAAGATTTCTCTATTTCGTCTCTGAAAGTGGATCGAAAACTGAGAATTTCTCTGGCAAATGATTCCGATATGTTTTTTTATATTTCTTTAATAGATCAGTGTCATTTAAAACTTTTTCAAGTGGAAGGCTGCAAAACACTGAAATTTTAAAGAATTTTATTCATTGGACGGAAACGCGATTTCAGTTGATTTATAATGATGTCCAATACTCGATAAAATATGTTCACTGAACAAACTTTCCGGATCTTGGAGACGCTCATCTTCGCAAAGCTCATCAAAATGGCGTTTTACCTTCCTCTGACGCGTTTTAGAAAATTCAGGGGTGATGGACCATTTTTCTGCTACACTATTTGCTTCCATTATAAATTTTTCAAATTCATGTCGATACCTTTCCAATTCTTCAAGATAAATTTTCAAACGTTTTAAGGCATTCGAAAGATCGGTGGCTTTAGACTGAAGTGCTTTAAGCAGAACTTATAAAAATATACTTATTAAAATATATAAAATACTCAGGTACAATGTAAAAAAATATTTTTTGAGCTCGCGGCCTCTTGGGCCGGGGCCCTCTTGGGTCGGGGGCCTGTGGCATTTTGCCAGCCCTGCCACCCTATTGTTACGCCACTGGGTTCAGATGAGCGGCGGCGGCCGTGGCGCGCGCGGCGATACAGTCGCCCGGCGACTTACTGACAAGCACGTCGATCGCACTGCTCTTGCTTTTTTTATTTTTACACGTTTCCGCTGAGATTACACGCCATACACTTTTACACATATCATCACTACTGTTCGCTATTAAGTTATTGATGTAACCACTACGGACATCTTTTAACTTCGCCCAGTATTCCGACTCCAGCTTTTGTAGACGAGTACTCAGCTCAGCGTTACCAGGATGAGAGGTTGCTAACATAGTTTTAATTTGGTTTATATCTTTACGTAATTTTTTTATGTGTCCATTGACCCACACACTTGTATTTTTTACAGGATATTTTTTTATGGGAAAATGTAAGTTGAAATAATGTTTAATGACATTCATAACGAGCTCAGTTATTTTACTTAGACAGTGTGATTTTTTTAATATTACTTCCCATTCATATTGGTCTAGGCATTGAAAGAAGTTACATTTTTGCTGCGTGGTAAACACTCGCTTTAATATATGGCTAGTTTGCAAGCCTAACTCTTTTTTAATGTACCGACAAAATACGATGGCAAGACTATATTTACTGGATCTGTTACACTGTAACTTCTACTCCGTACTGTTTTTACTGCCATCTGTATAGTTGAATTCTTTTATAATGTCAGGATTCCACTTGAGAGCTTATCTTGTAAACATGACCGCACAAAGCGATTAATTTACTCCTGTATCGAAGCTCACTTTGAGACAAATGAATGCAGGTAACTAAAAACGCAAACAAATATCTTGTTTCAAGTTTCTAAGTCACAAGGTTGAAACAATATCCTAACTTATTGGAATAATATACTTTGGCACTATAGCCATATAATTCCAAAAAGGACCGAAAAATTACAACGCGTAGAAATTAAAAAGTGGCAATACTGTAGTGTCGTCCCCGTTTTCTTAGATTGATTAGAAAGTGACGACTCTACAATCAGACTGTACATGCCAGCGCAACTGACTGCATATTCATTTGTTGCTTGACACAGCATTTAATTTACCTGTCTCTCTCACACTTTAGTAAAAGGAAGGAAAGATAAATATGTTTTGGATTGGATTTTTGTGAGTTTGACATGTATGTATCTCCGTTTTACACACCTGCGGAAAGACTGATCTTTCGTCGAGTGTGTAAAGATTGCATTAGATAGTTGTCAGTGGTCCAGGATTGTGTACATGAAATAAGTACATACTAGTTAGGTTATTACTTATAACAATAGACAGGAACGTTATCATGGTAAAGTGTTGATGGCGCATTTTATATGTTGTGTAGGTCTTAAAGAATCAATTTAACTATGAGACATGATGTCTAAAATTATTAAATGCATTGTTTTTATATTCTTTAATTTATTTGACGACGGGGTTGGCTCGGTTTGTAGTGCTGCTGCCTACTGAGCTGGCGGTCCTGGGTTCGAATCCCGGCCAGGGCTAACTACAATATTTGGAATTTTTAGCTTAATATCTTAAAAAACTACTGGCCCTATTTTCACCAAACATAGCTAAGAACTATCTCGACGGACAAGTATTTCGCTTAAAAAAAAATAACAAAAAAAGAGCCGACTTCAATAAAGAGACCACTCAATTATTATATTTATTTATTGTTTACGTGAGGTTTGGCACCGACTTCAAAGGGTGAGTCAAATGTAAATTGTACTTGAACGGGTTATTTTTGGCTTTTTAGTTTTATTGAAGTCGGTTCTTTTTATGTGATTGTTTTTTTGCTTTTTAGTGATTCATACATTTAAAATACTTATGGCGGGGTGATCGGGGAGGTCTTGAAGGCATTCATCTCGTTTGAATTATCTCCTCTAACTCCTAACCGTTAAGGAGTTGTACCTTCCATCATTAGCTCAGTATTGGAAGATGATGACTACCATATTCAAATAGTTAAATAGTTTTAGAAAATATATGAAATATATTATGAGTGCCTATAAAATTTCAGGAATTCCTTCGATTCCTCATGGATCTCGTCATCAGATCTCACCAAAATTTTATGGGACCAACCTTGAGATGTCTTTTCATGAACCTAAAAAGAATTTTCCAAATCGACTCATAAATGACGGAGTTCTGAGGTAGCAAACATTAAAAAAAAATACAACCGAATTGAGGACCCCCTCCTTTTTTGAAGTCGGTTATAAAGCCCGCAATCGATCCATCCGTTTGGGAGCTATATACGATGCCACAGACAGATTCACAGATACACATATACAAATGTTAAATTTATAGCGCCCCTCTTTTTAAACATACACATACTTATTAAAACACATAGGTATGCTTTAGGTACTTGTTCGTTAATTAACCAGATAAATTGACATGTACCTATTGTTTAATAAGTTCCGTGCATTTCAAACCAATTTTTCTCAACGAAACCACAAATTCAAAGTAGCACGTGGTAGAACCATGAAAATTAAAATATCTAAATAAAATATATACTCTGTTGAAATTTCAGCAGGTACTTATATCAGTATAGACACGGCCCAAAACCAGCAGATCTCTTGATACGATACGCTTTGTGTGTTGATCTTTGAATTGTTTATTTGAAAGGCTTTGCAATAAAACTCCTTGTTAATAAACATGTCCAAATATTCGTACCGTACAGCAGTAGACGAAAGATATAAGTACATAATATATCTTATGTATAAAACTGTCAAACCTCGCCATGCAATCTTAGTTTATAAATTACCGTAGATTCATAAAGATATAAATCTAGATGAATTAGGTACGAGGATTTAGTTAATCTGTAAACGACTATTTCAAATCATAGGTAGTAATTTTATCAGTTCTTCCTAACATGAAATACATCAACAGAGTGACGTCACCATGATCATATTATACAAATATACTCTATGACCATGATATAAATGCTAGGAAAAACCTCTTGTTTTAATCAAAAGTCGTGGTGTAATGTAGCTACACGTTTTTTAAGGGTGCTCCTCAAAGCGAGCATTCTCCTGTAATATAACAAAAAATATATGAAAATTGGATTTGTTTACACTTACACTTGAATACAAGCACCCTGATATGGCTACCTAAAGGGGCTTTGAACGGGCCATGTTTTGCTGCAATTTGTGGCCGGCCATTATTTGCATCTTGCTCTAGCGTAGAGTGTAAGAGAGGGACGGCCATAGTTGCCGGCCACAAATTGCAGTAAAATATGGCCCGGTTAGAAGCCCCATAAGACAAAACAGCAGTCCTTATGTCATTCGTCCATGGCTGTACACTAAACCCTTGTTGGTAAAGTCAGTCGGTTGGCATTGTGAACGATCCAATTAAGAAAAATAATACTATTCTATGGTTTTGTACCTCATTATCGTCCGTTATAAAATTGTCTACTTACTACCTGAGTCACATAAAAGTAATTTCTATTAAAACAAACTCTTGGCAAAGGCCTTAAGAGTTGATAATCCAGGCTTATTCTTACTTAGCACGCTCCTCTTTTATGGCGGACGATAATGAATTACAACACCACACAATAGTATTGTTTTGCTTAAGTGAATCGTGCACAACACCAACCGAAAGATTATACCGACACATTACTGATAAGTTAGTAACGAACTCATGAGTATGACTAAGAATTTTAGGTATTTTTATACGAGTACTCAATTAGTTTACGAAGTACATGATATTGTCATTATCCACTTACTAGATTTCAAGATCGTCTGCCAGATTATCATTTAATGGATATTGTTTGTAAATACTTAGATAGAAATCTCATGGAAAATTGTCACTGGTTTTATTTTTTCTAAATAAATCGTTATAAACTTAGTTTCTAGACTTACTGATATGATATCTAGATACCTATGTTTCCAAAAAGCAATATAATTTTTATGTGTCAAATCCATACTAATATTATAAATGCGAAAGTGTGTCTGTCTGTCTGTTACCTCTTCACGCTTAAACCGCTGAACCGATTTAGATGAAATTTGGTATGGAGATAGTTTGAGACCCGGGAAAGGACATAGGATACTTTTCATCCCGAATAAATTTAGTGTTCCCGTGGGATGAGCGGGTAACACCGCGGGGCACAGCTAGTATAGAATAATTTACCTAAGAACCTTTAGATGTTACTTTTTCTTCCAAAATAAGTTAAGGACGAGAATATGTTACACAATTCAAGACGAATGAGACTAACACATTATCCTTTGAAGCAACAATAGTATTGTTCAGAGGACTAACCTAACAAACCTTTTTAATACCAACTTCACTGATGAGTCTGATGACGTGCCTCAAGCATCGCTGGACCTACACCCACTCTAGTTCAAAGCTCATTTAGTAAGGTAAGTACAGTGACGAGTACTCTTCACATTCACGGAGATTTGCGCGAGCGTGACAGCGGCAGCGGTGTAGGTACGTGTGTCTCGCTCACTCGTTATGCCGCCGCGCTCGGATCTGTCGCTCGCTGGTCGCGCGAAGTCGTGGTATCTCCCTCACCGTCAGTACACCTTCCCTGATTTGTTGTGACCGTACTCGGTAGCGACAGTGTCAACGATTTGTACAGAGAATAGTACGGCGCCGCTAGCGGATACTTTGTAGAACCACAATTGACAACATTTCATATTTATAACAGGTGGAAATTAATATAGAGATCGACTGGGCTTTATGTCGTGTACCTTAAAAAAAATCTTGGAATTTATTCTTCTGTATTTAAGGAAATATAAGAAAATACATCGAATAACTGCAATCTAAGACAATACGGGCTGAATAGGGTTGTTGTCTAAACCGAAGAGCGAAAACATAGATTTTTTTTTTATTTGACGTTGACAGATGACAGATGCATACCGAGTTTTATTAAGTTTTTTTTTAATAAGAAAACCGACTAAAGTAACCGTTCCATTAAGTTCTGGTTTTGGTGCTGCCACATTTTAAAATGAGTATGTTTTTATCAATTAATAATAAAATAAATAATCATCTCAGAAAATAAATAAAAACAGAGATTACTTCATCTTTTTAAGCAGAATTCAGAAAAGTAATAAAATGATAGTCTTAAAAATATGAAATGTTGTCAATTCTCCATACAAATCTGTGGTGTGTTGCCACAGCAGAAAACTCGGCGTCCGCGCTCTCCCAATGGCGCGCGTTCAAGCGACAGCCAATGGGAGGCCGCGAGCACCAGAGAGAGAAACCTTTACGCTGTCGCTAGAGAGTACAGACACTGTAAACGACCAGCGTAGATTTTTTGTGCAAGTGACTTAAGTCTTAACCAATGAATGAGTTTGGTCGCTTTTTGCATTATGAAAAAAAATCTTTGGTCGCATTCTGTATAACTATGGTCATTACTCATGGTAAGGGTACTGGTAGTGTTTCGACCGTCTCATTACAGTGTTCATACGGAGCTCGTGAATATTACAGCAAAGTAATACGTAAAAAAGTAATAGTAAGGCGGATAAAACGCCCAATCACCCTGTTTGTACGCTAGGGTTTAATTTTGATACTTCTTCCTTCATAAAGTTTGGTCAATCATTAAGAAAGCAAGACCGCAATATTACATTCGAGTGAAATCCTTACATGAAGATTCTTTCTACAACCCTGAATCTCATTCTCAGTGATCACGAACTGTCATTCATATAAGAGTATCACACTAATATTATAAAGGCGAAAGTTTGTGTGTATGTTTGTTACTTCTTCACGCTCAAACGGCTGGACTAATTTTTATAAAGTTTGGTATGAAGGTAGCTGACAGCCTGGATAGACATATATGCTACTTTTTATCCCGAAAAATGTAGTGTTCCCGTCGGATGAGCGGGAATTCTGATTTTACAATGACGAAATGAATTCAATGTTCTTTTAATTTTATTGTAACTTATGATTTCTATTTAGGTACATAAATGAAACAAATTAATTGTCAGTTTTATTTATTTTTTCATAATATCAATAAAAATCTCCATTGGTGTCTTGACATTATTAGCAATAGAATAGTGATAAAGAAATTAAACCCACCCAACGAAACTAAACTAATAAAAGTATAATTAAATTACTCATAATTAAAGTAAAATAGTGCATTTCTTTCAAATTAAAATTGATTATATATTATCTGAATACAGATACGATCGCTTAAAACTTTTAAAACATATAATAATATATTTGTCTTAAACTACTTACAAGTCAGACCTGAATAAAAATCTTGTAAATTTTATTCTCCTAAGGTGCACACTGGCTGACGCGAACTAGTAAAACCCTCTTACGAAGAATATTGCAATGAAGAATGTGATACATTCAGAATTCCGAATCGCACTTTCGTGTACTTTACTAAAAAGCAGGTAAAGTTAACTACAGAGAAAAGTTATATTTTCTCTGTTGTAGACTGTACCTACAATACCAACCCAAGTACCACACAGGCTGTGAAGCGCTTATACAACCCTTACTCAGCTTTAATAAGCCAAAAAGGGGCTGTATTAGGCTACATGGCTCATGGCAAACTTACTCTATACCTGCTTCCCCGTTGTGAGCATGTTCCCAGTCACTTTTAATTTTATTTTCTTAATTGCACTTTTTCATAATCTACTTTCCCATATATTTTGCACGTCTCAAGAAAGCATTTGTGACGATTTTAGGAAAGATGAACGTAAGTCATCCTAGTCTTTTTTTTATATTGGCTCAACGGCTCACTTCGCCTGATGGTAAGCGAAAAGGGGAGTTCAAATCGCAATGGGAACGGACAAGAAACCGACGGTGCCCGGCCAATTGGCACTGCCATGATGTCCCGAGAAAAATAAAGTGTTTTTTGTATGTTTCTTCTGAACTGTAACGCATGGAAGCACTAGAGCCCGCGACGACACAGCATACCCTATCAAAGAAAATTGCACTTATATTGCAAATAGTCGAAATATCATTACAAGAACGGTTCTCTTCAAAATTAACCGATCTGTGATCTCATTAAGGAAAGCAAAGGTGCGTTTTCTGAGATATTAATCTATTTTCTCCCAACATAATGTAGATAGATATGTTGGACGTTTATACAACATGCACACTTTTTGGCATTTGTTTTGTGACACTGAACTATTACACAACTGGGACCTTAGATCTAAAGATGCGGATCCTCAGTTATTGAAGAATGATTTTTTGTAACTTGTCAAATATTCAACATTCAGATAAAATAATATGATGACAAAGGCAAATGAAAGTATTCCTTTTTCCCGAATTTCGGAAAAGAATTACTTTTCAGATTCATATAGAAAGCACCCGCTTTGAAATGAGAAAAGATCACGATATTCGAAATTTTCCTAAAGATAATATTTAAACTAAAAATGTCAGGAAATCATGAAGTCTAACAAATACATCTATAATGGAATGAAACTGTTGAATGTATATAATAACTTTTAGTCAAGCCAGTTAAATAATTATTACAGATTTTAAATGTTTTTTTAATAAATATTGTCAACCTCTATCGAGCTTCAGATCTATTTGCCCAATTGGCAGTTTGATCGATATCTTACATGAAAAAAAAACCATGCCGACCATAGACAACAAAATATACGATACATATCCATGTATCAAACGAAGCAATTTTGATACATTAAACAGGACGACCGTAGCTTGCATTTAGTGGCCTGATTTTTTCATCTTAAAAATCGATTTACGTCTACCCTGAGTATGAAACGAGATTATAGAAAGAATCACGATTAAGCCCGAGAATTGATACTATTTTACATATATTATACAGCGGATCATATACTGTGACGGTCGAGCGTGGGCGTTGGTGGCTCGGTGTCCGTCCGTACAGCATTAGATTCTCGGCGGCGTCGGTGGAGCCCCGTCGTGATCCTGATTACAAAGGGGAAAAAATACGTTAAAACTGCGATTTTCAACTGTGGATCTAGTGAAAAAGTGTATAAGTCGCATATTAACCAGGAAGTCAACTCTATTGACATTTAAGCTCCTTTGCTCCTAAGTTAACATGTAACTAGCTAACCCCTTTTCACTACTTTACAGAATTATAGGTTTTGGAAACCCCACCAATTTATGCATTTTCGTTAAAGGGTTTACTTACGATTCTGAATGAAATCCATACTAATATTATAAATGCGAAAGTGTGTCTGTCTGTCTGTTACCTCTTCACGCTTAAACCGCTGAATGCATTTTGATGAAATTTGACAAGGAGATAGTTTAAGATCTGAGGAAGGACATAGGATAGTTTTCATCCTGGAAATTATCCCTAAAAAAATTGAAAAGTGAGTAAGTAATTCATTATGACATTGATGACCCTGTAGGAAATGTAATAATTAGACCAAAAGCACAATTGCTCTTACATTTGCTTAGGCGCTTTTAATAGTCCCTTTTATTAATTAAGGTGATTAGGTGGATATCTATCGTGTTGTACGAGGTTGCTTCTATACTTCCCAAGTTCCACGCGGACGTAGTCGCGGGCAAAAGCTAGTAAATAATATTTGTAAGATATACATGTACGTACATGTATATCTTACAAATATTATAAATTTCATTCAGAATCTTAAGGAAATAATAAGCAAACTTGTAACAATAATCCAGAATCCAGAATTACCTAGTGGTCCTTATTATTCCTATATATTTTTTTGTTTGACTTCGAATAAATAAAGACTTTATGTGTTGTCATCGGTATGTAACTGTAATTATTAGTAATGCTATCGAACAAACAGTGATAAAATGTATTTGTAATGCAAATATATTCGAGTGTCATTCGCGGCTTACGTATTCAGGAAAGTACGTGTTAATTTACAGTTGTGTATTCTCTGTAATCAGTAATTAAAGACTCGACCGTGACATACAAAAGTTCACACGTGTATACCGTGTATGTAGGAAGTTTTTCACCAATACGCCAATTACCTGATAATTCTGTTCTAGCTCATTTGTATTTGCTGGCCAACGTCAATGTTTAGGTTTGTCTAATGTAGCTCAGGGTACTCACAGTCCCACTTATCCCCTTAAACTTTACAGGGAAATAATAATTGAAAAATACCGTAAAAATAGCTCAATAAGAGGAAAACGAGTGCTTTTAATCACCATTCGATGACTGGTAAAATGTCGACTTAATGATATACTTATCGACGTGAGTCAAAGAGTCAAACCGCATATTTAATAGTTTTATGCGGTGCACCACGGTGAACCAGGCTCTAACATGATTGTGAAATGGAATTGATAGACGTAATCGTAATCAACCGCTATAGAGCTTGCTTGTCACCAAACAAAAATATTTTTGAATTAATAAACATATTTGTAAACCAAATGTTTGTATTTAAGTGAAAAATTTAAACATTTTTTTTAAGCGGGATTCGAGCCCTCGTCTCTTACCGAGACCCGGGCCAAACGGTACTTGACGCTACTTGTATCGTCAATTGTCAGTTATTTTGGATGCTGACCATACTTAGCACATAGCTAAATATTTAACTTCTCTACCTCTTACTCTTATTGCATCCAATAAGGGTACTTCAAATGTAATAAAATAAATAATTTGATTTGAGGGGCGTAGGACATAGACGCCCACTTTGATAGTAGTGAATACCTACACCCGATGGCTAGTGCCATTTTAGAAATTAGTTGATTCATCAAAAGATATTTCTGCAGACCCTGAGCACATCTACCCCATATTATAATACCTAATTGCTAAAATGAGTGATGGTAAGCAAAGTAAATTGCCTTAGTTGAGGTGTTTTGTTTGTTTGTAAACACAGGGTTATATGTGGCGTTATCTGGGTAAAGGGACCTTACTGTCGGTATTGAGTTATGTATATCCCCATAATCTACATACATTGAGCTATCGAACTATGTAAAAAACATGCATGTAGGTTCAATAGATATTTTTTAAAAAATAATTGAAACTCAAAAGTCAGAAAAGGTGATTATGAGAAAATTTAATTCAAACTTCTACACCCCATTAAAGTATGTTATTGTTGGAAGTTACATAGATAACCTGCTATTTCTGGAGTACATTATATGGGCTTTCAGGTTTCAAGTACAATTTTGTAATTGTATATCTGTTTTCGTATAGTTTACCTTGCCAAAGTGCATAAAGTAAAAAAATATATATTGATGGATTTTTTACTTCAATTCCTATTTATAGTGTATTTCCGTTAGATATTATAGAAGGAATAAATATTATATGTAATTAGACACTCAATAAGAGCTACTTGGATTTGAATCAACGTTGTTTATTATAAAAAAATATTTATTTTAACAGAAATAGCTTTGTGTTTATAAATCTAATTAAACAGTCAAAATCAACAAACATATATATCTACTACGCTAAAACATAGCCAAATGAGATCAAATTAACAGAACAAATATAAAAAAGTAGTTTTTTACGTCTCAAAATTCGAGATAAAGTTTAGTAAAAAGTTGGTACAACCACTTTATATTTTCTAAAAGGGACCTTATCGTCGGTGGTAAAATATTTAGTGATATCATCTGATATCGACTATAAATTAATGTTTAATTTTGATAGTCTTAATTTTTAGAGCACTTTAGTATTAAACTCTTACCAAAAATCTATAATTTTGGTGCGGCAAACACTAAATGATTAACGTATTTGAAAAGGGACCTTAGTGTCGGACGTAAAATGTTTAGTGACATAGTTAAGAATAAGTCTTGACAAATACTTTTAATTTGTATTTTGCTGCGTCGCCAGCCAAATTGACGCCAGATTTACACATGAGGCATTGCCGGACCTACCATCCGATCACCGGACAATCCTCATGTGTATCGAAATGGATCCATTAATGGGAATTAGGAGACCCAAACACCGAGTCAGCTGGGAGACATTCACACAACAACTAGAAGAGACCACCACGTGCCACACTACTCCGGTCTCCACAGCTGACGAAGTGGAAAAAGCGGCAGACCTGGTCACAGCTGGACTACAGGCGGCGCTATTAACAGCCTCCCACACCATCCTCGCCACAGAGAGGCACACACCCCTCCCGGCGAGGATAAGGAGCATGATCGAGGAGCAGCGCCGCCTGCGCAGAAAATGGCAGGCTTTAAGATGCCCGACGATCAAGGCAGAGCTCAACGCCATGATCATAGAAACCAAGAAGGCGGTTACAGAACACAGGGCTGAGAGTTGGGAGAGCCACCTAGTGTCGGAAGAGGGTGATGTGCCCTTCATTCACCGTATCTGCAGACAGCTAGCGACAAAACCTGAGGCAATAAGACCACTCTACGACCCTGTAGACAACACTCCACGCTACAAGGCTGAGGATCGCGCAGAGATCTTCGCCGAGTACCTGGAGCGACAATTTAGGCCCAACCCGATGCACAATGCAGAACATCAGCAGAGCATCACAGAACACCTGGAGAGGTACTTCGGCGGCACCAGCAAGAGCAGAGGAAGACGTGGTCTTCTTCTCCCCCAGCCAGATGCAGCGAGCCCTCCAACGTTGCGACTCCAAGAAAGCCACGGGCGCCGATTCGATCCCCATTGTGGCAGTGACACGCCTGTTCAACGGGATCATTCGCTCGGGTCACTTTCCCCAAACTTGGAAGACTGGGAGGGTAGTTATGCTGCCCAAACCTTGCAAAGACTGCCGAAGACCGGAGAGCTGTAGGCTAATAACTCTGCTCAGCACCCTCTCCAAGGTGTTCGAGGGGCTCCTGTTGGGGAAACTTCTCCCCCACGTCGAGCCCCGTTCGGAACAGTTCGGATTCAGGCAACGCTACAGCTCACTCGCGTGCTTCACTTTATGGCCAATGCAAGCAACAAGAAGGAGCATGTTGTGGCTGTCATGCTCGACATGGAAAAAGCGTTCGAATGGGTATGGCACGAGGGGCTGCTGTACAAACTGTTGAACACCACGGCCCCACGCAGCATCATAACGGTGATAAAGTCCTTCCTGAGCGGATGCAAGTTCCAAGTGGCAGTGGAACAGGCACTGTCCTCGGAGCGCCCAATCCTAGCAGGAGTCCCTCAGGGAAGCTGCCTTTCACCAGCATGCTACGCAACCTTCACCGATGACATCCCAGTGGTAGGAGGCGACGTCAAGCTGGGGCTGTTCGCGGATGACGCGGCCTTTTACACCGCATCCGTCAGCCCCACCCATGCCGTCAGGAAGATGCAGACCCAGTTAGACGCCCTACTAAGATGGCTTGAGGACTGGAGGCTTACTGTCAACGTCACCAAGACTCAGGCCTTCATGACCGGAAGAAAACAGACTTCACCTCCACTCCGCATGTTTGGTCAAGACGTGGAATGGAAGCACACGGTGAGGTACCTGGGTGTCACCATAGACCGGGGCCTCACCATGAAGCAGCACGTGGCGGAAGTGGTTTCAAGAACCAGACCAGCGTGAACTACGCTGGGACCAGTCCTAAGGAGCAACCTGCCGATCCGCACGAAGCTGGGGATCTACAAAACGTATGTGAGGTCCAGGCTCACATACGCGGCGCCGGCGTGGTACGCCCTAGTGGCTACCACAAACCGAAACAAAATGAGAGCCCAAGAAAACCTGGCACTGAGACGCATTACAGATTGCCCACGCTTCGTGCGGAATGACCATATACAGAGGGCACTGAAATGGAAACCTTTAGACGCCTAGATCAGCAGACTGGCCAGCACAATGATCCGGAAAGCTGATGAATCCCGCCACGAGCTGCTACGAGCTGCAGATGCAGCGACACAACCACCCCCACCAATAGTGGGAAATAAGAAGAGGAGATAAAGCTCCACCTGGGCCTCGAGGAGTCATGGAACATCACGAAGGCCCAACCAACTAAGAAACCGCCGTCGTAACCACGCGTCACCAGAAAGACCGGCCCGTAGTAACGGGCCGCGACAGAAGTAGCCTAAGTGTACATAGTACAGATTAGGCCCTCCCCCCACACTCCCAAGAAGTGGGAGTGTGAGAGATGAGCAAGGATACTCCTAATGATCAATAATTATCCTTTGACGCGCCGACAAGTACCGACACGTCTCTCAAACCGATACCGAGCTCACAGAAAGCATACAAGAGGGGCACCGACAATAAGGTCCCTTTTTCACTAAACTTTAAGGGCTGTTCTAAGTCTTAAAAAATCGATTTAAAAACTTGTGTCTTTGTCAGATTAAATTTTAGACCCTGCTTATTAATATAGAGTAAAAAAAGAAAAATTGATTTTTTTCGACATTTTACTTTAAACGCGATTATCTCGGCAACTAGAACCGACAATAAGGTCCCTTTCCCCAGATAACGCCACATATTTTTGACGCGTATCTATTTATGATATCTAATCTTCCATTCTCAAAGCGGCGAAGTTGTAAGCTCATAAGCTCACACACAGTAGGCTAACAAAAAACAAATGACCTGTGAGTTGCGCGGAGGCTTGGCGGCGTCCTGTATCTGGTTGCGGCGCGGGCGCAGCATGTACATGGCGACGGCGAACGCCATCATCAGAAACATCACGAGGAAGCTGTTGCCCGCCCCCGTCGGCTGCGGGAGCCCCGGCAGCTCCTCCAGGCACTCCGTGTCTGTGCAGTAGGACTGCCCTTGCCGAAGCTGAGGATAAGTAAAATCTATTGAGAAAACAATTTAAGCCACGCTTTTGTTACGGACTGTACTTTTTGCAAAAACGTCAATTGTTCATCAGTAGGATTTAATTGAGTTCTAACTCATGGGCTTGGGTCAGATGAGCTCCATGTCATAATAGGATGGATCAACTTCTTTTGTTATTATTCTGTTCCATGACCCAGGGGATAATAGTGATTAAACTTCTTAGAAAAGTGTTTATAATTTATATTACTGATAATATTAGGAGATAGTATACATAAGAATGGGCTTATAACTGTTACAATTACAAAAATTTTAGTAGATATAATCACGGAAAATCGAAGTTTTAATGAGTGACCCAGGGGACATCGCCATGGGAAAGAGCAACAGAAAAAAGTTTATTGATGCAATAACATTAGATTGTAGTATGATTTACATAAGTATCCACATTTTCAGCTCGATGAGAAATCAGAGAAGTGTAAAAATTTAACTTGCGAGATCTGAGATACTTCAACTATATATTTTTTACCTAGTTACTTATGGCAATTGAAAATTTGAGAATACAAACAAATGGATACAAGGACTAAATAAAAGTTTGCTTTTTTATATGAAATCATATGATTAAGAAAGTAATGGCATTGTGTTGTATACCTTATTTACAAATTTTGAAAACATCATTTCAAAAAAGTTTCTCATTCCATGAGTGTAGGTGTCAAGCAACTAGTTACTTACTTTCATGACTGAGACATAGTCGGTAAAAGACTGAAAGGCGGATGAGTAGCTATTAAATAGGTGGGTTGGTTATTAGTAAATTAACACTGTCACCCTGTCAACCAGGCGCTCATATAATTTGCTCAGGTGACGGCCCAGTCAGCTGAGTGAGCTGTAGCCATGATAGGTCTGTCAGTTTCTGGGGTATTGTTGAATTTTTTGTCTGGTTGTGAGTGTCTTATGTATTTTGATATGAAATTCTTGTTGTTGAAAATATTTCGATGGCCTTCTTTCATATTTGTCATGTTCAGTCACATATCAAAGTCTTGTTTATAGAAAAAATAATTTATAGGCAGTGAAATCAATATATAAATTAAGATATTCCAAATATCTTGTGACAAAACATATATTACTAAGTTTATATGAATCCTTATCAAGAATAGAACATTAAAATCTATTTTCAAAAAGAACTTCCTTGGTATGCAAATACTTCCATATTTCATTTAAACAACATCCATCGCAAACACAAAATAATTGGAATCCCTACTGATAACAATTGTTACATTCGAAGTTGTTAGTGTGTGCGTAGCTGTGACCAATCGCCAGTATAAAGCCTTCTGATAGCAAATTGTTCACACATACACATTGTTAATGAATTTAGTATGGTTGTTGAGATATGAAAGTGTTTATTTTAGTTTCTATTATGTCAATACAAACATCTATCATTTTGCGTGAATTTGTTTCATAATTACTGTAAACGCTCATCATAAATGACTACTGTAAAATGGTACTTATCGGTAATCGTCGAGTAGTTTCGCCAGAACAGATACAAGGTCATGATAAATGCGCTTACCAGAGAGATCAGCCGCCGCATAGCCAACTCGTGGTTCCAGATACATTCGCAAGGATCCATTTCGTCACCCATTTCTGTACAAAGAAACACAATCTCAATCTTTACGCTACATACAGACGTATAGTTTCCTAGCCGAAAACCTCTTTAAAAGTTGTCGAAAACAATTAAGAAGCGAATAAATTACATGAAGAATTTAGCCAGATTACGATGTTTTGTTTTTATTTACAAATATTGTAGAATAGTAGTCACAGCTGTCAAGGGAGGGGAGGCTTGTAGGTGAAAGTAGTGCTTTACCTGCGTAATGTATTTATTATCCGGTAAAACACAACAACACAAAGATTACAATAACAAAACGTTAATTATACGGGTGCTTCGTCGTCACCGTCTTTTACAAAACAAAAAGGAAAATGCGATTGTCGTCAAAAGATGGTGACGACTCGCGACGTCATTTTGTCGATTGATGTCTGGGTGTTTTCCTATTGGCTAGTTGCTGCTAGCTCGTAAGAGGGGATTGACAGTTCAGTAGCACGTTCGAGTAACAGAAAATTTGTTCATAAAACCCGTTCCAGGCCTTCCGATCCGATCCTACTTATAGGATGAAATCGGATAATGTGTAGTGTAATTTTATTGTTAGGATCTATTACATTATTACAATATTTGTGTGATGAACTCGAATATTTGTTCTTGGGTCATGGATGTTATCTATATATGTATTTATATATTATGTATATCGTCGTCTAGTACCCATAGTACAAGCTATGCTTAGTTTGGGACTATGTCGATTTGTGTATGATTGATTGTCCCCTACCCTAATATTTATTTATTTATTATCCGATTTCATCCGGATTCAATTAGGAACGGATCGGATAAGATCAGAAGGTCTGGAACGGGTACTAAACTATACCTATACCTAAACAACGTAATGGATGTCTCCTGAGATATTAGCACAACTGTTTTTATTTATAATGTTTACATTATCACATATTCATATTATTTAATAAAAATAACTTGCGCTGAAATATTTACAACTTACGTTACAGTACAAAATAAACAAGCAAAAATTAAAATAGTTTTAATAAAAGAAATTGGCTAAATTAAGAGCGCCTTCAGTTCACTTTAACACCGGCGAAGAGAGCTTGGATTAGACGAGACAGGAATTGTTCACCGAGCGGGCGAAGCGTTTCCATTCCATCCCAGATTAGGCAAAAGGCGTATATGTCCAAATTCCAGAAATCCGGCTGTCCTCGTCTACAGGTCGCATTTCTTATGCCGCGTCCATACGCGTCGGCAAACACGACGAGCACGACGTAGTTCCGTCTCACTCTAACGTATAACTGAGTCCTGATGTAGGTTTGCCTTTTGGCGGAGGCGGGAGTGTTGTTCGACTTTTGCCATGATGATGTTGTGTAGAGACACAACCCAAGGGCTTGTGCACAAATCACGTGAGGTAAGATAGTAGGGAGGGGGCGGTCACGAAAAAATCACGACAGATCACGTTGGGGGAGGGAGGGGTATAAGGTGACCTCACGTGTATTTTTCTACAGTGAACGAAGAAAAAATCTACAACATCAGTAGGTAGATACTTTTATCAGTTTCGTTAAAAATAAATCATCACTTGTTAAATGCTTACCTCAAAATAGCGTGCCTATTTTACGAAATTCTAGCGAAAAAAAATACACGTGAGGTTGTGAGGGGGAGCGAGGGGTAAAAAAGAACCTCACCAAATATCACCAAGGAGGATCAATAAGCAGACGAAAAAAACTCACATGATTTGTGCACAACTTCCAAGTAGCTGACAAGTTGCGACACTTATGTAGGCCTCATACCGCCATTTTTGTTTTTGTTTTTATTGTTACCTAGGTATTGTGTTTTATACAATTATTGACGTTATTATTATTTTTTATCACTTCTGTCACATTGCTCTCTATGTAATTAATAATGTATTATGGTCACGTCATGAATAAATGTATTTCTTTCTTTCTTTCTTTATTTTTATTTTCAGCTGAATAACGGCAGTATCACCGCTGCAGCCTGTGTGCTACATGGGAACTTCAATGGGGTGCTGACATGCAGGCATGTGGTGGCACGTTCACGGCTAAAATCGGCTGTGTCAGCCACCAGACAGCTCACCAGCGTCGCTCTCATAATTTGTAGGAAAGTCGTCGCTGTAGCCGAACACGGCTTGGAGAGAATATAAATAAATAAATAAATAAATATCAGACCACCTCACACAAATCAACCTAATCCCAAATTAAGCTCAAGAAGGCTTGTGTTATGGGTACTAGGCGACGATATACATACTTATATAGATAAATAAATACTTAAATACATAGAACATCCATGACCCAGGCACAAATATTCGTGTTCATCACACAAATATTTGCCCTTGCCGGGATTCGAACCCGGGACCGTCGGCTCAGTAGGCGGTTGCTTAACCACTGCGCCAACCGCGTCGTCAATATATATATATATATATATATATATATATATATATATATATATATCTTCTTCTATATATAAATGCAAGTGTCCTGACTGACTGACTCATCAACGCAGAGCCGAAACTACAATGCTAGAGAGTTGAAATTTGCACAGTAGGTTGCATTTATAAAGTGTACAAGAAATAAGAAGCGATTTTGAAAAATTCAACCCCTAAGGGGGTTGAAAAGGGGATGAAAGGTTGTATGGGGTACAAGTTTTTTTTATGTTAGGAACTCGAAACTTCGTTAAAATGTATTAAAATAAAATACAAGAAAACTCATTTCAGCGTTTTTGAAATTTCATCCCCTAAGGTGGTAAAATAGGGGTTGAAAGTTTGTATGGAGATCAAATATTTTTTTGAGTGCGGGACTTGAATCTTTGTATAAAGGCATACTATTAAAATACAAGAAAAGTAATTTCAGCGTTTTCAAAAATTCATCCTTTAAAAGGGTTAAAAAGGGGTTAAAAGTTTAAATCCATTACAAATTCTTTGAAACTTCTTATAAAAGCATATAAGAATAAAAAAATAACATTAATTTGATCGTTATTAAAAATTCAAACTCTAAGGGGGTTAAAACGGGATGAAAGTTTGTCTTGGGGTTCAAATTTAATTTTAAGTTAGGAACTTGAAACTTCGTAAAAAGGTAATAAATAAAAATAGAAGAAAACAAATTTCAGCGTTTTTAAAAATGCATCCCCTAAAAGGGATAAAAAGGGGTTGAAAGTATGTATGACGATCAAACATTTTTTGAGTGCAGGACTTGAAACTTTATATAAAAATACAAGAAAAGTAATTTCAGCGTTTTTGAAAATTCAGCCCCGAAGGTGGTGAAAAAGGGGTTGAAAAAGTGTATGAAGACCAAAAATTTTTTTGATTGCAGGATTTTAAACTTTGTATAAAGACATATAATTAGAAAACAAGAAAAGTAATTTCAGCATTTTTGAAAATTCTATCCCTATGGGGGTTAAAAGGAGGATGAAAGGTTGTATCGGGTATAAGTTGTATTTTAAGTTAGGAATTAGAAACTTTGTAAAAAGGTATTTTATTAAAAATAAAAAAGCTTATTTCAGCGTTTTTGAAAATTCAGCCCTGAAGAATCAAAGAATTTATAAACGTCGTTCTTAAACTCATCGAATTTAGAAAAGCTATTCTGATTTTATAATGATACCGCGTAATTAGAGCAAATTAGCCGAAAGAAAAGTAAAAAAAGGCCTCGCGTACGAAGGAGAATTTTTAACTATTTCGTAAAAAAATGCAAAAAAATGCACGTTTAGCCATTTCAACATTACTTAAATCTGAAATGTAGAATTTTCAAGATAAAGGTTCCACGCGGACGAAGTCGCGGGCAACAGCTAGTATATATATATATACTAGAACGAACGACGAACGAATTTAAAATACGAACTAATTTAGGTACGACAAGATTTTTGTAGGTTTGTCCTTCTGTTACGCGACACCAGTTTAACGCATCGACGTGTCTTAATTCTTGCATAGAGGGATAATGACCATATGCCATTGCAACAGTCGAATACAGATCTCCAAAGGACAAATTATAGTGAAAACTGCTAAGTTCATAAAACACTTGTTTAACCTGCGGCCGCGGCCCGCCAAGCTTTTGTGAAAAATACCTAAATTAGGTAGGTACCATATACTTCCACTCTATATATCCTTTTGAGACTCCAATAGCCAAAACGGATTCGCGGCCGTTATAGAAAAACTGGCCAAGTGCGAGCCTGACTCCCACACTGAGAGTTCCGTATTATCGGTTAGGTTAAGTTTGCGCCGGATACAAATGTGGTGCAAAATTTACGCAACCGACCACGTTTGTTGTATGAGAGCCCCACTTAAATATTTGATTTATTTTTAGTGTTTCTTGTTATAGCGGCAACAGAAATCCATCATATGTAAAAATTTCAACTGTCTATCTATCTCGGTTCATGAGATACAATACAGCCTCGTGACAGAAGAATAGACCCGTTTTTAACCTTTGGGTACGGAACCCTAAAAAGGTTGGGTATCGCTGATCTCTACCTAAATAGATGCTATTCCTGGTCATTGACGATAGGTACATTTGTAACATATTTGTAAGAATGTACTCTTTCGATTGGAATTGCCTGATACAAAGTTCATAAGGACTCCCCCGCATGATGCTGTGGATGTGGTGACAGAGCAACAACGTTTAGAAAAACAATATTATATTGAATTAATTACATAGAATATCAGATTACAAATGTTAACCTATTGTTTCTATTAACTTTATAATATCACTCTGTAAATGTCACGAACCTATTTAAAGGTTACGTGACGCCAAGAAGCCATTATAAAAAGCCTGTAATTCTCTCATCAAACATTCAGTATACCACCGCCTATCTTGGTGTCATTTACTACCCTAACTCCGTACTTCTCATGGCGATCCTGCCAGTCGGGCTGCTCGAGGCAGCCTAAAACTTCATCCAGACCAACCACGGAGTCCTGAATCAGCCGCTGCGCCGACACCGCTGCCACCAACGCTGCTGAATAACTTAGACATCTGAACGACATGAGCAACTACCAAACGAACTTGCGATGACAAAAACGAGGAGATCATCATAGCACAGAACGGAGCCGGGAACAGTGCGCAACCGACACAGCTACAGGAGACCAGAGAAGGCACTACTACGACTCTGACATATAGGTATGGGAGCAGCAGTATTAGTAGATAATGGTATCCCTCATCTTCGCCTTTAAAGTGTGGAAACAGCTTCACAATCACAAGTGCCTGACCAAGAAGATAGAACGGCACAAGCAGTTGCAGTGGCACTGCGCGGAGGAGACATCAGCAACGCCGCGCCGAAGCGTTTTTTTTTTTTTTTTTTTTATGTCATAGGGGGCAAACGAGCAAACGTATCGCCTGATGGAAAGCGATTACCGTCGCCCATAAACACCTGCAACACCAGAGGAGTCACAAGTGTTTGCCTACCTGGAGGACGAAGATAGAATGCCTCTATGCTAGTAATTTCACCGGCTATCTTACCCCCACACCGGAACACAACAATGCGAACATTGCTGTTTGGCGGTGGGTTAGCAGGCAAGACGGTAGTAACAATCCGGACGGACCCTGCACGAGGCCCTACTACTCCAGCGTAGAGCAGAGTTCCCCGCAGCATCCCCGGATGAAGTGCAAAGTATCCCACATATCTTTCAAGAGTGCCCGTGCCCGTTTACTCGATACTCTGAAGGGGGGCCTTGATAATATTGAACGACGAAGCGACTAAGTGGATTAATTCTTTAAAGTTTAATGCATATTTTTTCTGTATTTGTCTCTTGTAGCCATATAGCCTTACTAATACTGCTGCTCCCACATATGTAGGTACATAATACGATAAATAATAAATACGAAGTGACTGAGATGGGATTCAAAGCACACAACTCAACTTTAACACTCGTGGACTCAGGACCATTTTGAAATTAACTTATAGCTCTTTTTTTTAGCTTTGCCGTAGTCGGTCTAAAATTAGGCCTCAAAATCAGTCTCCCAATCCATTTCTCCATGGACTATGTAGTAATGTAGGTTACAGAAAAAAACACCAAATCATAACGTTAATGTACTTATAAAAGATATCCCCATCGGCATCGGAACGCGATAATGCGCCTACAATAAAATAATATTTTATACTTTTATATTGCAGTACTTTAGCGATGGAGACCTTAAAAGCTTTGCGCTAAGCTTTCAGAGTGCTGTGGGCGTGGCCCGCGGTGGGCGTGCCACCCCGCCCACCACTTGTCGCGGGGCGTGCTTCATTATCGATACTTAAGTATTTTAATATTGTTCAAAATTAATGACAATGACAATATTTTTATGGTAAATAGATGCGCATACCGCATACCCCATGTGGCGCGCGGACACGGCCTGACCTTAATAATACGAAAGATTTCAGGATATCATACTCGTAGATGTCTAGTCTTTCTGTTTTCGTATTAACTAACTTGTTCCGTATTTACTTCCTGTTTTGTTCTCCTGTCTATTACCCAATGCACATAAGCGCGTAAGTTTTTTAATTACCTATAAAAAGCATGTCAAGTGCCAGTCGGAGTCGCGCACCGATGGTTCTGTACGAACTATGAAAGTAGTGCATATTGTTCTAACGAAAAGATAAACTGTACAGAACGACAATTTTCTTTTTTTCTTTTGAGGTACGGAACCCTAAAAAAGACAATTCACATGGCATCGCAACAGTCGAACTTGTGAAATCTCCAAGGACAATTTACAGAGAACATCGCTAATAAGTTCATGAAATATTGCATGCTTGTTTTGTTTGGCATAGTCCCGAAGAACAGAACATGTAAATGTAACCTAAAGGAGCCCGCCCTGCATTATGTTATGCCTGACTCAAAGGTCCCCATTAGGTATGTCAGCAGCGTATTCGGTAGCAGCGTATAGCGTATAACGGAGACCTGCTGAACCAGAAAGGAGCGTCGCCCTATAGTTCCCTAATCAGGTTGGCAGGCTTCAAGGCTACATGGTCCAGCGTTTGAATACATTTGAAAATTAGAATTATTTATGATTTTATAGTTGTTATCGATTGACTTCAGACTCTATTCCCAACACTTCGTCCTCGTTATGTGATGCTACGCCCTCTCGCGCGGGGTAGAGCGAGTGGGCGTGGCGGAGACCAGCGCCCTGGCCACATTGCCCCAGACAGCGCGCCGTGCGGACATGGCGCGAACACTGCGCCCGCCGACCCGCACGTGAGTACTAGTCTTACTTTACTGTATCGTAAAACTACCCAACTATATCTAGTCCAATCATCCAAAACAAAACTCGTTTATTTTTATCAAAATCTATATTCTATCAATGATTTTATACGTTTTTATTTAAGTTTGTTTAATTATGTTGTTCACCTTAGAGTTTATTCGTAATAATTGTCATAATATTAACGAGTAATTTTCGGATTAAATTGGACCATACTTGTGTGGACTGGACTATAATTGAGTAGTTTTACGGTAGAGAAAAAGTTACGTGAAAAATCTATCAATAATATTCTTGAATGGTTTTACTAAAGGCGCTATATGTTTCAAATTCTAGGTAAACGTAAAAGTTCAAACTATATTCTTTTTCTAATCGCCGCGATTTCATTAATGTCACTAAAGAATTTGTAATATTATTTAACTAAATTTAGCTAACGGTTAATTTGTAATATTATTTAACTTTATTTAGCTAACATATTTTTTGCAGGGATAACTTTATTGTACGGATTTTTTAAGAGTTTTTGAGTATCCGTACGACGTAATACTAAAAAGTTTCAATGGAACTGCTATTTTTTATGCTTTCCGTGGGAGTTGTATCTACGGAAACCGAGGTTCAATTCCAAATCTTGCTCTGAGCATAGGTATATATAATGTTTTCTACGTATTTTTATAAGGTATGTACCTACAACTATGTTTGTAAGGTACTAGCAGGCGTGCCCGCAAATTCATCCGCGTATTAAAACATTTTCCCTTACCGTACCCGACTATGGGATTCTTGAATCAGCTTTGGATGCAGCTATCCCTGTACCAAAATTGGTCAAAATACGTCCAGCCGTTTCGGTGTGATAAGCGGTAGATATTTTTACCGACGACGTACGGCTGGTGTATCTGCATCGCGATGCCGACGACGCGCTGATGCATAATATA
>OX392506.1:28604673-28772173 GCA_947623375.1 Apotomis capreana
TGGTCATAAAGCCAATAAATTAAACAATAGCAACGTAAACACCAGATTTTACAGTGATATAAGATAATTATTACGCATCTGGCTGGTGTCCAGCGAGCATATGTTTAGGGTGTAAAAACAAACAAACATACGAAATAAATATATTTGGTGGGTAACTAATGAAATTAATGGGCCAAAGTAACCGATGTTTTCATCCGGACCCGTAAACTTGCAGATCTTTTTCTAGGCAACAATTTAATTCAAAACGTGCTAACACAGTTTTCCGCAATGGCTACAACATGTGTAAAAATTAAAGAAAATGGAAGGAAGTGCATAATTATCGGTTTTTGTATAAAAAGCTGATTTTGTCCACTTGAGTCACAATTAGTCACAATCCTCTATGGCGTAGAGTACATGAGTTTTTTTGTTTTGTTTTTAATGAACAGTATGTCAGGGCAGTAGATACATTTCGCAGCTGGTGGAGTACCTACTCGTGCGCAATAAACGATGAGGAAGTACCTAAGGCTTTTTACTGCGCACATTACTGTCCAATCAATATACGTCTTGACACGTACCTTATTGCTCAATGCTTGCCGAAGCCTATAGGTATTTGTTAGTTATCTATCTTCGTATGACATCAACACCTGATCATTGTTCTACGTGGAATTCCTTGCCTGCGTTGGCATCTTCTGGATCATTACAACATTTCCAACGCAAGAACCGGTCATGAAAAATTTAGTATTTGTGTATATCCACTCAAAAGCCAACACGAAATTCATCGAAAGAGTTTGTTCAAGGAAAATTAAAAATAAGGAAAAATGTGATTTGTTTTATAATCTTAATGACATTGCCTGTCTTACATAAATAGTCAAGTAACTTGGTTTAATCTTTTTTTTTTCAAGAGTTTTATCTGTTAAAACATATATAATAGTTATTATCTTTGTGTGCAACAAAGCTTCAATAACGTGCCACGAGTTGCCGCTGCGACCAGCTCGACTTTTCTCTAATTGGAAGTCAGCTACTCTCCAGCCGACACTCGATTCCAGAGAGCTGACTACCCGGGCTATTTCGAGCCCGGGATTGCCATGTCGCGCGAATTGAATCATAATTGAGTCAACAGTCCTTTGTGCGGTCGTAACGCGATATTCTTTTTGCGTCACTCCGATCGGTGTCGTGTTGCTGGACTGTTTGTGATAGAGGGACAGACGAAGGTCCGACGTTGATTGGTCCGTGGTAGTCCAGTCCACATACAACGCGCTCATTCTTATAAGTCATAATTATTCAGTTGGATCTCTCGCTAAGCTCGATTTCCGATGGATAAGTCTTGTTTTTAGACCCAATTAGTATGTCAAAGACGTTTTCAAAGATAGTTCACAAAAAGCCAGTGCTTTGTAAACTCACATTCCGAACATATTCACAAGGTAATGAAGCAAAAACAGAATGTCGTAAATCCCTCAAGGCATCGCGCTGCCTCACGTCTGCCGCCTACAAATTTATCTGCCTTGCCCTTGCTTGAACTTGACTGGAAGTTACAAAGAGAATTATGATTTGTTTCAAATTCTAGATTATTTCCATTTTTTTCACAATGTGTGGCGTAAGAGAGTGAATTTCGGTAATTTATTTTAACACGTAATATTCTTAACCTAGGTGAATCTATTCAAAATACAAAATCTGGCGCAAGTGAGATTGTAAGAGGATTGAAAACAGATGATTTGTTTTACTGAAGTGTCATTGGGCATAAATAAGTCTAATTGAATATAAAATTATTATGTCATTCAGAGATTTATTTTGTATGTTTGTCACAGTTTTCCACTATCGGGTTACCAGATTCGGACAACATACAATTCTTGGCACCGCCACTAATTCGAGTAGGTATCATGTCACTTGCCAAACCAAAATTACCTAAGATAAGTAATTGGAAAGATTCTTCTGACACACTTGGCGAGCGAGTTTCAATAAAACGTATTGGACATTACAGCCATTCAAAATGCCACCACCATTTATATAAAGCCAACACTAAAAATTAATTTATAGCTTGAGATGAGACACGTGGTCTCGCCGTCGCACCTAGTCCACGTTACATGCGACGCTGACAACTTGGATGTGTGGAACAATGATTAGTGCCACGAGTCATGTTGGTGTTCTTGTTTTCTCCTTTACTTTAAAATCCCGAATGCTTTGGAAACCCTAAGCGTTGTTCACTTGTTATTAAACCACGTTGCCTATGTTTGTGTCAGCGATGCACCATCTTGTTTTTTAAACATTGTAGATCATATATATAAATCTCTATCTACATGTATTCGTTGTAACTATTAAGTATTCAGATATCTTTTAAACACGTTGTTCGGTGTCGCAACATTTATTAAAAAGCCGTGGTATATAAATCCGGCCTCATTTGAGACGCAACTTCCCCGTAAAGACTGCAGGAAAACAAATGCCAAACGTGACTCGTTCCTTCGCACGTCTCGTCTTTCGTCCGCAAAATGTCGGAACATTGATGTCACTTTTACTGCGGATGTCTTCCAGCCTAATTGTCTACGTCTTAAAGTTGGAAATACCCCGCCTAATTACTAATTAAATAAGGCATCGGAATTTAAAAGTTAGTGCAAGTGCAGGCGATGTTTCGCCGTCCGGGATTGGAGCGGCGCCAATATTGTCGCGACTAGTACACGCCTGTCTTTGCGAGGGAAAAAAGACATTAACAATATAAGAGCATCGTATACTTTTGACATTTTCCTCTTTCGGCCATCGGGTGCGGGTCGACGACACCTGACGTGTCCATGTTTCAGCTAGTCTGTCTTAACCTAACCGTTTTAATTAACTACAGACACCGCAGTGACTGAAATGTTTCCAGTCCAGTCGCCGGCTTTGAACGTCGCAGAAAAGTAATTGTCGCCTCAGGTTCTATTTCTCCTCGCTTTGCTGACTGCTGTCGTTTTGCAACGAAAGTAAATTGACGTTAATATCCTTTATAGTGTACGAACAGGAATAGATCGTCTATTAATTACTATAGATGAGAATCACGTCACTGTTGCCGCTTCGGCGGAACAACATCTCATGTGTTGTAGAGCCGTAATAGTCAGATGTGACGTTGTCGCCCCGAGAGTGCATTTTATTAATACGATGCCTAATTCGAGCGGGCGGCTCACGTGGGCGAGATACATTTATCGCTTATTACTGCCGCCTGTTCGTGTGGTGTTTGACGCCAGCGATGGACCGAAATAGATTCGTTCTTGACATTGAATCGGCTCGGGGTGCGCTGTGAGCCCGATCAGATCGCGGTGGTTCAATGTCGCGGCCCTGAATGTATATGCCGATCTGAAGTTCATGTACAGCCGACCTTCACCTCGGCCGCGCCCGCGTATGGGGCTCATCATGGGAACAGCTTCCTTTTCGCGTAATACTGAAAAAATTTAAATAACCAACTTTAGACTTGAGCAATGACAATTACTTATTATTTTAACAATTAAGGTATCAGACTATACCTTATTCGTTTTACAGAAAAAATACAGCCAGTCAATACGACAGAACCTAACATAAAAGGTATCAAGGTTTCGTTTTATAAATTAAACAACAAAACTTAATATTCCTGGTTTTTTTCGTCACGCAAACCTCGTTAAGCAAACACGAGACGTCGGCACCAAATCATTTGATATCTTAATGATCCATCAGAGAAAATTAAATACAGTTAAGTTAAATCATTATAATTACAAACGTCAAATTTATCTGTTCACTTGCCAAGTTGATGTGCCGTAATACAGTGCGGTTAGCATTGCTGTTGGCAGACTCATCAGAGTCATCAGTGTGTGTTCTGCCAAAGTTTCTGGCGCCAGTCTTGCAACGTAAATGTTTATGTCGCTACACTATCAATCTTCGTGTTTATCTTTTCGCTTCGCGTCTTTAATTAATACCTTTTGTTATTTAAACGTTAAAATTTATTGAGATAAGATTTATGTGACATATTGTTAAGAGTAAAGCGTTCTACTCCTACCTGATGACCACGAAACAATCGGAAATTTTAACTGGTTTTAAAAGTCAAAATCTACGGACACTTGGGAAAATGTACAATTTGGTAAAAAGACGAAACGCAGAAAAAACTCTGCCTAACTTGACCGAATTCGCGTGTGGCTTTGCCTGCCGGCATTGATCGGTGATCTCCTCGTCTCCGCGGTTGGCCAAAACGGAAGTAAGACAAGTGTCATATCGCACGGCTATTTCGGGATTGCCATCAAACCTAAAAGAAACCCTTACTTAACCTCATCGATATTTAAAAAAGTCCTACACGAAACTGACGAAACGTAGTTTGAAAGAAATTTCCAAATCGTTTAATTTTGATATCTACTAACGAGTTCCACAATTCAACATTCAGCTGTAAAACTAGATAACTCTTCATATTTTATAAACGCTGTGGAGCTCCATAAACTGCCATTGTTGCAGTAAGATCTCGCCCGCCTCGAGCGCCACCAGCAGTGCCAAGTTTCCAACGCAGACGTCTAGTTCCTAGTTATTGAATGTTACGTAGGACCCCTGGTTCGTTTCTGAAAACTGTGTGTGCTAATTTTAAACAAGTTCAATTCATGAAAAGAAATTGAGAGTTCTTTGAAAAATGACGATGATGACCGACTGCGGGCTCATCATGAACAATTTGACTTCGACAATAATTTGTTTGAAGATAAATTATAATATAATGCAAAATGCAATGAATGAATATCTTAATTGTTTTAATAATTAACTATGTACGTAAAGTTTCAATCGTTCTTTAAGATGCTCTTCAAAGTATGTCTGTTTGTAATTGTTTGTATTTCGGTCACGTCCCGGGACAAAGTCACCATGACTTTGATAATTCCTCGTTTTTCCCTCATTTCTACCCCAAGCCGACATTGGACTTACAAATCCTTTATTGGGATATGAATGATATTAAGAGACAATCATACACAAATCGACCTAGTCCCAAACTAAGCAAAGCTTGTACTATGGGTACTAGACGACGATATACATAATATATAAATACATATACAATAGATAACATCCATGACCCAAGAACAAATATTTGCACAAATATTTGCCCCGGCCGGGATTCGAACCCGGGACAGCCGACTCAGTAGGCAGGTGTCTACAAACCGAGCCAAACGCGTCGTCAAACGATAATTCAATATAGCAACATTTTATCGCAACATCTAATGCATCACCTCGAGATCAACGACTTACTGACCAACAGACAGTTCGCTTACCGTCAACACAGGTCTACTGTCAATGCAGCGCAGTCAATGGTTGACTACATTACTACAGGCATTGACGACAAATTTAAAATAGCTGGCATATTCTGTGATCTCTCTAAAGCCTTCGATGTCATAAGTCATGACCTACTTATCAAAAAATTATCACAATACGGCCTACAGGGACGGGGAAGTGACCTACTGCTATCTTTTTTAAAAAACCGAACTCAGACAGTAGAGGTAACGTCAGGTGGAAAAAGATTGCGGTCTGGGCCAGGTAGCGTGACGGTCGGGATACCACAGGGATCCGCGCTCGGAAATACCCTCTTCCTGGCGTTTATAAATGACCTGCCAGCAGCCGTAACGGAAGGACAAATAGTTCTGTTTGCTGATGACACGACGGTTGTAGTAAGTGCTCGTACCTATGAGCAACTTAGCGTGAAAATCGTCGCAGCATGCGACCAGCTCGAAAAATGGTTCACAGCAAACGGACTGATACTCAACACCAGCAAGTCCAACGTTATGATGTTCTCTGGCAGGCGCGTACCGGGCGCGAGTATTCAGTGTCCTATTCCGATGAGCGACCAATGCCGGTTTCTAGGTCTTACGTTAGACTCCACCTTAAGTTGGAAGCAGCACGTGGACTCACTGTGTATTAGGCTTGGCAGTGCTGTATTTGCTCTACGCAAATTAAAGCCGTTAGTGTCCAGTGATGCACTGAGACAGGCTTACTTTGCTCATTTTCACTCGCTTATGACCTACGGTGTTATTCTTTGGGGCAATTCTACTGACGCCGACAGGGTTATGCGAATATAAAAACGGGCATTAAGAACAATGGCAGGTGTAAACCAGCGTCAATCGTGTAGGGAATTATTTACCGAACTACGAATAATGACCCACTATTCGCATTACCTTTTTGAGGTCTTAATGTTCACAAGAATGCACTTGTCAGAGTTTAAGCGAGTGGAAGTGACGGGCAAATGCCTTCGTAGTACGGGACGCGACGCACCGTGCTACATGCAAAGAACCCGCGGGTTATAGGACCAACTTATTATGAGCTCTTGCCAGACCAATTAAAAGATGAACGGTGTGATGTAGCGTTCAAATGCCAGCTCAAGAAGTTGTTGGTGGAAAAGTGCCTTTACTCAGTTAATGAATATGTCAATATAATTTGAGTGTAAAATTTATCAATAATCAGATTGTTACTATATTTTATATTTACCTTAATTTTATTAACATTGTATTTCTAATTATAATACTGACATCCAATGAATTTAATTTTGTATTGTGTTAGCTCATTAATATTAATTTAACATTATTAATTCTATTTGAATTGAACTGAATTTTGTAAACTTGACATAAAATTAATTTTTATTTTGATGTGTACCTACACACTTTTTTGGTAGGTATTAGAATTATATCGATATATTGATCGTAACTACACTATTGTGTACTTAAATATTATTTTTTATCCAGACATTCATTTATTTAATGTTTATTGTATTGATTTACGAATATAATTTTTGTTTAACGATCACATTCCGAAGAGTAGTATAAACTGACATGTAGGTACTTGTATTTATAAGAAATTTGTAATGGTGTGATAAATAAACTAAACTAAACTAAACTAGGTATTTAATAATATTTTGGAAGACAAACGGTAAGCAGTGCTTTTCTGCGATTTTTACACGATTACACATTAATTGTATTGTTTCTTCATAGTAAGTTCAATCTTGCAAGGTCATTTCCGATTACTATTACACTTCAGATTTATTCAGTTTTTAACACGCTTTTATATTCGCTTAAAATTTTCTAGTGAATAGCTGTGTTACAAAACAATGTTATTAATTCTTGAAAATCAATTTTAATTCGTAACTAATTTAAACTTTGCAAGTATGGGTTAGTCCTCGGGACAATACAATAATTTGGTATCTGATGATGGAGTCGGAAGGGGCCCGTAGGAACTCCTGAACAGCGCAAGATAAACCCGTTGTTATGGGCTCATTTCAGAGATCTTCATGAGAAGTTCATGTTTGTGTGGGAAAATACAGTCTGCAATAAAAGCGTGTATTTTTGTCTCACCAAGAACTTTTAAAATGATAAATTAAATGAGAAGTTTGATATGTTAATTAAAATTATTTTGCTAAACGTGAGATGTATGTTTAATTCCACTCCAATTACAATTATGCGTAGGATATCTAGCTACACATCCTACTTAGAGCAGGTTTTTATACAAATATGCCGAGTATTTTCCGCGTCGAGAACGAGTTCTAGGCATATTCTAGTACTATAATTGCTGCACTACGAAAAACATTTCATGTAACATAGACGGTCTCGGCAATTAGAGTCTTATGGAACATTCATAGGGTGGGTTTTTATTACAGATTAATGGCAGTTTGTTCCTTTTAATGCTCAGATCACATCGGAACGCGTTACACCGGCCCTGGTCGCGTAAATATTTGCGAATCTGAGCGTCTGTCGTATATCGTACGGACAAAAATACGGGTACATTACGCACGTCCCTACTGACTGACAATATCCACTGCTCGTACAACTTGTACTCTTTCGCAGGCTTATTTCACAGGTGCGAAGCTAATTTTCTGTTTTTGTTCAATACCAACTTGTCGTTGATAGATATACTCAAACATACCTATTCCTATTTTATTACGAATTAATCATAATATATAAACATTAGGTTACATAATATCAAACTTATCTCCAAACCGAGCGTATTTTGTGACGTATTGTTATGTAAATGTAACTAACTTTTGTAAATTAAGATTGGTTCTGCATTTTAGTGAAAAAGTACGAAAGTTTAATTTGTATTATACGACGACAATGTGGTTCGCCGCTCCGCCGTAGACATCATTATTCCAAAACGTTGTTCTACCTAAAGCTAGTATCGTATTTCTTTGATGTTCGAAATTCGTCTCGTGCCGTCCTGCTCATTTAAATATTGATTAACAAGATCAAAAGGAATGGCACGGTACAAAAATCTAATTTCGATCTCCAGGGTAGCCCTTTAGAGATGCTGCTTTCAAAACCCGAACTAGGTTATGCCACCGTGTTGGTCAAAATAGCAAGAAACTATTTGGGTCGGGGCACGTTCGGTCGTTGTGGAGATCCTTCAGAGAGACCTTAGTCCAATATTGAACGGTTTTCGGTTCTTTTATTATAATTGTCTACCTCGTGAAAAATGTATAAGCGTATTCAGTATTCATTCCGAAAAAATAACTTTATTACAGAGTTTTCCTTCAGTTAGGACTGCCATTCATGCGAGTTTCCCCGGACTTTTCCTAGTTTGGAGGGCGTCCAGGGGCCCGTGCGGTAAGTTTTTCAAATGGTATCCGGGGAAAACCCGGACACTTTATGTGAATGAAAAATAAAGCGATTGTTTTTTTTTATATTATTTTCAAAAACACGTCCGGGGAAAAAATGCGATTTACGTCAAATGTCCGGGTTTTTTAAGTCTTTGTCCGGGTTCGCCGAATTTAGAGATGGCAGCCCTACCCTCAGTCAATATGGCCCTGGTGTGATGCGAGCACACTTAAGCCTCCACGCGGCTCCAGAGTTTGCGAACTTGGGAGTTTGCGTTGCGGCTGAAGCAGTCTTAATTCAGACTCGGTTATCAAATTGAAATTAAGTCGTGCCAGCAAGTACACTCGTGCTAACACGAGATGTTTCTACTTACATAAGTAGGTATATTAGTTTTCTAACATACACATGTATGTTAGAAAAACTAAATGTTTGTCTTAGAGTTTTGCTTTTAACGTTTTGAATTCATCACACAAAACTTCTCGTATAAATATAAATCAGATATAAAACTATAAATATAAAACAGATAGGTAAGGTACTAAAAATACTAACTACTAATCTATACTAATATAGAGAATTCAATTTAGTCTGTTTATTATTATTTCGTTTATCAAATATGTCTGTCAAATCAAAATAAGCTTAACTATTGCTAGCAGTTACAATGAGTTGGTTAACTAGTAGAAATGCCTGGAAAACATTCGTAGAAGTTTTATATATAAATGTTACCCTTAGAATAGCCGCAAAGTACTCGGTAAACCCGCTATCATTTGATACAATTAACATATTTTTATTACCTGTTTTAAAATACTAGCTATTACCACATTCCACGCGTATCTACAAGTACCGAGATATCGCAGTGGTAAAAGCTCGCATGAACGATACTCGTCGCCGTAAGTATCGCCTCGAGACTCGCACTTCGCGAGAGCTTTCTGATGCTCTTCGGAGTGCACCATTCTGTTCAGCAGTTAGTCATTCTCATTACAATGTAGAAGATGCGATAGGAAATTAGTCATACCCATCCATAACTTGAAATATAAACGTTTGGGCCACGATTTGTCAAATTCTTATCCCCGTCGCCGTCATACATACCACAAACCAGTGGCGTGCCGTCAAACATGTTTTTGATAAAGCCGGAGCAGATATTGTTTATTTTTTCTTCAACAACTGTAGAATAAGGTCCTAAATTATCTGAAAATAGGCAAGCCGATGGGAATCGGGTTGAATGAACGCCACGCCAACGCCACTGCGACTTACCTACATACGAGCTCGGAGCTACTAGTGAACAGCGTCTTGTCTCGTCGTGCTGCATGGCCGGGTAGGAAAAGCTCCATGTCATCTACCCTTCAAATACCCAACAAATAAACTTCTCTAGGATTTTTTTAATTCATTCAGCAAAATGTAAAGCATAATGAATGCCTGCATATTAAGCAAATTTTCAACGTAATTAGATCTAAGCGCGCTAATTAACCACACTAACTTTTTAATCACCGCCATATTTCCTTTTGCCTCGCGACTAATTTATGCTATTCTATTTTGGAATTTGTGAGTAAGTTCACAAAGTCATTTCTTCCGCGGGCTTTTCAGACATCGCGACCAGGCAACTGTAAAACGATACTTTTATTCGTGCTGCTGTGAGAATATTTTAATGGCCAAGTGAAAGGATTAAGGGTCCTTGTCGGGGTTTTTTCTTTCAGCCGTTTGTTGCGTACGACGAGATAAAATACGGTACTTCTCTAGAAGCCCTGTTTTAAGCCAGGAATTATTGTTGCAATGGAATAAGGATTTATTTTGCTTTGTTGTTTCCGTTGTGGCAGAATTTACTCTAATTAGTTACATACCTGATGGTACATATACTGTTCTATCTCTATTACTTCCATTGCTACGGCTTCCGCTTCTTCTTCCACTTGTAATTGTAACGGCCGATTAGGCCTATTCGCAGATTTTACTATTATTATTAACACATCGAACACCTACAAAGATGCTTCAAGTAAATGGATGTTCTTTTGGGAGACATCTATTCTTATAGTATCGCTACTGTAGCAGGCCCAAGTCTTAGCACGAATATTTATTATTGAGCCTCTGATGTTTTCTATGTAGGTATTTCAGTCAAAAATCAAAAAAGTCATGTACCCATAGCTTACATTAAAGCCTACATAAGCTTGATATTTAATTTACAAACGTCGGCTGGACATGGCAACAACCTCGTAATTCAAATATACACTTTAATATCCACAGGGTCGACAGAAATCAGGAACAGTTCCCGCTAATGATTCCAATCTAATAATCATCCTTAGCCCTGACAGAATTAGATCGACTTATAACATTATGAATAAACGCAAACAGAACCTCATAAAGCCTTTCAACATGATACCTATTAAAAAATAAAATGGTCAGTGTGTATGTCCTTGTCTTGTCTCGAAACTCGTACGAAACGTACCATGATATATGGCTAGTCGTTTATGACGTGCAATGTAAAATACTATTGCTGACTGTGGTCCGACGAGTACCCCATACCATCCATATACCTGTCAGGAACAAAATGTATACGTATACATTTTGTGGAATATTTACACTTTATTATTTATTCAAATCACTCCAGACCCAGATGCGAATAGCTAACACAAATGCTAAAATATACTTGTATTGTAAGAGTAGGTATACTTTAAAAACTCTTGACAATAGAGGCTTGTTCAGTCGAGTTCATTTACATCTACACACTTACGAGAACAAAAAATCTGAACACGACTTTAGGCTCCTGACAATAGGGTCGTGTTCAGATATTTTTGTTCTCGTAAGTGTGTAGATATAAATGAATTCGACTGTTCCAATGGTTCGAGAATTTGCGCTGAATTTACAAAAAAAGTAGAAAGAAGACATAATTTGGTTAAAAGTATTTCACATAAAGTAAGTAGACACATTTGACTAAGATTTACCAGATTAACACGTCTTGGATCTCTCCACACGCGATCGTTACCGATGATTGACGTGCCTGCCGATGATCACCGTCGGTGTCAAGATCATCGAAGTGAAAGTTAATTCGTATCTCCAGGCGGCTTGTCGTCGTAAATCTGACGAGACTGCCTTAACCAAACATATGCGGTTAAGGCGGGCTTTTCCCAGTAGACGCCGAACTCACTCATTTTCAGACTCGTCGTAGACGTTTAATAAGTGTTTTGAAGATTATGAAAAACATATATATCATACTTAAGGATCTTCTGAATATGAAATCGTGTTCAGCAACATGATTGGAAAAAATTCGGTCGATAGAAAACGATCCCAAAGTTACCTCTGTTCGTAATATCTTTTCTGTAGAATAGCTAAAATACGAACTTTTTTTACCCGTTTTTTGCGTAAATGTATAGATACTAACAATATCTAGTTGAAGTGGATGGGATTTTCTGAATACAATTATTTATTTAATCACTAGAACGAAATATCTACTAAAACTATGAGGGCGATAGCTCGCGGTGCCATTTCAGTCGCGCTTCGGCGCTTGAAGGGGATGGACCTGTGTCAATTTGTTCCGCGCGTCCACGTGATCGCATTTACGAATTATTGTTCCAAAAAAATGAGAAATAAAGCAGCATAACGTAAACAAAAAGCTTTTCATATTATAAAACGAATAAAAAAAGACAATGCTCGAGCAAGGAATGCCAAAAAGTAAGTTAATGTTTTATTTATAATAAATTAACAGAACCGAACATAAATTTCAAAAAGTGGCACGGTTGACATGTTCAAGTATATGCTAATAACGCTTTATTCATAATTTAAAACAACATAATTACTTCCTACAAAAGAACTCATTGTTCAAAGCATTAAGTGTCAAATTGACTTACGAACTTATTACCACAAATATTTTTCATCTGAATTAAGTTTTTTTGCGTATTCTGACTTATATCTCTTGTCAAACTTGGAACATGGATTTAGTACACAGTTAACATATATCAGTACTTTAAGTCCCTGCCTGGGGAAAAGGCATGATTATGTATGTTATGTAACCAAGATATAGGTAAGTAAAAAAAACTGTACTTTACAAATGCTCCTCAGTACTTGTTCTTTCTTAAGGCCTTTAGCAACAATCGACTCCTAGGTAAGGTATGTAGTATATTTTTACCCGACAGCGCGACGCAAAGGAGGGTAATGTGTTTAGCGCAGTCTGTTTATGTATGATAGCACCTTTGAGATTATTTCACATTTAAAAGTATCTAAAAAAACAAATAATTTTATTAATTGTATCTAGAGGCACGCCATTGCCCCCTCCAACTCGAGAAAACGCGCTTACCGGCACACCGCAACATCCTTTTCCTTTTTTCGAAGCCATTCAGACCATTTTCAAACCCCCTGTATTTCGTCGTGAACAAAGCTAGAAGCCTGAATTTTCAGTAACTAGGTGGGCATAGTATAACCTAGGCATATTCCAAGTTACATTCAATTTGAACTAGTAAGTTAAGAATTATTGCGAGTCAAAGTTCCTTAATTTTGTCACTCACTAATTCACTGACTCATTTACACACGATCATACGAATTCTAAGTTATTTCCAGCAGACACACAAGCTTGAAATTTTGAACTCTATTACTGTTTAGTGTACAGTTATGCGACCTGCATAGGAAAATTTGTATTTCCTTATGAACCCTATAAAAAATACTCGATTACAAAGTTGATTTTGCGGTTCATATAACCTTCGGTTTAGATACTAAAACCTCAGGCACAGAATTTATACATACAGAATGGACACGCACACCCCCGTGCCGAATTGAGTTACCTCACCCCGCAGGGGCAGTGAGTTGGAATCGTTTTTTCTGCGTAGATAATTTTGAAATGGTCGTGTGCACAGGCATAGGTAGAACAATAATGATGACTCGTCAAATAATGATGCTGTTGGTGATAGTAATGATGATCCCACCAAAAACATTTCATGTAAAATTGACGGCCAAGACTCACATTCTCATAACGCTTTCGCTGTAAAAAGTTATCAGATCCTAGGAAAAGCCAAGCCCCTAAGCCCCGACTTTACTAACCCCACCACCTTGGTTTAAAAAGTATGGCATCAACTGGCTTCAAGCCCCTAAACCCGGAGTTTACTAACCCTACACCTTTGTTTCAAAAGTATGGCTTGGCCGTTTCATAGAGTACCGTAAATAAGTCCAACGGACCGTCTGGCCCATATGGTATCAAGAAACTAAGTTTATGTCTTTGATAATATATACTTATAAACTTAATTCCTTACGATATGGGCCGGACAGTCCGCTAGACTTATTTACGGTAGTCTATGAAACGGCCAAGCCATACTTTTGAAACAAAGGTGTAGGGTTAGTAAACTCCGGGTTTAGGGGCTTGAAGCCAGTTGATGCCATACTTTTTAAACCAAGGTGGTGGGGTTAGTAAAGTCGGGGCTTAGGGGCTTGGCTTTTCCTAGGATCTGATAACTTTTTACAGCGAAAGCGTTATGAGAATGTGAGTCTTGGCCGTCAATTTTACATGAAATGTTTTTGGTGGGATCTCATTTCTTTTTGTAAGGTGCTTTAGTTTTTTTAATTTTTTTGGGCTGTAGGGTTTCTTGAGCGTCAACTGAAGTAGACAATTGTGTATTTAAGAAATACTTAAGTTTAGCCCCATATATATATACACTTTTATCCCCTATTATGGGAAACCCATACAAACTTCCATCCCCTTATTTAAAGGGTGGGGGGTGATTTTTTAAAAGTCCTACAATATGTATTAGATTTATAACAATGAGTCCCTATAGGTTTCAATTTTCAGACCTCTAGTATCAAAATTTGCGGAAGTTTCATACAAACTTCCATCCCCTAGTTTAAGGGGTTGGGGGGTAAAAGTTCCAAGTTTTAGAATTATTATGTTGTTTGTGTACTAATACTAGCTTACATACCAAATTTCAGCTTTCTAGGTCATCGGGAAGTACCCCAGAGGTTTTGATACGTCAGTGAGTGAGTGGCAAAATCGGCGTATTTTAGGTACCTATAAAACCTAAAGTATAAAAGCTAGATCAATTAAATTTTGTACATTTTATATGTTTGCTAACTGCATCTTAACCTGAGAATTTGGGCGCTCTAGTGTTAACTGGGACGAAACTATGAGGGTTTGAATATGAGACGAAACGGTTCGAGAAAAGGTAGGTAGTGCCCCCTTCTTTTTTGTTCGTCTTGGCGGGGGCACTACCGTGCCCCCAGATAATGATGATGGTGGTTTTGTGGGTCATGCTTATGATGATGATAGTGGTGGTGTTGTTGATGATTGTGTTGTTGTTGATGATTCTGATGATAATGATGGTCATGACGATCATGGTGATTAGGAATGATGATGGCGGTGTTGATTCAGATGCTAATGGTCATGGTGATGACTGATGATGAATAATGAGGATGATTGTGATGACAATCCTTGTGGTGATGATGGGTCATTATGGATCATGAGAGTGATCATGAGAGGAATCAAGAGACAGATCGTTATGGCTGCTACGAGGGATCATGAGAAGGATCTAGGGGCACGACAGTGCCTCCGCTAAGTCATTATTTACCATGAGATCGTTATGGATCATGAGAGTGATCAATATGGATCATGACGGATTGTGAGAGAGATCATTATGGATCATAAGAGGAAGTGACAAGTCTGTGTGGTTTACATAAGAGTTCACGTCGACTCCGCAACTGCAGAGTATAATAGAATAAGAAGTATTTACCGTCTTGGCTTGTCAAAAAAAGGAGGACCACTTAAAAAAAATGAGATCCCATCAAAAACATATCATGCATGCAAGTCTCGCAACCATCTACCCCAAAAAGTTGTGATACAATATAACACCAAGTCGGTTAATTTATTTAATAAGTGACCCCCGGCCTATATTACAACATTGACATACATTTTCACAGAATGACATTACTAAAAACATATTGCCATTAATAATGTAATGTATTAAACATTTTTATCTTTATAATAAAATGTAAGGACTTGGCAATCGCACACGGTAATATACTCTAGATATAATGAAAACATCTACCAAATATCATTAACGCTTTAAATGTCACGCTTAATTTATATGCGTAAATTCCTACTCATTGTTTCATCTTGGCCGTCCTTACTAAGATAAAAGATGGACCTGGCCACACGGGCAAAAGTGGACGACAAAAGATAATAGAGGAAGATGAGATAGTAAAAACAGTTGAAAAAAACGGGAGGAGCAGAGCTCAACACCGAACGAAATGGCCAAACTATCTAAATTGTAAACTATTAGATAAAGCTAAAAATATAATAATCACTTTAAAAGGAGATTTACTCGTGTTCCTATGTACTTACAGTACGACACAAAAGAGTAGAAAACGGATGATAAAGGAACTACAATTTTTCATACAAAATTGTTACCATATTCAAGCACTTTACGTCAAAAATGTGATAGTTGCGAAGGAAGTGGCGCCCTCATTTATTTTTTATTCTTTTGTGTCGCACTGTATGTTGCTGTGCGATGGCCAAGTCATTACATTTATTATAAAGATAAAGATGTGTAATATTAATGCAAACACTACAACGGTCATGGTAATATGTTTTTAGTTATGTAACCCGGTGAAAATGTATGTCAAAGTTGTCATATAGGCGGGGTTCACTCTGATAGGGACTGAATAAATTAACCAACTTGGTTTTATATTGTAATCTCATAACTTTTAGCGGTAGAAGGTTGCGATGCGAGACTTGCAATTTTTTACATGTTATGTTTTTGGTGGGATACTTATTCCGTAATTCCTCCACGGAACACAGTCGCAAGTAAAAACTATAAAAAATAAATTAAGTTAAAACAAACATTTAGTTAAAACGAAAAATAATACATATTTCGTACTTCTATAGCAAGAATTCGCATTTCACTTTGAACATAAATTATAACCCGCTTTGCACCGGCCACTTAAAAAACTGCCGACTGATATCACTGTATTGTGACACCCCTCTACAGTGTAAATTGCCATCGCAATTTCGCGTTAGCGAACTCGGCGAGCGGGGTCGGGGCGCGCGGGCGGCGCTCCGCGTCTTGCCGCGCACCTCACCCCCTCAATTCGGCCGTAGGGCCGGACAATATCGCCTTAAACGAAACCTGGTTTCTTACGTCAGTGGTTCTCAGTAATTATTTCGTTAGTCAGCTACGTACGAGTAAGCTAGGATTCCAAATAAAACGAATGTATAATTAACTCAAATTATAACGGGTCTATCGCGATAGTTCTTATTTCCCTTCGTAGTCTAACGTTTCGACGAGGTTGCACGCGCGGTAGTCTCAGATTAATGATTAAATTATTATGAAGGTAGATAAATAAAAAATATCGCGATAGACCCGTTTTTGTGTTAATTATGTGTACAAACCGCGACAGTACAAAGTGTCATAAAGCGAACGTATTTGAAACACGCTGGGATAACAGGTTGTTTTTGGAATTGATTGTTTTTTTGTTACAAAACTAGCTACTGCTACTAGTTTAATCGTAAGTTTTATAAAGATTTCCTAATTTATTTTGAGTTAACTTCATGCTGGCGCTGTCGTACTTTATTAAATAGGCTGAGGCCCCGAGACCCGGTTCTACATGATAACACGACATACGGCAGTTATTTCTTTTAGCAATCATATCTTCAATTATCAAATACAGAACGACGACACAACCTTAATTCCCCCTTGAAAGCTATCAAATTATTCAGCCAATCCCGATCTGCATGCCGTCTGCGCAGGTCCGCAAATGGCCACAATTGAATGATTGCTCGATCGCCAATTGGCCGACTGGTGCGGCTCGCGTGCCCGAAACTAATGCTGATGAGATGCTTTTACGTGACCTTCAATACCGAGTTTCGTGATGTGATTAGGTCTTTAAGCTAATGTACGCTTGATTTAAACTTACCCGATTTTCACACATTATTATAACAAAACGGGACTTGAATCCCTTCGAAACCATTCAGAAGCCTCGCTGTAATTAAATAAACACCTTTTGGCGCAATTAAGTAACCTTTTCTTATAATAATGAAAGTACACTTGGATTGTTTTCATGTGAAAATACACTGGACGAAGGTTGAGTTTGGAAAATCTTTCTATTGAGACTTCATCGGTGTTTTTACAAAGCCAAAATCGGTGTTAGCATACATTATCCAGAGATCAGGTATGCCGACAAAATTGCGAAATTTTTCATATATCTCTCTCAAGTGTAAGTTGCCAATACATCAAAACGTCTCGCTCGACCGCATATACGTTTCCCGTACAAATAGTAGTAGCACTAACGCGTTCAGTCCTCTGGAAAGATCTAATTAATTTTTTCAAAAATATTTTGTAGAGAATTATCCAAACTTTCCTTAAAATCTAGTGAAAGTTTGCAAAATTCTGGAGAATTTTCCCAACTTTTTAAAACATCATGCAACTTTCAATTTGCATACATAGGTATACTTCAGACCAAGTGTTTTAGCCTAATATTATCTTGTCTTGTTCCAGGTGGAACAGCGCGATGTGCCCGGCATCGACTGCGCGCACCTCGCCATGGACACGGAGGAGGGCGTGGAGGTGGTGTGGAACGAGGTGCAGTTCTCCGAGAGGAAGAACTTCAAGGCGCAGGAGGACAAGATACAGATGGTCTTCGACAATCTCACCAGGCTCGAGCACCCAAACATAGTCAAATTCCACCGGTATTGGACCGACACGCACAATGATAAGCCTAGAGTAAGTCTCTAATTCTACTTCCCTTTAAAGCCTTCTTGTATATAAAAAGTTTTCTTTAGTGCACTTGAGGACAAGCTTGGCTTTATCAGATGGTAACGTCTTTTGCAGGTTATATTCATAACAGAATATATGTCATGCGGCTCCCTCAAACAATTCCTGAAGAGGACGAAACGCAACGTGAAGCGGTTGCCGCTGCAGGCGTGGAAGCGGTGGTGCACGCAAATTCTTTCGGCACTCAGGTGAAGACCCGTTTCGTTAGTTTAGTTTCATTTGTAAAATTTATTTGCGGATCTTCTTTTCGCCTCGATGCGTCACGACCTATGTTAATTTATAATCGCGTCGCGTATTATTAACTCAGCGACGTAAATCAAGGAAATTGAAACACGAACCTTTTCGTTCTTGGCCAAAAACAATGAATAGTTTTAACCGTTGACTTCCATTACCATACACATTATTGTACCATGCATTGCTTATAATCCTCAGCTACCTCCACGGCTGCGTGCCGGCCATCGTGCACGGCAACCTGACTTGCGACACGATCTTCATCCAGCACAATGGGCTGGTCAAGATCGGCTCCGTGGCGCCCGACGCCATCCACAACCACGTCAAGACCTGTCGCGAGAACATGCGCAACATGCACCTCATCGCGCCAGAATACGCCTGTGAGTCATTCCGATCAAACTACAACTCATCCTCCCAGTTCATGACGTCATCGTGAACATTTGTGATGTTACGAAATACCAAAAGTTTATAGTAGCATATTGTCACCATCGATTTTAACATAATTTAAGACGATGGTGTGGAAAGAGTCAGGGGACAATAAAGGAGAGATGAAATTGAAAAAAAATCTAGAATTTTTGTATGTATACCGGGTGTTGCTTGTAATAGGAGCAATAAATTAAAACATAGATGACGACGCGTTTGGCTCGATTTGTAGACACCTGCCTACTGAGTCGGCGGTCCCGGGTTCGAATCCCGGCCGGGCAAATATTTGTGCAAATATTTGTTCTTAGGTCATGGATGTTATCTATATATGTAATATTTATATATTATGTAGGTATATCGTCGTCTAGTACCCATAGTACAAGCTTTGCTTAGTTTGGGACTAGGTCGATTTGTGTATGATTGTCCCTTAATATTTAATATTTTATTTATTTATAGATTCTTTCCTTGAAACTGGACAACATTTGTTAAGCAAGTTCTGAAAATAACGTGTAGTAAATGATATTTTGTAGAATAATGTTTTCACAAAGAAGCAATGTATGTCCGATATTAGTAGAGTGACAGCTATGTCAATGCTCAGGGAATGTCAATGTGGGATGACGTACATTGAAAATACCCTTTAATTTGTTTGAAAGAATAATATACTGAAAACTGACTTTTTTTTTAAGTTGCTGAACAAATGTTGTTCAATTTGAAGAGTAGAATCTATATTTTAATTTATTGCTCCTATTACAGGCAACACCTGGTATAAATAAGAATAACCCCCTGTCGAGTCAAATAATTACCTCTGTATGATTACCGTACGGTACAATGCCCTTACAAGGCGAGAAAAACAATTTATTTTTTTCTTTTTCTAAGCTAACAAAAATGTCATTTTTTTTCTATGAATGACGGGAGTTTTTCCTACCTATAAACATAAATTCAAAATGATTGTGTAGTCCGGTCACAAACTATCCGATAGTGTAGGCTGTGATGTGATACGTTAAGGGTTCGATGTCATTCATATTCGATGAAGATTTTCTTTTCGCTAACCAAAGACTTAAAGTATTTTCGCGGAAAACAGAAATGGGATCAAACAGTTGACGTCAAAATGTACTACATTTAGTAAGTAATAGGGTTATTTTTCCAGTTACATGGATTTTTATGTATTTTTGTTTTTTGTGTATGTATTGTTAAAGGTTGCTGAAACACTGTTTTATTAATACGTATTTTTATTTTAAGTAGATGTTATACTTGATACTGTATGGTAGCCATAGTGATATAAAATACAAAATGTTTGTTTTTCAATGACAGCCCGGATTGGGATGGAATATGGTACGTTGAACGATAATACGAACACCACAATTTCCACATCATTGGCAATGTTCACGGCTCAGCCATTTCGATCCAGCTCGTCCACACTTACTCGGATCGGGTGTATAGATTAGATTAGATTAGATTATTTATTTCACGATAAAAATTACACTACAAATTTGCTTAATGTCAAAATTATACGAATTAATATCATGATCGTCAAAAATAAGGCAAGATTAATAATACGAGAAAATGTTTACAATGTCAAAATAAGTTTAAAATAAAAGGGAAAGTCAACAGGTAAATAAAATATAAATAAATGAATCTAGTATCTCCCAATAAGGATCGTCATCACAAACTTAACATAATAATGGAATCAAATTAATAAAATAACACTAAGAATTTAAACAAAAATTATTTACACAATGTCAAAATATACCAGATTTCCAATACAAAAATAAAATAAAATAAAATAAAAACAAGAAATACATATACTGTTAGCGTTATGATCATGTTGACGCTCGATTTACCCAACAACTGTAAATCAACGAGCGAATACACTTTAATATGAATTAAAGTTAAATTAACCCAAATGCAAGCTTTTGGATGGCTCGCTATAAAATGAGATTATAACAAACAAACAGATGACCTTTCTGATGCTATGCTTCATGTTCGGCAAGCTGGTAAACCTTGATTATTTTACCGAATTTACAAAACTCAATTTAAAAAAGTCATGGAAGGAAAATACCATGTTCTTCGTAACTAATTACAGCGACTATTGACTACAGCGACATCTCTTATAATTTGTGGTAACTGCAAAGTTGCCAGGTTATGTCAATTAACTATATGTTTTCACTAAGTGGCCTGAGACGGGTAAAAATGCTCGATATACAATATACAATCAGACAACACGTTGTCAGAATAATAAACTTCCATTACGCACATCATTGAAAACAGACATTCAATCACTGTACACGTAAAACAAACTTTTGCATCAAAATTCACACGGTCAACCTGTCAGTCTCAAAAGTATCTGGTGTCCTTTTAACTTACGTCACACGCAACGTGAAAGTATACCTAGTCACTACAAAGAGCCAAATGACCACATATTTTTAAGACTGTCAACTAAATTATCCACTTTACCGTTTGGTAACTAAAAGTTCGTAACCAGCTTCAAAACGGGAAAAAAAGTCCCGTGTTATAATTGGTTACAAAATGGGACTTTCCCTTTACTAATTCGTAACCACGGTTGGTAACCAGCTTCGGAACGGGAAAACGATCCCGTGTTGTAACTGGTTACAAAATGGGACTTTTTATTACCAATTCTTAACCGCGGTTGGCAACCAGATTCGAAATGGGAAAAAAATTCCATTCGGGAATCGGCTGTAAAATTTCAAAAGGGAATTTCGGTTTAAGTTACAAAACTTGGTTATCAATCGACACTACGCAGGCCCATTACGTAACCGGCTATAAACAGGGAATTTCGGATTTCCTTTTTATAGCCAGTTACAAAACTTGGTTACCAAACGGCACCAAAAGAAATTATCCAACACAATTAACCAATAGGTTTTCCTCCGCAGCATCACAAATGGTAACGCCAGCTATGGATATCTACTCATTTGGGATGTGCGCGCTGGAGACGGCGGCGCTGGAGATCCAGGGCAATGGAGACTCGGGCAGCCACGTCACAGACGAAAACATTGCGCGCACCGTCGAGTCGCTCGAGGAACCCCGCCAGAAGGACTTCATATACAGGTACACGGTTTATTCAAAACTACATATTTTTAAATATTCTTCTTGCGTAAAATTAAACGTAATCGTGTATTATTGTGTTTTTTGTAGATGTATAAACAAAGATCCGGCGGCGCGGCCGACAGCGCGCGAGCTGCTGTTCCACCCGCTGTTGTTTGAGGTGCACTCGCTCAAGTTACTGGCCGCGCACACTCTCGTCAACACTTCTGGTAATGCTCATATGCGGTCTGGGACTGTGAAGTGAACTCTCAACTCTCTCATAAGCCTTCGAGTTTGAGCGAAATCAGAGTTGTCAGGTCAATCGCTACAGTCGAATTTCGATCGAGCAGATTAATGAATATGTTTTTTTTTGTATCTGACGTTTCGTAAACTTAACTATGTTTTTTTTAATATAATCTTTTATAGATTAACGATATGTATTATTTTGGTGGCTTTCCAGCAAATATTAGCGAGACGATCACAGATTCCGTGGGCGGCGCGGGCGGCGAGGCGTTGGCGTCCTGCGTGCGCGGCGGAGAGCCGCACGAGGTCACGGTGCGAGACCTGCCGCCTCACGCCGAAAAGTTGGAGAAATTCGTCGAGGACGTCAAGTGAGTTCTCGGGTTCTCTATCGGCGAGCGTACGATTCGACTCGCAGAATAAGTAGCTGAGGTCGGTATGACTTGTGTGCGCAGATACGGCATCTACCCGCTGACGGCGTACGCGGGGCGGCTGGCGGGCGGGCGCGCGGCGTCCCCGCTGCCGGACCCCGCGCCCGCCGCGTCGCCGCCGCCGCGCGACACGGAGCCGCGCCGCGTCGTCAACATGATGTGCTCGCTCAAGCCGCAGCAGCCGCAGGACGACCTCGCGCAGGAGCACGACCTGCTGGTGAGACCCGAACCCGAACCCCGAAAACTCGCATCCGACTCTAATATCGATTCTTCGTTTTCATTAAATAATCATTTATTTGATGAAAACGTTCATCAACCACAATAATGTGATTTTACTCATTGAGTAACGTACTTTCAGTATCAGTTTTTAGTTTTTTTTTAATATCCCTTAAAATACTATTGATGTATTTTACTCGTTGGGTATTTTCAATATAAAATATAGTTATAGTATATAGTTTTTATTTTTTTTATAACTCATGTAGCTACGGAATAATGGCCTCGTCACACTCGCACTTAACGGTTGCACCCTGTATATTTATATGCGTGTCAGCCCTGGGCGGCGGGCTGAAGCCTGTCGCGAGCCGGTTAAATGTTTGCCGCCTTCCCTCAGATGACGATCCTGCTGCGCATGGACGATAAGATGAACCGCCAGCTGACTTGCTGCGTCTCGCGGCGGGACTCCGCCCCTTCTCTCGCACATGAACTAGTGCAACTCGGGTTCATACACGAGGTTAGTCACACACACATACTGTAGACATACATTACATGTAGGTTAGTCGGAAATATACAGATCACGGAAGTTATGAGAGAAATTACTTGGTATCGTGTCTAAAACAGACCTGCAAAAGACTATGCGCCAAAATGGACTACTCATGTACACCTCGGTACATTGAGTTCTGGAAGGGCTCGCCCTGCGGACCCTTCAGAGGCTTGGCCTCGCGTGAGAACAGAATATTGACGCTCCATACCGTATTTTTGGGTGCTACATGGAAGCGCGGTTTTCGGCGTCGCGTTAACGCTTAAATTGTTTCGGGGTAGTAAGGAACTGCGAGTCCGATGGACATCATTTAATTGGTTAAGATAATGACATCAATAAGATCCCCGTTATTTCTCGACAGTCTGATCGCGACAAGCTGTGCCGGCTGATGGAAGAGTCGCTGCGCAGCTCCTTCGGTGCGCGCGCGCAACAAGTCGCCAGCTAGTCTCCGCACACGCACACACACAGACACACACTCTCACACACGCGGCATGCAGACGTGCGCCCGACGCTGAAGGAGCAACACCGTCATGAAGGAGGCTACCGGAGAAACATTGGCGTTCCACCGGCATCGTACTAAGTTTTCGCTTGTAACTAAGTTCGTATCACTTCGAGTCACTAATCTTTAGTAAAATCTAACACCGACAGTTTGTTTGTTTCACATTATAGAAAGAGATGCCGTATATATGGATTCGTATTTAATCAGGCACCATAAATTCTTAAGTTTCTATATTATGTCCACGGAAAGATCTGGCGTAAACCTAACTTTTACGCTTTCCAATCTGTTACGTGTTTTGTTCATTTGAAGTGGTCATGTAGCGAAAATAACATTATTATTAAACTTCCAAACTGGTCGTAATTTCAATAACAACTCACCGTATTATGAGACATGGTGACTAGGCATCGGATAATCGGATGCTTTTATACCTAAACTTTGGCGGCGGCTTTGTTGTTCAGTTGTAGCTATAGGCGTCTTTGTTTGAGGTATGAGTGGGATAGCAATAGGATTTTGTTAGGTAAATATCTACCTGAATTTCCGATACCTAATGGTGACTTACAAAAAGTCTAAGAACAGATTAGTGCCTCGAAGTGAAGACCTGAGCGATATATAGAAATTTTAAGTTCCCATGAACCTCTTCTACGGTAAGATTTCGTTTCTAAGATGACTTAGGTTCGCCTGATAAATACGTTATGGTCTTCTTCTTAAATCATTTGGATACGTAAAAAACAAATGCCTAAGTGTGGTGAGCGGTGTGCGAATCTTCGACCATGTTTGTGCTTAACGTTTGTCTGGATCCTGCACGGGCCGACACCGCACGTGTTTAGGCTGGATCCTGCACGGACAGAGCAGGTGTCGCTGCGGACACCGCACGTGTTTAGGCTGGATCCTGCACGGACAGAGCAGTTGTCGCTGCGGACACCGCACGTGTTTAGGCTGGATCCTGCACGGACAGAGCAGTTGTCGCTGCGGACACCGCACGTGTTTAGGCTGGATCCTGCACGGACAGAGCAGTTGTCGCTGCGGACACCGCACGTGTTTAGGCTGGATCCTGCACGGACAGAGCAGTTGTCGCTGCGGACACCGCACGTGTTTAGGCTGGATCCTGCACGGACAGAGCAGTTGTCGCTGTGGACACCGCACGTGTTTAGGCTGGATCCTGCACGGACAGAGCAGTTGTCGCTGCGGACACCGCACGTGTTTAGGCTGGATCCTGCACGGACAGAGCAGTTGTCGCTGCGGACACCGCACGTGTTTAGGCTGGATCCTGCACGGACAGAGCAGTTGTCGCTGCGGACACCGCACGTGTTTAGGCTGGATCCTGCACGGACAGAGCAGTTGTCGCTGTGGACACCGCACGTGTTTAGGCTGGATCCTGCACGGACAGAGCAGTTGTCGCTGCGGACACCGCACGTGTTTAGGCTGGATCCTGCACGGACAGAGCAGTTGTCGCTGCGGACACCGCACGTGTTTAGGCTGGATCCTGCACGGACAGAGCAGTTGTCGCTGCGGACACCGCACGTGTTTAGGCTGGATCCTGCACGGACAGAGCAGTTGTCGCTGTGGACACCGCACGTGTTTAGGCTGGATCCTGCACGGACAGAGCAGTTGTCGCTGCGGACACCGCACGTGTTTAGGCTGGATCCTGCACGGACAGAGCAGTTGTCGCTGCGGACACCGCACGTGTTTAGGCTGGATCCTGCACGGACAGAGCCGGTGTCGCTGCGGACACCGCACGTGTGTGGGCTGGATCCGGCACGGGCGGGGCCGGTGTTGCTAGACTCTAGAGTATGTTGTTATTTGTAGCTCGTCAGTTGTAACTTGTAGTAGATCACTATGTCGGATCGACATGTTTATTAACAAAATGACGACTACGATTCTAACTCCTAGGATTCTAATTCGATATTGATTGTCAAATTATAGAAGATACCTGAAATAAGCTCTAAAATAATTTCGTCTCAACTTTAGAGCCGTAGAGAGCCGAACGTAAATGTATCCGGCATAGTGAGAACTACTCTTGGTAGACACGTTTCGTCACCATAGGGAGTCTAGGGAGTTCACGAAACAGTAATCCAGGCGACTTGGATTGGTGTGAATGTTGTCGTTATAGTTAAGTTATCACTAGCTGTTAATATCCGACACCTTTAAGCTTTACTTCAGCCGGTGGTTGAGGGTGTGGTTGGTCAATCTAACTAATCTGGTACCGTCAACCGAAATCCTTTGGTACCGTTTGGTAACTAAAAGTTCGTAACCCGCTTCGAAACAGGAAGAAATCCCTTTCGGTAACTGGTTAGTAAATTGAACTTTCCCATTAACGATTCGTAACCACTGTTGGTAACCAGTTTCGAAACGGGAAAAAATCCCGCGTTGTAACTGGTTACAATACGGGACTTTTCTATTACCGACTCTTAACTGCGGTTGGTAACCAGCTTCAAAACGGGAAAAATCCTGTGTTGTAACTGGTTACAAATTGGGCCTTTTTTATTACCGTTTCATGACCGCGGTTTTTACCAGACGTTTTTTTCACGGGTTAAGAAGATATGCGGATTCCGGAAAAACGACCACTTCGAGTTTATTACTCATTTTTATATTGAAAAATCTTAACATATATTGTGACAAAAAAAATGAAAGTTCTCATGTGTGTGTGTGTGTGTGTGTGTGTGTGTGGAAACGGCACTACGCTGGCCTATTACGTAACCGGCTAAAAACAGGGAATTTTGGATTCCCATTTTGTAGCCAGTTACAAAACTTGGTTACCAAACGGCATCAAAGTACCGAGTTACGACTCCGTATTAAGTAACGGTGTTCAGTTCAAGAAGTTAAGAAGGATTCAAAATGTTAAAAGTAGCTAAAATCTTGCAAATGTTTCTATAAATCAGCTTAAGATTTGATATGAATTCAAGAACGAAAATGATCATGAACAAACATGAACGTGTTAAATAACGGTTGCGGTACATGCCGTACCCTACCTAATTTACGTGCAAATATCACCCTCATATCAGTTTATATAGGTTTTTTTAGTATAGGTGGTGACCAAAATCGAACGGTTATTTTGTGCTTAACGAACTTTACATTTCTGTACCTAATACCAATATTTCCTTTACTAGTTTGAAAAAACGGCGTCATGAATTCGCCCTCATCCATCGGCCGCTTGCCTTCGGCGCTAATATGCTCTTTAATACTTCCGACACTTTTTACGGAGTTATCTGTAGTGGGTTCGAGCTTCAATACCACTTGCGCCTTTGATCCCAATCCCCGGGTTCTGTTGTGCGAGACACTAGAGAGTAAGAGTTTAGAGTCAAAAACAACTCACCCGTAAATCTTTAGAAATATTAATAGATCGAATTAAAATTTGGCGCATTTAGTTTTACTTGTATGCCAATTGAGTTTTCTCAAACATGCAATGAAATATTGTCTTTGCGTTCCTTATAATAGGCTCGGAAGTATCGGTTTTTGGGCGCAACAACTCGAGAGGACTGTAAAGGGATTTCATACTGCTTTTCAGGCCTAGGCCTGCAAAGTAACTTTTTTTTTGTTTCAACAACAAGGTCATTCACACAGCTGGCTGGTTTGACAAAAAGCAGGTTTTGTTTTTAAAGGTTGGTTGTTAGACACTTGTGGAAAAAAAAATTCAAGATGGCGACTTTTTTTTTTCAAAATTTCAAATTGGTGCTAGGCGGCTAAAACTCGGTATCGGGGGGCTCTCGGGGCTCATAAATATGAATCTGAAATCTTGTCCGAAAATTCGGAAAAATTCGGAAAATATCGAAAAAAAAAAACGATTTGTATGGAGAAAATTTCAAATTGGTCCTAGGAGGCTGAAATTCGGTATCCGGGGGTTTTTGGGGCTCCTGAGTCAGAATCTGAAATCGGATTTTTTAAATTCGGTCAAATTCGGTATCGGGGGGCTCTCGGGGCTCAAAAATATGAATCTGAAATCTTGTCCGAAAATTCGGTCAAATTCGGAAAATGTCGAAAAAAACGATTTGTATGGAGAAAATTTCAAATTGGTCCTAGGAGGCTGAAATTCGGTATCCGGGGGTATTGGGGCTCCTGAGTCAGAATCTGAAATCGGATTTTTTAAATTCGGTCAAATTCGGTATCGGGGGGCTCTCGGGGCTCAAAAATATGAATCTGAAATCTTGTCCGAAAATTCGGTCAAATTCGGAAAATATCGAAAAAAAAAAAGGTTTGTATGGAGAAAATTTCAAATTGGTCCTAGGAGGCTGAAATTCGGTATCCGGGGGTTTTTGGGGCTCCTGAGTCAGAATCTGAAATTAGATTTTTAAAATTCGGTCAAATTCGGAAAATATCGGACAAACAATATTAAGTGTTGTTCTTTGAAGTATATTTTTTTATTTCATTGTATGTTTGAGAAAAGCACTATACATGCCTCGTCGTGAAAACGGATTCCCGGCCTCGTATCACTATCCGGCCTCGCCCGCACGCTCGCTCGGCCGTATATACCTACTTGGCCGGAAATCCTCATTTTCCCGGCCTCTGATGTAATGTACTATTGTATACTGACTCAAGTTTACCTATGTGTCTCCAATAATCAGCTCGGGTTTAGTTTAAAGGAGCATTTCACGAGGCGATTGTGCGCCCGCAAACTGCATTTGATTATTAGGATCAAAAGCTCGTAAAGTAAAAGTGATCCGTCTAATCTAAAACGCACTTGCGGTGCGGAGTTGCCTCGCTGTAGATGTAGACATTGCATTTCACTCGCGGTTACATTTAAACCGTACTCGCTTAGTGTAGTTATGCCGTATTCACGCAAACTGCAGCCGGGTTGGTTTTCACACTGTCGGTTACTCGAAACCAACATAGCTTACATAATTTGCTTACGGGAAATGTATCTAATCGCCTACTAGTTACTCTAGACAAAAGTCGAGCATTGAATTAGGTACTAAGGACTCGCGATATTATGGGAATTTTCAGTGCGAAGGCTACTTGGCTACAGTATAGGGTTCTTATGAAGAGATTTTGTATCGCCGAATATTGTGTATTTTTCATAACTATGAGTGAATCGAAGTCTCATGTCTTTGTATTTGTAAGTGTTACGTGGTATTAGGTGTGTGTAACAGTTGCCGTATAATAAAGGGTCGCAAAATCAAAAAGAGATTTCGTATGAATTGAGCACGAGCAAATCATCTAAACCCATATAGGGTTCACAATTACGGTGTATTTCGCTAAACCTTTAATTTATTGAAAGCGCAAAGTCGTAGTTTCCGTGTTCACCATTCATCATTTATTTGTATGTGTCAGCGCCTCGATCGAACGTCACAGGATAAAAAAATAAGAATTTTATAAAATATATACCTAAGAATCAATACTTGCACATCCAGAGCTTGTAGTCGCGGAGGGGTGTGAGTGCTCATTTCACACGAACTCTCTCGTCCGCGGGAAATCGCACTTGGTCACAATTAGGACTCAAAAATCTCCGTTTTAGGCGTATTGTAAATATGCTAGCGGAATTAAAATTAGTACAGGAATATTATTAAAATTACCGAGAAATCTGTGATCGCTCCCGAAGCAGGGCGGAGACCGGAGGGCTGCTGTACCCGCGGCAATCTGCAGAAAGTCTTTAAAAGAGTCTTTGAAAGGTCCGATCAAGTCAAATGTTCAGAATGACGACGGCCATTACTCACTTCATTATATGTATGCAAATCTATAATTAAATCATATAATGTTAAAGTCCACTTTTAAATGAAATGGGCAAGGGCCGTTTCTGAAGTAGGTTCATTAAATATTTGCAACGTGAGCGTCGATTCCTATGGCCTTAGCTAGTCAGCCGCCAATGTTGGCCGATTATTGCATGCGTGCATTAGTGTGATATAACGGCTAAGTATCGTGATCAAACCGTGCATTAACCCCTTTGCTAGTCGATTGTGAATCTTATTCCGATGCTAATTAAATTTATATTTAATGAATTTGTTCACTGTGTCGGGACATACTGTCTTTCTTTACATTGGTAACTGATTATTATGATTTGGTGATCGTAACGTCTGCTCTGCTCAGTCTACTAAAGTCTTGTACGCGCTACATTTTATACCTACCACTAGTGAGTTTCTAGCCAATTGAACAATAATACCTAGGTACTTCACAGAATGTGAGGTGAACAGAAGTACTGGATAGAGCTAGAGATATCTTAATCATTACCAATGTATCGAGTATGTACGCAACGTATGTCCTAGCAAAGTAACTTTAGAATAAATAATAGTTTCCAATTGGTTACGCTTTCAAATTTGTAAAAATTGTAGAAAAATTTGTTATATATTATAGCGCAACTCGGAAAGGTTCATAGTCATTAGTTTGGACATCGAGAATGCTTTAGCGTAGGGTTTGTATGAATGTGTAAATGATATTTAAAAAATATTTAATTAAAAACCATTACATTAATTATAATATTTGTATAGTGAGGCTTCCTCTAGAGCTTTATGGATGTGTTTTGTAAGTATACGGAAAATTGAACATACTCACTATAGCATTAAGAGTTTAAATTGTTTACTATTTGTAGCCTACTTATTTCTGAAGTTTATTTACATATCACTAGACCCAAGTCCTCGCTGTATTTTAGAAAGTTGGCAATGCGATTAAATTATTCCAAAATGAGTGTTGCCGATTTTACAAATGACAGTTCCAGGTGAATTCAACGTGTTATGTTGCATTTATACAAATTTGTTCTGCTTTAATTTCTATGTATAAAAATAGTAGCGGTGCTAGTATATGTACACCATTTTGAATTTGTTAACACTCAACCGGCGAGTGGTGAGTTCGGGTCGCTGACGGTTTAACGGTTCGGTTCGGTTGGGAACCGATGTCGTTTATGTTGTTGCAGTCTATAAACGCGCTTTTAAATAAGCTATACGAGAAACCGATTTTTATGTTACTCGGTTTACATTTTGTAATTAAATTAAGAATAAATTCAAAGCATTAAGAGTATTCCGGCATCTAGACACGAACTTATCATCTTGTCGGTAAGTAAATACACACCGACAGGATTGTAGAACTTTGTCACGTTGTTCCTGTTTTGTTTTGTTATGATTTGGTGCTTGTTTTTATATTTGAATTTGCTAGTGGTGCCAAAATACTAGGTGCCAACGTGAATCCTTGACAGTCCCTCCAGTTTTGTTTTAAATTCATAAACTGACTTCCATCGCTTTACAATATATATGTTTGTAAACTTGCTGGCGCTGCTGATGCTATTCTTGTTGGCGACGGTGCAGTGGTCGGAATGTGGACTGTGTTCATCTACGTCAAGGTTTGTGAAGTGTAGTATAAAGTGTGATGCAACCTATACTTTTACGTGATTGTCAATACATCAGTACAACAAACACAGGGTTATTTCAGTGAAAGTGCATGGTTTAGATTTGAATAGATCGGTAGCGCCACCTGGTGACCGAAAGGTATCAACGCTTAGAGTAATAAATGCAATAGAAACTATCCGCTTCACGAACGTCGTTTCGATTTTTTGCCATACATTAAATCAAATCAAAGTACTGTTTTCATCGAAGTTTTGATAATATCCGATAAGTATATTTTCTTTATTAGGTATAGGCATAGAAAAATATTCTTGTGAGTTTATTAGAACAATGAGATTTTTCATTTTTCTTGAACATAGTTTTTACGCACTTGGAGATTTATTCGTATGAATGAGCTATTTGATAAATTATTAAGCCCCGTCACATTATTTTCTCATTATGAAACTTCGATAAAAGCGTCCGTAAAACGTGAGAACGATCGATAATATTTTAAGCGCAAAAGTGACAATGCACATAAAACTGTATTTAAGATGTTTTGATTTTGATCAAATTATACCTATAGCTGCGTGCTTATCACTAAAAAAAGTTAAATATGTTTGATTGATTATGAGTGTGTTTACCGGAATAAATAATGATTGTGATACAGAATTTTGTAAGTACATAATCTTTAACCAATAATTGAAAAGGACGGTCAATGCACTTGCACATAGAATGATGCGTCATAGGTACATCAAAAGCCTGTCGTACATCTATCTATAAGTAAAGCAGAAGTCAAAGAGAGAGAGGGCTTCGCCTACAACAGGGTTTTAATTTTGGTGTAGGTAAGCCTACTTTCTGTATAGGTATTAACAGTCCGTTTCTATTATTTGAATATGTTTATTTATACCAATGTGGGATCACTTTTCCGTGCTAGTATTGTCGATGGTTTTGACGCAAAAGTGAGTTTGTAAGTTTCCTGCGAGGTTGTGGATCGGTAGCGTAGCGGCGTAGGTAGCGTAGCGTAATAAACGAAAGACTGGCTAATGTAACGATGTAGGTTCGAATTTGGGCGTGCCGCCTTGTCTGTGCCCTTCGGGAACATCCGTGTCGACATCCACATGTGCTGGGAGACACGGGGAACATCGAGTGTCGAGTACGGTTATATGAACACATTGGCGGAGAGCAAACATTGTTTTCAGTATTGTATCGTGATTTTTAATAAACATAATACTTTAATACTTACATCTAACGAATTTTAATTTTAATTATTTTTTTTTTTATTAACGAGTAGGTCAATACGGGAATGCTTAAATTTAATTCAACTGCTAACATAAGGAAATATCCGTAAAATCTTGCTTTTAATGATAAATTTTAAATATTTCCAAAGAGCACAGACAAGCGGCACTGACGGGAGGCAGGTCTCCAGCGAGTAAAGTGTCGTGTCCTTGTAAATAAACGCTTCTAGCTGTAAACTATATTTAAATGATTATATTGTAGGTACCTATCCAGTAACGGTGTTTAACCCAACCCATGTTAATCTTGCTGTTTCGCTTTTTTATTTAATCTACAGCTAATTTTGAAATTCGAACTGAAACGGTCAATTTAAAAATTCATGTAACCGTTAGTTTTTAATCCATTAAGTAAACGATTTCGAATGTCAGCATTGGCCGTAGAGTTTAGAAGTTGGATGACGGACAACCATATTTTATCGACATTAAGACATTATTTACATTGTTATTTTTCACAATCTGGGCTAGTAACTAAACAGAATGTGCCGGTCACTATATGAAAACAGTCCAGCCGTGTGGTTGTAGTAAGCACCCGGCACACCACGCAGATACAAGATTATCTACTTTATAAATATCTGCTCAGAATGTGTTCAATCATCCCGAAATAATATTTTATCTACGCACATATCATTAGTGCTCTAAAATGCGTTCAGAAACCGTAGGAAATGACCAGCATTACTACAACCAATTTTACTATGAGAACTTTCTTATCTGTGGCAGTAGGTAAAATTTGTATTGTAATGTTATAACGCTATCAATTTTTGTAAGGTTATGAGTTTAAATTTGGAACAGCTGTCAAAACTGAAGTAGGTCTCTATTCTAGTATCCATAGATATTAATATTGTTATCGATACGAAACGTCAATTCAGTATGTTTTTTTATAAAAACCGCACGACATTTGATCTCGAGTGACATGAGAATATGGATACATTCGTTTGTATATGATTTAGAAAAAAAAAACATTCGTCTTGACGGAGGTCCGAATTGCCGCCATTATTGTTGTCATTTGTTTGTTGGTTCTTTGCTGTTACGAAAGTATAATTGTGATAAGTTTATTGTAATTCACATTTTAGTTGAAAATATTGTTTCAATGTAAATGTAAATTACAACTATTACAATAAATAATCTGTTTATGTATTTGTTCAGATTTATTTCTTACTGCATTAGTATACCGGGTGAGCAATCCAAATGGGTCAGTATGGCGGTTTTGGAAACCATAACAGATAGCGAAATCTTGGCTTAGGAACCATGACGTTGATTTTAGTAAAAAGAAAAACTGCATTCATATACTTACAAAAATACGTGTACTCGGCCCAGGAATCGAACCTGGACTTTTTGAAAAATTAAATTTCGTTATTTTCCTTTGAATATCGGTTATGTAGCTCTTAAATAGTAAATGTTACTAAGAAACATGATATCTAAAACTAATAAATGCATTGTTTTTAAACAACGAAGTTTGTTTTTGTTAGAACCTGTGAAACAGGCCCTTAATATGATGGTTGTAGATAAGATATGCATAAGTGGTCTATTCAGATAAACGATTTATAATGATAACCGGAATCATATTAATGACGATATTTTGCAAAATATTTAAATTGTGGGCATTTCAGTCTAATATTTACATAAGATTTCGTTCGATTACTTAAACAATATTAAAACTTCCCCATACAAAGTCAAAGGGCCGGCGGCGGCACTGAAGTATTGAAAAATAAAACTTCGTTGTTTAAAAACAATGCATTTTATTACTTTTAGATATCATGTTTCTTAGTAACATTTACTATTTAAGAGCTACATAACCGATATTCAAAGGAAAATAACGAAATTTAATTTTTCAAAAAGTCCATGTTCGATTCCTGGGCCGAGTACACGTATTTTTGTAAGTATATGAATGCAGTTTTTCTTTTTACTAAAATCAACGTCATGGTTCCTAAGCCAAGATTTCGCTATCTGTTATGGTTTCCAAAACCTCCATACTGACCCATTTGGATTGCTCACCCTGTATGTCGTTTTTAGATATTTTACAGGTAGCACTAGTGGTGCCGGTCATTTCCTTATGGCTTCTGAACCCATCTTAGAGTACTTATGATATGTGTGTAGATAAAGTAGTGTATACAACTGTACATAATTAGGCCTTAAAACACTCGTGTGATCCTATTATGAAACTCGCTAACGCTCGTTTCATAAAACCACACTCGTGTTTTAATGCCTCTCATTATGTATCAGTTGCATAAACTACTATTACTAATAACTAATACTTACTGTCAACTGTCAAGAATCATTAATCATATTTTCTCTCCTGATCTAAAAACGTATTTTAGATAAATATATAGAAGAAAATACTTAATACAGTTATTATTGACAGTATGTATGCCAACCAAAATCAGCACAAAATGAAGTTTATTGAAAATAATAATGGGCACATCTAAAATTGAAATTGAAGCATTTTTTTGTATATAATTGTAATCGGATTTTTATTTTATCCAAAGAGGATTGTGTTCATTTGTAGAGATGTCATTTAATGAGTTAATGTGTATTATAATTATTTATTCATCCAGTTCTGCATTTGTGGGCCGGTGGCGCAGGCGCGTGTTTGATAGTTATTTTATTGTATTTTTATGCTCAAAATGACGTATAGCCCATTGCGACTGTTCGAACGATCGAGTGATGTTTGCATACTATTCTAAAATGAAAATGTCAATAAAATGGTATTTTAAAAACTGTTTTTAATTTGTATGTACTAGCGACCCTTCTATATACTATAGGTACATAACGGTAACTCTGTCGCTGCTCGTCGTAGCCCAATGCAATAATGTTTTATAAGGAGATACAGTCCGTGAACTCTCAGGTGCGATTCGGGTTTGGGTGAAAATTGCCTTTTGTTGCAGTAGTTCGGTTGCATTGTGCGGAGCGGAGCCCAACTAATGGAACACTTGCCCTCTTGTAGTCTCTGTAGTTCGGTTGTGACGTCAAACCGAACTGACGGGAAGTGTTATAACGGTTGGCGCCAGTTTGTAGTGCACCCGCCTACGAGCCGACGGTCCTGGGTTCGAATCCCGGTAAGGGCAAATATTTGATTGATGAACTCGATTATTTGCTCCGGCTATCACTACATACCTAGTATAAAACGAAGTCGCTTCCTGTCTGACTGTCCCTATGTATGCTTAGATCTTTAAAACTACGGAACGGTTTTTTTTTTAATAGAGTGAGAATTCAAGAGGCAGTCTATACGTGCAATACATGCATAGGTAATTTATGAGCATTGCACCCGTGCGAAGCCAGAGCGGGTCGCTAGTGTATTAAATAATATATTATGTGCACTAGGGACCCGCCCGGCATAACATAGGGGCAGACAGACAACATGAAGCGACTTTGTTTTATACTATGTACCTAATATAGGATATCGTCATCTAGTACCCGATATAGTAAATGACTCCTTTTTAGGGTTCCGTACCCAAAGGGTAAAAAAGGGGTCGCTGTCCGTCCGTCCGTCTGTCACCAGGCTGTATCTCTAGAACGGTCATAGCTAGACAGTTGAAATTTTCACAGATGTATTTCTATTGCCGCTATGACAACAAATATAAAAATAAAATAAGATAAATATTTAAGGGGGGCTCCCATACAAAAAACCTACACATAATGGTACGGAACCCTTCGTGCGCAAGTCCCACTCGCACTTGGCCGATATTTTTACAATATATAGTATGTATTCGTTCACCGTCATAAAAGTGTGTTTCTAGGCCACGCCCCCCGCAGTGAATGCGTTAAAATAGGGTTATCGTATGCAAATAAAGTTGTTGTCTCGAAGTTACATAGTTGGTGACCACGTTGGTGCTCTAACTGATCCTCACAACATATTATGATAAATCCACAAATACACCGTGCTTTGCAAGTTTAATGTTGATTTCTACTGGGTTAATAAAATACCTTGATGAAATAAAAACTTTGTTTATTTGTATTACAAACTTACACGAAAATATCCTCAGCTCACCCTCATATAATATGACATTTGTCTAGAGAGTAAGTAAAAATAAGTACTTACTTACTTATAACTATTCTGGGGGTGCGGTAGAACCCCCGGCATAACAATAAAAATAAGTCATATTAAGTATATTACATATACAAACTTGTAATATAGATAGGTACACTACACTTTTACTTTGGCAAACAACCTTAATCTAAAAACATATTCTGAATAAATAATTACAACAAAATATATTAACCAAATACATAATTATCCCCTTAAATCTATCTAATAACTCAGTCCAAAAAATAAGGTTTACTTTACAACACTATATTTTGTAGTTTTCTTAAATTTCTACCTCTACTGACCATTGACCTACCTCAAATCCATAGTAAATCATGGACTGTTAAATACGAGTAAGTAGTGTTTGTGCACCGCAGCCCCACGCGTCGTGTGTGGTGTTGGTGTTCTCGTGTTCATAGGCGTATATAGGGGGGTGGCCGTGCCCACCCCAGTATGGTCTAGTGCCCACCCCAGGATTTTGGGTTACCCATAGATATTCATGGCTTCATCTCAAAAGCCATGGCCAGGCCCACCCCAGGCCCCGTCTGGAAAATGGTCTTAGTTTACGCCAATGCTCGTGTTGTGTGTGGCGGGGGGGGGGGGGGCTGCCGCGGGGTACCCGGCGCGTGACCGGCTCTCCTACGACTACGCGCGACCTGCGGCTACGGCGGCGGTATAGTTCGAATCACATTTGCTAAGCGAATCCCATTAGCTTTGTACCCGATGAACAATACCATTATCTGTATTGTTAGCTGCGGCCACAACTGCCACTTCAAACTGTAAGGCGTTATAAGTGCAAATTACTTTTACACTAAATTAGTGTTTAAGTCAAATGAAATAAGGTTTACTCTTAAACAAAGAGAACACAGATGTTGGTCACTTCGTAAGTGAAAGAGCAGTGAAGCTCGTTTTGATGCTTATGACAATGAAGTGACCAACATCTCTGTTCTCTTTTCGCGTTATAAAGTATAACGCCTTACATTTTGAAGTGGCAGTTGTGGCCGCAGCTAACAATACAGATAATGGTTATTGTTCATCGGGTACAAAGCTAATGGGATTCGCTCAACCAAAAGAATTATTTCTATAAGCGGTAATAACAAAAAGATAGCGATATAGGAAGCACGCCGCCGCTAACGGAGGTGCCACGACTTAGCGCGACAGCGGCAGCGGTGTAGGTACGTGTGTCTCGCTCACTCGTATGGCCAACGCGCTCGGATCTCTAGCTCTACCGCCGCCGCGCAGTCGGGTCGTAGCCGGGCCGTTTACATTAAACATTGCTCTTATGGTGATGTAACCACGTCGCAAGTGAGTATCGTTTTATTATGTTATTTTTTGCGAATATTTCTGAAGCTACTAGATTCTGTTGTGAAGAAGTTGTAAGAACAATAATATTTTTTTTACAAACTTGTCTCAATTTCCATTTCAGGTACCTACTTTACTTTGACGAAGTTCCAGAGCCGAAAAGATGGCTATTTGTCTAAGAGTATCGCCCTTTCTGGCCTAAGAATGTGCATATATGTGCGCCATAACTCAGACTTTACCGAACAGTAATATCCTGATATCTCTATACCCAAGGGCAAAAACAAAAATGCACATTCTTACTTGTCGATACCGAACTCTGAAGCGTGACACGAAGATATTTTTAGTATTGGACCTTCCAGGGTCACCTAGTAGTAACCAAATACGTGAAGTCGTTTACGTCCTGTACCCGTAAGGCAGGGTGTGGTCGGCGGTCTCCTCCTGCTCGGGCACGTAGTAGTGCAGCTCGTAGGCCGGCGCCAGCTCCACCGTCATGTTCTCGCAGCCGGGGTCGTACGGCCGGTTGCTGAACGCGAACGGCTCCCGCGGGTGCGGCGTCGGCGTCGGCGCGCTGTCGTACAGCCGCTTGAACATGGCGCTGGACGACGCCACCACCTTCCCGCTCTCGGCGCCGTGCACGATGCTCGTGTTGAATAGAATCGGAAAATCAGCTTTATAACGTACGTGATTCTGATTGAAGTTATCCACGAATCTATTGAGCTCTTCCTTCCGCTGGCCGTAGTCGTATTCTTCCGATTTCACCGTTTTACCTTCGTCGACGGTCACGGCGCTCGCCTGCGTGTGCTGGTACGGATTCGCGTTTCTATCGTAATCCGCGTCCTTCATTAAGGATTCCAACAGATCCTTATAATGCCGGATAACGAAAGTGCGACCGTCGGTCTCTTCTACCGGTTTGTATTCCACGTGCTGCAGCGGCTGAATAGCAGGGTTCTTATTTTCATTAGAGGTGCGATCTCTATTATCATCCCGCTGATATTTTGATATGGGATATTTTCCAGGATAGTTTCTCTCCGTATATGTTAAAGTTGGCTCAACGACGCCATGCATTTTAGGGTCCAAAAGGGGTCCGTAAACATTAAATTTGTTCCTAATATCGTCGTGGTAATTATTATTGACATTCTCGACTTTGGACCGCGGGGGAAAGTATTGTACCGTGGGCTGCCTGTCGGACAGGAATTGTTTTCTAGGCTTCGTGTCATCTAAGATTTTTTGTGTCACCGGCCATTGCACCCTCGGCCGCGGCGTGGACTTCAGGAGGTCGATGTTGGGGAAGGTCGCGTAGTCCGCGTCATCGTCCTTCGAGTCGTAATAGTCCTGAGTTTTATGCGTGAGTGAAGCGCTCTTGGTCGTTTTCTGTGGATCTGTACTGGGAAGCCCTTCTTCTATAACCGGTCCATTTGTTGCCCATTCTACCGTTTTGACTGAGATTGGCGGAGCAGATGATGTCGTGAATGAAATTTGGGAAATATCACTAGGCTTTTCCTTTGACGAATGAGTATCACCAGAGTTGTTTTCTTCGTAGTCACTGTACTCTGTGTTCCCATATTTATCGATTTTCTTCTTCTTTGACTTTCTCTTCTCTGCTATTTTCTCAAGCCGGTCTCTCAATTCAACTTTTTCTATAATTTTCTCTTGTTCTGTTAGGTTACTCATAACAATTTCAGTTTTATTCTTTAAAACTTCTGTAAAGGCTTTGGATGAGTTTTTTCCTTTGAAAACTATTCCTAGTGAACTGAGGCTTTCATTTCTCCAGCTATTGTCGTCGGGGTCTCGCACAAAGGGTTTCATTGGTTGTACATCGATTTTTTTAAGTGGCTTATAGTTAGGGCTGACTGTATATAAGGTCTTTATAGGTTTGACAGCCAGATCATCGTTTTCATTCTGGTTATTACTCTGGCTTGCTTGCACACCTTGAGGCCTATCAGTAACTTCATTTAGTTCAACGTTATTGGAGCCAGTTGAAGGGGAAGGCGAGGGGTCGGGCAAGAATTGTACAGTGTCGGCTAGTCGCGCTTCTACCAAAAATTCTTCTTTCAGTGCGTCTTCCACCTGAAATTATACAATTATAATTACTACTAAAATAAACATAATAATATATAAAATCAGCAGGAAGAATATCCATCCATCTCCATGGACCATTAATATCCAGAGCTTATTGAACGGTAATGGCCATTGTCTCACGGGACAGCCAAGGTGTTATTTATTACGAATACTTACTTGAAGAAAGATTAAACAAGAACTGGTGTTTCTAATGCTGCTTTTTTGCATAAAAATAACGCAGAAGTTATGAAAACACGGCCACATCTATCAAATAAGAAAATACAGTTTCATCACGACAATGTCCCTGCACACTCGTCGGCAGTAGCAACAAATAATCGCAAGAAATACTGTTTTTTTTTCTAAAAGTCACTGACTTATCAAACCAGTCCACCCTCGTAAGTTTGTACAATCCCACGGATATTATAAAAGTGAAAATTAATGTGTGTTCGCGCGGACACGGATGAACAAAAAAATGGTTCCCGTAGGATAATGTAGGTAGGTGTATATCTTAACGCTAGCGAAGCCGTGGGCAAAAGCTAGTTAAGTAGTAAAACTGATAATAAAGGCTTACCAGTTGGCTGTGAGACGTCATATTTTGTGTGTCCTCATTGTCTTCGTGGATTTCCATTTGGTAGGCTACACCCTCCACCTCGACGTCGTTGCCGGCCCCCGACTCATTGGTCGGGGCACTGATTGATGGCTTTGTGTGGTCTAAATAACCCGCTCTTAGTGATACCATCTCAGTGGGGTTCAATTCAGTAGTTTTTAACTCTTCTTCTGTTTTACTTTGAATAGATTTTGTGTTGGTTTTAGGTTCCGTAGTTTTTTGTAATTCAATGCCTGTTTGTATTGAATTTGTTGAGTCCATAAGATGGGTCCTTAACTCTTGCAACGATAGTATATCTGGCGCCAAATCGAATGCTTTATCGAGACTCACGCGACTTACTGTTGTATGTGCGTTAAGCGAATCACCAAACCGTTCGCTTTGAAGAGACATTACTTCCTCAGTGATATTGGCTGGTTTTCTTTGAATTTTAGTATATTTTTTCCATCCCGGTGTCTTTTCAACATAAGAATCTCCTTCAGATTCTTTTGTTACATTTAAATTATGTTGTGATTCTCGTAATATCTCTTTAACATTGGGTGATGCGGTAGTAGTAAAGGTAACAAGAGAAATCTTATTCGTATTTTCTTCCGTTTTTTCTTCGTTAGTTGGTGCCTCGATATAATTACTAGTGACGACAAGCGTACTCGTAACTGCAGTAGCTTCTTTTTGTTCAAATTGCTTGGTTAGGGTATTGCCTGTAGATGTGCTGACATTGGCTGTGTCAATAGCGATTGATTGCTCATTTGTCTTGACAGCCGTTACGTCACCCGTACTCTCACTGATCTTTTCATTTAGAGCACTCGTCACTTCCGTTTCTTTATCTCTCTGAACGGTTGTGTTCAGTTTTGTAGCTTCTGTGGTCAAAACAAGCGGCATCGCAACAGACGCCTGGACCGGCAGCACCGCAGGAGCGACGCTGAAGTCGGCGCCATTATCAAATTCACCAGCAGCCTCGAGGTTTCGTTTCAGCTCGTGTCTGACTTCGTGGACACTGCTCTCCTCGGCCGCGAGGTCGTGAGGTCTCACGAACTCGTAGCGGAGCGTAAAGCCGCGTGTCAGGTCGATGATCGCTAGCAAGATTGCTAACGATATCGCTAATGTCCTGGAAAAAAGAAACGAAACATTTTTAGTCACGCACATTTCAGGTATAGCTTTTTGCGACGCTCTTCTTACCTACTCTCATTTAATTCAGTTAAGGAAACAAATGTTACATCTATAATACACATTATACAGTTCTCGGGAAAACATGACAAGCACTCGTCAAAAGAAAAAAATGTTTTCCGTATAGGACACTTCATAAAGTTATGAAAGCGGACCAATATTGCATGTGAATTGAATAACGTCGGTTTAAAATTTGAACAGAAATTCCTTTTGTTTAGCCCGTTGGCTGGGCTTACAGCATACTGAAAAGCGGCCTCGTGGTGGAGTCAAAATTCGGATCCAAGGATCCGACACAAATGGCGGTCACTGGGTGGCGGTGGTCGCTTATACGGACTACATTGGACACAGCAAAGCAAGAGCATAGTTTAAAACGCCGGACAATCGATTATTATTAAACAATCGCTCCTCGTATTCATTATAGCCGCTTTCTTTATTTCTTGTTTACAAAATATTACAAGCATTTTACTATAACCTATTGTGTTCGTTTAAAACATAGCTAAAGAATAAAGAAGACAATGTATATACTACATATGTAGATACTTCACTCAACGCCCGTAGCATATATTAATTAAAAAATAGGCGCTATCCTGCGTGATAGAGACCGCGTGAGACATGACCGGGGTATTTCCTACTGGTCTAATTGTTTATTCTGCGTTTATATTAGGTGCAACCATTCTTGCAAATTAGGAATGAGTTTTGTTGGTGGTATTAATAAAACACGACAATATAACATGGGTCACGCAACGTCGGCAAGACAATGAATATGCAAGCCGCGGCTCCTTATCAACTGGGCTTGCGCCAGCGCCATCAAGCAGCGACTCTTGCGTAACCTAAATCCTTGCAAGGTTACAAAGTGTCACAAGTTTTGAATATTATACATAACTAATGAACTCTGCTCAAAATAACACTCACACCAAGCTGGTTGCCTTTAGAGATTCCCATACAAAATTTCTCAAGAAAAATAAATAGTTCTGTTTAGTTCTCACCTGCTTAATGTACTTAGATAATATGTATACTATGTACATAAGATATAATTATATACCTATTTGTGTAATTTAAAGTATGTGTATGTGTGTGTATACATAATTATACCTATATTTCTAAAATTGTTTGTTAAAATTGTCTCCAAACGTGATAGACCCTGGAAGAAGTCAGTGTTTCTGTAGCCTATTGACTCGTAGAGTATGATACCAACCAAAATCTACTTGGTGGTCCAATATTAAAACCGAGTAAACTAAATTATAGTCGTAAAGGTTACAATATCTACTCACTCCATCACAATTAAAACCGTGGGACTAACACGCTAGGCTAAAAATAAACTCTACAATTAAACGACATTGACTTTTCATCAAAATTAGGGACGTGCGAATAGAGATGCGGAGATTTAGCCGAACAAAGAGATTGGTAACCCTGACGTAATGATTATTTAACAGCGTGGTGGCCGGTTGCCGGCAAGGCGGCGCTTTGTTCGCGCCGGCGCGTGCCCAATCCCGCCGCCGCCGGGTCCGCCGCCAATGACATGTTGCTTCTCCAGCATTGTGGCGTGTAAAGCGTAAAGGTCGTTTAATTATTGGAACATTGTGTTGCTCTGCACGCCTCTAATGTTACTTGGACGCAGTGTTTTTTTCTTAATACTTAACTAAAGTATAGATAGATTACCTACCACTGCTATTTTTTTTTTTCATACATATCGAGGTTTCGTTCTGGTCTGTTTCCTCCAAAACAACTGAATGGGAAGGAAATGTTCTGTGTCGGACCGTTTCGATTTTTACAAGGATTACGAACTTTACAAGAGATTTGAAATTAATAATAACAATTTAGAATTTTTAGCTGTTTGTAAGATAGTTAAAATAATGACTAGTAATAATTTTATGATAAAAAATACGTTATGACTTTCAATATGTATGCCAGCCAATAGGAACCCCATAACAATATCTGAAAAAATAACACATCCGAAAAATCTACCAGGTGGGCCCTGTAACAGGAGCAATAAATTAAAACATAGATTCTACCCCTAAAACTGAACTGTACTTAACATTGGCGCGTAACACTTGGCGCGGACTGCCCATGCGCATAATCACTTTTCTCGTCGCAGCACGCATGCGTGAAGGAACACTTATGCTTAGTTAATGCAATAGTTTTTATTAGTCGTTTATTAAACGAAAGAAATTGGACTTCATCACATATCAGTGGGCGGGTGCAAAGACCTGTGTGCGGCACTTGCAGTTGTGGATATGCGACGATAGCGCAGCGCCGGCCGGGAGCCGAGAGTCCTATTGGTATTTCTAACATAACTATCCATATGCAGCGTACACATTTTAGAATAGGGTATTTATTTGGGTTGCGAATTACCGAAGAATGTGAGCTGTCTATAGAGACCTCAATAATATACTTACATGGGAATTGAACAGATGTTACTTAGATTTTTTTAAAAGATCAGTGGGTCTATGATGGTTACGTTTATCACGTGATAATTAAGTGACAAAGCATCCGTCACCTTTTGACAAGATGCGAGTGTGAGTGACAGATGCTTTGTCACTTAATTATCACGTGATAAAGCGCAACCATCATAGAGCAACCATCATAGGCCCCCAGGTCTGAATGCACACACGGGACGGAAAGTTACGGAGCGGAATCCACTGCAACGATAACGACATTAGCGGTACGAAATCCGTAACTAATCCGTAATATGACTTGCCTTACACAATATCCTTTGGAACTATTTATTGAGTCATTAATACATGCAAATAGTATTCGTCTAGCGATAGCATCGGTTTGTTGCTTCCAAATTTAATTAGTTTGCATAGTAATCCTTTCCCAACACTTTATAAGATGTGTAAACCTAAGTAGATTAAATTTTCTTTGACACTGGCCTCGTTTTATTTTAATATACGCGACGCGAATTTATTGCAAAACAAAAGTCTAAGGGAAGTACTTCAATCTCACGAGTGCCTAACTATGTAGATACTTCCATGATCGCGGTTGTATGTGCGCAGGCTACCTAGAGTGAACCCTGTAAGAGTCTAGGAATAGCACATTGAATATTAAAGCACAATAAAATAAAGCTTTCAATTTTTCTTAGGCATTTCGTAAACCTCGAAGTAGTGTCCATAGGATTATCACTAAATACGACTCCTAAGTGCAAGTTCGTGAAGATGTTTGGATTTTAATGTTTGTTACAGTATAACGCGATAACTGTGGTACGGATTAGACAAATTCTATAGAAATCTGGCAAAAAAAAACCCAGGTCACATGGAAAACTAATACAATATTGATGAAATAAAAAAATTATCTAATTGTTTTTTTTTTAAATCGGTAAATTCAAATCGAACTGAAATATATACTGCCGTTAGTGTCTTTATTCTAATCACAGTCATAGTAATTTATTCAATAAACAATAAACATTTTGTGTTTGAAATAGAGGTACATATACACTTAATTTACATCGTAACAATAGAACAATAAATTAACAATTTGGCACTTTACATAAAAATCTGACTAAATCATAAAAAAGAAAATTAAATTTTAAATGATGTTGCAAAATAGGTGTATCACAAAAAAACGCTGTGCTGCCGGTCTTTTTTATAGTTGCCTACTTATTTGTTTAATATTGTTTTAAGAAGCTAAGGAGTATATTGGACTCAGATTAAGATTTTTTTAGACTGTATGTTTATTATTAAAATTATTGAAAACAGTTTTTATGGGCACACTTCATGCTTTCCTTCTGCGTGAGCGAAGCCGCGGCTAAAAGCTAGTATTGCATAATGAAATGATGAATGTACTGTTTTTGTGCCACTCGTTCCAGTACAGGTCGGAGAGACGCGACGCGCGGAGTCGGCGGCTCTGTCCTCAGGTTCCGTAACGTAATATATCGATGGCAGACGCTGTGACCATCGTTATACTCTTTATTTATATTCTTAGATTCGATATGAATGCATGTCTATTGATTGATTGGGTTTTTCAACACAACTGATTAATGAGATTGAGATAGATATCGAAAACAAATGAAATATTTACTGCCACATAGACAACATCCAACTACAGCGGTATTCTACACCGGTTACAAATAAACCGTTCAGCATTAGGGCCGTAAGGTAAATGAAAAAATAAAATGTACCTACCTACTGCAGACTTCGCTTGTCGCGCGATTCAGTATCACCTGTCTCGCTCGCACGGTATTGAAAGGAAAGTGACAGGTAGTATTTCTCGCGCGACAAATAGTCGCGTCGCGTGTCACAGTTATGCTAGAACTGCTGTGGGGAAAAGCTAGGAGAGCACTATACACTGAATTTAGCTTAACTCACCCACTTTCTTCACCGTTCAGTATTTAGATACGCGTTGGTGTTTTAATGATAAGTTATCATTACTTTTTTATCAATCTATGGTACAACGATCCTAAAGCTATCTACGTAACTATTATGAATAAATCTATATATATAAAACTCAAAGGTGACTGACTGACTGACATAGTGATCTATCAACGCATAGCCCAAACCACTGGACGGATCGGGCTGAAATTTGGCATGCAGGTAGATGTTATGACGTAGGCATCCGCTAAGAAAGGATTTTTCAAAATTCACCCCCTAAAGGGGTGAAATGGGGGTCCAAAGTTTGTATGGGGAAACAAGATTTGTTAGACTATTTTATTCGAAACTTCACAGGAGTATTCCTAACGATAAATGAGTAAACACGTGTTTCAGGTTTTTTGAAAATTCAACCCCTAAAAGGGAGAAATGTGGTGACAAAGTCTGAAAATCAGCATGGGTATTGTTTTTATGGTTTATCGGGTCGCTGATTACAAAAACCGCAACGATTTTAAAATCCAACGTGGCGGACGTGAGTTACCATCTCCCCTGTTGGAGTGAAATGGGGTTGAAATGTCTAAATACTAAACCGCTGGTTCTAGAGAGTTCAAATTTGGCACGTAGGTTCCTTATAAGGTGTAGGGGTGCACTAAGAAAGGATTTTTCAAAATTTACCCCCTAAAGGGGTGAAATGGGGGTCCAAAGTTTGTATGGCGAAACAAGATTAGTTAGACTATTTTATTCGAAACTTCACAGGAGTATTTCTAACAATAAATGAGTTAACACGTGTTTCAGGTTTTTTTTTAATTCAACCCCTAAAAGGGAGAAATGTGGTGACAAAGTCTGAAAATCCATTGGTAATGCTTTAATGGTTTATCGGGTCGGGTCGCCTTTTGGGGTGCGATGGGGTTGAAATGACTAAATAATATGAGTACGGGTGTAATTTTTATGGTTTGTTGGGACGTTAATTACGAAAATGCCACCGATTTTGAAATTTTATTTGTGGTCATGAAAATTCTTGAAAGCATTTGCGCCAAATTGCAATTTAATAGGTCCAGTAGTTTTGCAGCAAATCGATTGTAACAGACGGACTGAAAGACAGCTACACGTGATCCTATAAGGGGGTTCTTTTTTTGCTTTTGAGGTATGGATAGAGACCCGCGTTATCCTAATAGATTAAAAAAGTAGTATTTGGTGGCATCTCGATCGTCGTCAATCGGTACCTATAGGCGGGCGGCGCGTTGGGACGGGATGAGTAATGATCGGGAAACTTCCTGCATCCGTAATAAATACATTCAAGCTTTTCAATAATAAGTCATTTCAGAATTCTGAATTACGTTTATTTGGCTCAGAATAATACATTTTTTATTCATCAACGAAGAGAACCTCAATATCTTACAATAGAACATGACGTAACTTATAACATGGCTTAGAATCATTAAACCAATCTCGAATAACAAGTCTCAGGGGCAAACTCTCAAATTTGCGGGTATTGACTTGAGAGAACATTGCTTCTCTCATGGACAGTTTTATGTTGCTTGCTCTCGAGTAAGTTCACCCAGTAGCTTGATAGTTTTAGCGCCTAATGACAGATTAGTCAAGAATATTGTGTACAAAGAAGTATGGTAGGCCCTATTTTTTTACACACGCTAAACAAAAGTAAAGCCGCAAAAACTATACATAATTAATAATAATACTTGCCCGCGGCTTCGCTCGCGTTAAGAAGTGATTCTCTCTATATTGATTTTCTCGAGATTGGTTTAATGATTCTAAGCCATGTTATAAGTTACGTCATGTTCTATTGTAAGATATTGAGGTTCTCTTCGTTGATGAATAAAAAATGTATTATTCTGAGCCAGATAAACGTAATTCAGAATTCTGAAATGACTTATTATTGAAAAGCTTGAATGTATTTATTACGGATGCAGGAAGTTTCCCGATCATTACTCATCCCGTCCCAACGCGCCGCCCGCCTATAGGTACCGATTGACGACGATCGAGATGCCACCAAATACTACTTTTTTAATCTATTAGGATAACGCGGGTCTCTATCCATACCTCAAAAGCAAAAAAAGAACCCCCTTATAGGATCACGTGTAGCTGTCTTTCAGTCCGTCTGTTACAATCGATTTGCTGCAAAACTACTGGACCTATTAAATTGCAATTTGGCGCAAATGCTTTCAAGAATTTTCATGACCACAAATAAAATTTCAAAATCGGTGGCATTTTCGTAATTAACGTCCCAACAAACCATAAAAATTACACCCGTACTCATATTATTTAGTCATTTCAACCCCATCGCACCCCAAAAGGCGACCCGACCCGATAAACCATTAAAGCATTACCAATGGATTTTCAGACTTTGTCACCACATTTCTCCCTTTTAGGGGTTGAATTAAAAAAAACCTGAAACACGTGTTAACTCATTTATTGTTAGAAATACTCCTGTGAAGTTTCGAATAAAATAGTCTAACTAATCTTGTTTCGCCATACAAACTTTGGACCCCCATTTCACCCCTTTAGGGGGTAAATTTTGAAAAATCCTTTCTTAGTGCACCCCTACACCTTATAAGGAACCTACGTGCCAAATTTGAACTCTCTAGAACCAGCGGTTTAGTATTTAGACATTTCAACCCCATTTCACTCCAACAGGGGAGATGGTAACTCACGTCCGCCACGTTGGATTTTAAAATCGTTGCGGTTTTTGTAATCAGCGACCCGATAAACCATAAAAACAATACCCATGCTGATTTTCAGACTTTGTCACCACATTTCTCCCTTTTAGGGGTTGAATTTTCAAAAAACCTGAAACACGTGTTTACTCATTTATCGTTAGGAATACTCCTGTGAAGTTTCGAATAAAATAGTCTAACAAATCTTGTTTCCCCATACAAACTTTGGACCCCCATTTCACCCCTTTAGGGGGTGAATTTTGAAAAATCCTTTCTTAGCGGATGCCTACGTCATAACATCTACCTGCATGCCAAATTTCAGCCCGATCCGTCCAGTGGTTTGGGCTGTGCGTTGATAGATCACTATGTCAGTCAGTCAGTCACCTTTGAGTTTTATATATATAGATGACAGATGTCTTTGGAAAATGGGCTTAAACAAAACTAAACTGTTGATTTAGCGGCGTTGCGAGCTAGTGTAAGTAACCTACGAAATAATAACACCAGATCCTTCAACGTTTATTTTAACATCAATTTAAAATAGACTAAGCAGTACTTAATTCTAGTTAATACTGCCCCCATTAATCTTTGCACCCAGTGTCAGGTTTTACCGCTCTTTTCTCAGCGTGCCTTTCCGCCATTTTGTGTCGCGGAACTCATCAAAATTCACTATGAAATTACGTCTGTTTCTGCCAAATACAAGAAACCTTACAGTAGAAAGTAGCCAGTTAATGTTCTGAGGAGCCCGACGGTTCCAGCAGCGGCTGCAAGTCGCACGCAACCCTAGGTATTGCGGCGGATTGGCCAACTGCCACTTATGTGTGTGTCTGTCGTGCTGCGCTATTGCCGCCCGCATTCAGCCGTAAAGTTCATTGCATTCCTCATGTCGCTCCAATTTGTGTCGCTGGACGCTTTGCACAGCGCCGCCCCGGGCCGGCTAGACTCGGCCCTGGACGGGTTCACTCACGAGTGACACTCCGCCAGCACGGAACTCAGTCAGCGCCGAAAACTGATCCTTAATCAAGATGCACACACTATATAATTTGAATATCAGTAGTAATCACTATCATTATCTCTATCTTTAAATTATTACAGCTAATATTGGTGCGTGTCTCTGATTTTTGTCTCCGATGTCTACTTCTGCAACGTCGTGGCTGCATCTCTTTGCTTAACGTATGTATGCTTTGCTATGGCGTTAATCACAGAAATATCGCCGCAATAATTACGAAAATATGAATAATTGGGAATAATTCATTCACAGGTCAGTGAACCGGTATATTACGAGGAAAGTTACCCGTTCCTCGCGTAGCCATCAGAGTGCGTATTTTCACTGGCACATAGAGTTGATATCTTAGGTAAGTGATTTACATCCCTGGATGTAAATAAAATCTATTCCACGCTTTTAGGGGCAAGGAGAAGCGAAATTAAGATGAAATTACGGGTTTTCTGCTGATGGTTGAGAATTCGGCCGGAGAAATAACATCAACGCGTGCTGCGTAGTTGCGCGTATACCAGCTCACTATCCCAGTACCTACATAGCACACGTAGGTCAACCTCGTAACCGTATCCAGGAGTAGGTCTCGACTGCCGCTTGCGCCGACCTTCGTCGAGCGCGCGGCCCGCGGCGGCGCACGTATAAATAATGTTTTCTTTATTGTAAACTAGCATTTACCCTCGGCTTCGTCCGTTTTACCGGGAATTGAGTATCCAATGTGCTTTCATTCATCTCCTGATCTATCTGTACACAAGGAGTCACCTAAATTTTCAATTAACTTGGATATCCTTAACGTGATCCTCCCTGCTGCTCGTGATTTAGAAAGGAGTAATTTGAAATTGTGACTACCCACATTTTACATTGCAATTGAAAAAATTAAAAACATAATTTAAGCTCTATTTACTGTTTGAATCAATCTTATTTACATACAAAATTACCGGGTATTACCGACATAATATTTGGAGTTAGTAGTTATTATAATGCGTGAATCACCTACCCGCTGAACACGCATCAACGAAATGTTTAAATGAATTTCCCTCAAAGACAAATCCGGTAAGTTTCAACAGAAGTATTTGGCAAATTTTAAGGGCAGCGTTTAGTTCAAAGGATATCTTTTCTAGTTTTTATCGGTACTGATTTAATCCAACAGTATTGGGTTCGACAATTAGCTTAATTAAGTAGAACGGGACTAATGCAATGATACGGCGGTTCCTGCGCCTGCGCGCGTCCGGCTGTCTGTAATGCGGCTGGTATTCGATAATAACGCTATTATACTCGCGCGCGGCAGCTAATGCATCTAGGATTATGTGTTCAAACCAATTCTACTAATAACTATACTTATTTCTTGTTTTCACATGTTCGGCGACCGGTCACTTGCTGGTCCCACCGGTTGTACATTTGTACAACACATCTGCAGTAAAAAACGCCCCGTATCCTGTTCTTACTAATACAATAATCAAAAGTTTGTATTGTTGTTATCTATATATATAAAAGAAGAAGTCCTGACTGACTCATCAACGCACAGCCGAAACTACTAATGTTAGAGAGTTGATTTTTGCACTGTAGATTACTTTTATAACGTGGGCTAGGGATAAGAAGCGATTTTGAAAAATTCAACCCCTAAGAGGGTTAAAAAGGGGATGAAAGGTTGTATGGGATACAAGTTTTTTTTAAAGCTAGGAACATGAAACTTTGTTAGAAGATATTAAAATAAAATGAAAGAAAACTGATTTCAGCGTTTTTGAAAATTCATCCCCTAAGGTGGTAAAAAAAGGGTTGAAAGTTTGTATGGAGATCAAGTATTTTTTTGAGCGCGGGACTTGAATCTTTGTGTAAATGCAAACTATTAGAATACAAGAAAAATTATTTCAGCGTTTTCGAAAATTCGACCCCTAAAAAGGTAAAAAAGGGGTTTAAAGTTTGTATGGAGATCAATTATTTTTTTGAGTGCGGGACTTGAATCTTAGGGTAAAGGCATATTATTAGAATACAAGAAAAGTTATTTCAGCGTTTTCAAAAATTCGTCCCCTAAAAGGGTTAAAAAGGGGTTGAAAGTGTGAATCCATTACAAATTCCTTGAAACTTCTTATTAAGGCATATACAATAATAACAAAATAACATTATTTTAACGTCATTAAAGATTCAACCTCTAACGGGGTTAAAAGGGGGATGAAAGTTCGTCTTAGGGTTCAAATTTAATTTTAAGCTAGGAACTTTAAACTTCGTAAAAAGTTATGCAAATAAAATGGAATAAAAGTGATTTCAGCGTTTTTGAAAATTCATCCTCTTAGGTGGTAAAAAGGGGGTTGAAAGTTTGTATGGAGATCAAACCTTTTCTTGAGCGTGGGACTTTAAACTTTGTATAAAGGCATATAATTAAAATACAAGAAACGTAATTTCAGCGTTTTCAATAACTCTTCCCCTAAAATGGTTAAAAAGGGTTGAAAGTTTGATTCCAATGACAAATTCTTTGACTAAGGCATATATAATTGATGGACAGAACGCGGTAAAAGAATTTTCCGAGTTTTTTCAATCTGTGTATAGCACCGTTCCAGCGGAACTAGACGAGAGCGCGGCGGTGAAAGACGCAGGCGCCGACTCAGCGCGAATTCATCTCGAGCGGTTGCACTTGGACGATGTCATGCGCGCGCTGGCGAGGCTCAAACCGAAGCGGTCTGCCGGACCGGACGGCATCCCCGCTTTCATATTTAAAGACTGTCGAGATGTGTTGGCCGGGCCGTTGCTGCACGTCTACAATATGTCTTTGAGAGATGAAGTGTTTCCGGAATTATGGAAAACAACCCGGGTAGTACCAGTTCCGAAAGGAGGAGGGGGTGAAGGTGTGGACGGATACAGGCCGGTTGCTGTCCTGTCTACTCCAGCTAAGGCATTTGAGTCCGCGTTGCAAAATATTATTTATAAACAAGTACAGACTCAGTTATCGGAAGCGCAGCACGGTTTTCGACCGGGTTGCAGTACGACGACTAATTTACTTAGTTACGTAACACAAATCACACCAGAAGTAGATGGTGGGGGACAGGTTGACGCCGCTTATTTCGATTTTCGAAAAGCATTTGATGTGGTCGATAATGACATCCTGCTAAGGAAATTAGCCGGCGTCGGCTTTACTCCTCATCTATTAAGGTTTTTTACGAGCTACATGAGTGACAGACGTCAGTTTGTTGAGTATGCGGGGTGTAGGTCGGAACCTTATTTCGTAAGATCAGGGGTAAGTCAGGGAAGCAATCTTGGCCCATTAGAGTTCATAATTATGGTCAATGACTTACCTCGAGTAGTCAAAAATGCCGGGTGCTTGCTGTTTGCAGACGATTTAAAAATGTTTTTTCCAATAAGAGCTGCTGCAGACTGTGAGAGTTTCCAAAGGGATATAGACCGAGTGGTCGTATGGGCTGAAGAAAATAAGTTGTTTTTTAATATGTCAAAGTGCGTCACTATTACTTTTACTCGAGCGCATAGGCCCATCCTCCATGATTACAAAATAAATGAAGAGAAATTAAACAGAGTATCAGAAGTTAAAGATTTAGGAGTTAAATTTACATCCGATTTGAGGTTTCGTGATCATATAAATAATGTATGTAAGAAAGCATATAGAATGCTTGGATTTGTACTTCGTCGGTCCAAGGTTTTTACTAGTATTGGAGTAATCACTGCCTTGTACAATGCCTTGGTTCGTAGTAGTCTCGAAACCAATGCAGTCATTTGGGCTCCACACGAGATAAAATATATTGGTATGATGGAGCGGATACAAAATAAATATATTCGTTTTTTGTATCTAAGAAAGTATGGAGTATATCCCTTTTATCCTCTAATGTACCCAAGTCTGTTTGTATTAGGTATGGTGGGGTACAACGAACTGCGAGTGCGCAGAGAGTTGTGTCTCGCAACATACCTGTTCAAACTAATTAGGGGTAAGATATTCAACAGTGTGGTATTAAGTCATGTCAGCCTCTGTGCCCCTGACAGATACATATGGCGCCGGCGCCGGCCGCCGCTGCTGGCAGTGCCGCGCGGGCGCACCAACCTGCTCGGCATGGCACCGATGACGCGCGCGCTCCGTGCCCTCAACTTAATGGCGGAAAACATTGACATATTTGGGTGTTCTTTGAATGAGTTCACAAAGTCAGCACTGTTCGTATTATGTTATAGTAGTAATAAATTAGACAAGGGATAGTATAAATAGCTTTAAGGTAGTTACACTATTGTCTTAGGATTAGTTTCCTGTAAAAATAGTTGTAAGTGTGGAAAATAAATAAATAAAATAAAAAAATAAAATAATAATAACAAAATAACATTAATTTAACGTCATTATAAATTCAACCTCTAAGAGGGTTAAAAGGGGGATGAAAGTTTGTCTCGGGGTTCAATTATAATTTTAAGCTAGGAACTTGGAACTTTGTAAATAGGTATTAAAATAAAATAAAAGAAAACTGATTTTAGTGTTTTTGAAAATTCATCCCTGAAACTGGTAAATAAGGGGTTGAAACTTTGAATGGAGATCAAACCTTTTTCTGAGCGCGGGATTTTAAACTTTGTATTAGTGCATATAATTAGAATACAAGAAAATAAATTTCAGCGTTTTTGAAAATTCAGCCCTGAAGGGTGGTGAAAGGGGGTTGAAAGTTTGTATGGAGATCAAACCTTTTTTTTGAGCGCCGGACTTGAAACTTTGTATAAAGGCATATAATTAGAATTCAAGAAAACTAATTTCAGCGTTTTTGAAAATTCACCCCTGAAGGTGGTGAAAAAGGGGTTGAAAGTTTGTATGAAGATTAAATTTTTTTTTGAGTGTGGGACTTGAAACTTTAAATAGAGGCGTATTATTAGAATACAAAAAAAGTGATTCAGCGTTTTTGAAAATATGGCCCTGAAGATGGTGAAAAAGGGGTTGAATGTTTGGAATGGAATGGAGATCAAACCTTTTTTTGAGCGCCGGACTTGAAACTTTTTATAAAGGCATATAATCAGAAATCAAAAAAAAAATTTCAGCGTTTTTGAAAAATCAACCCCTGTGGCGGTAAAAAGAAGGTTGATAGTTTGTATTGAGATCAAACATTTTTTTGAGCGCAGGACTTAAAACTTTGTATAAGGGCATATTATCAGAATACAAGAAAAGTGAATTCGTTTGTGAAAATTCAGCCTAGAAGGTGGTGAAAAAGGGGTTGAAAATTTGTTTGAAGATCAAATATTTATTTTGAGTGCGGGACTTGAAACCTGAGTTCATAATGATTCCGCGTAATTTGAGCAATTTAGCCGAAAAAAAAACCAAAAAGAGGCCAAGAGCGAGTCGAACTCGCGTACGAAGTTCGGTACCATTACGTATAAAATGGCAAAAAAAAACACGTTTATTGTATGGGGGCAGCACTTCAATATTTATTATTATTTATTTTTTGTTGAATTACAGTAACCAACATCAAAAACATCAACTTGCAAAAAAAGAAAAGTAATTTCAACATTGTTTAGATCTGAAAATAATATAATAAAGATGTAAACTGTTCAAGATAAGATTCCACGCGGACGAAGTCGCGGGCAACAGCTAGTTTTACATAAAATAGTAGCATTCAATGCTTACCATTTACAATGTGTGTTATTGTTAGTCATTTTATTGTACTCTAATAGTCATTTGTTATTATATGAATATCTTATTAAGGGCATATCGCCTCAAATAATAAATAAATTGTGGAAAACCACATTCACATTTAAATTATGTATTTCGCAAACTAGAGACATGGACACCGGAATAGCACATTTGTTTAAAAATAAGATAAAGAATGCACTAATTCGGATATGAATTACGCTCCAGTACCTTTCAGAACCACGCTAATTACTCACATTTGCATTCATAAATCGGATCTGGCGAAAACAGCGTGAGCTGCACTGCAACACAACTGTACTCCTATATTACGGCTTTTAGAATCAAACAATTTACCATAATTTGCATTAACTTCACCAGATTCGGGCGCAAAAAGAATCTCAAGTTTCTATTCACTCCGTAGACACTTCAGACTATTTGATTTCGATGTTAAAAAAACCGGCCAAGAGCATGTCGGACCACACTCAGTATAGGGCTCCGTAGTTGCCCATCCTTCACAATAGATGGGCTTAAATTAGGTACGAGAAAGATTTCAAGCTCTATAAAAAACAAATCAACTGTAATTACTTATTACCTTCTGGAAGTTATCGATTATACGCGCCAGACTGAGCGGAATCTTTTAATGCAGTGTGGCAGTTAACTAATGTTCGAAGTATAAGGACACCGCGCGGCACTTACGTCATTTAAAAAAAAAATATGAAATTTTCGATAACTCAAAAACGGTTCTAAACGTGAACTGATTTTCAATTTTTTTTCTTAACGAAAGGGTATAACTCCAAGTTGGCCCCGTTGGCACTAAGTCGGGATCTGATGATGGAATCTTGGAGAAATCGAGGGAACTCTTCAAATGTTATATACGGCGCTTTCGGTAATTTATTGATAACTAGCGACCCGCCCCGGCTTCGCACGGGTGCAATGCTGATAAATTATGCATGTATTATACATATAAACCTTCCTCCTGAATCACTCATTAAAAAAAACCGCATCAAAATCCGTTGCGAAGTTTTAAAGATTTAAGCATACAAAGGGACATAGGGACAGAGAAAGCGACTTTGTTTTATACTATGTAGTGAAGTCAAGAATTTACATTCAGTAAATAGGATTTGGTGTAAGGAAACTGATGATGAACACCACAGATGGCCACTAGAACTTTTATATGAATCACTAAAAAGCAAAAAAAAAATAATTTTGAACAAAAAAAAGAACCGACTTCAGTAAAACTAAAAAACCAAAAATAACCCGTTCAAGTACAAATTACATTTGACTCACCCTTCGAAGTCGGTGCCAAACCTCGGGTAAACTATAGTATAACTATAAATATAAGAACTGAGTGGTTTGGAATCGACTTCGAAGGGTGAGTCAAATGTGATTTGTACTTGAACGGGTTATTTTTGGTTTTTTAGTTTTACTTCTTCTTCTTCTTTCGTGTCGAGGTTCCTCAAATATGTGCTGCCCAAAAGGCAGCGGCGTCGACAGCCCTGACCGTCGCATCCCTCAGGTCAAGGAGCGTGCAAGAATGTGGGCATGCCGGACAAACCAGAAGATGCGCCATCGTTTGTGGTGCTGAGTTACAGACGCATTGAGTTGACTGGTCCCGAAGCAGACCCCATTGAGCCATGCTTTCCCTACAGCGGCCAACCTGGGACCTGAGCCGGTTTAGTGTCTTCCAGATTGGCCATGGTTCGTTTTGGCCAGGCGGTAATTGCTCTAAGGCTGGCACATATCCATCAGGTGGGGGACACGTGTTTTGCCACAACAAACGATCAGCTGCGCGTCAGCTGGGCAGTCCAGCAGGGGGCTGGTGCGCCGCATGAAGCTCTTGCGACTTTTGAGCCGGACAGGCGGCGTTTCGTGGCCGTGCAGTGGGTGGCGTGGGTCATTCTCCTGGTTGCGTTTTTCGACAGCGCATGCGACTTCTCTACGGACATCTGGGGGAGCAATGCCCGCAAGTGGGTATAGCTTGTTAAGAGGGACGCTTAAGGCATCCGGTGATGGTACGACAGGTTTCATTAAGCGCCGTTGTCACCAGGCTAGCGTTTGCGGACCGATGCCATACTGGACACGCGAATTCTCCTGCAGAAAAGCATAGCGCTAATCCGGTGGTGCGTAATGTGTGTGGGGTTGCTCCCCAGCCTGTAGACGTTAGTCGGCGCAACAAGTTATTCCGCGCGGTAACCTTCATACGGGTGTTGGCACAGTTTAGTTTTACTGAAGTCGGTTCTTTTTTTGTTAAAAATTATTATTTCCATTATTTTTTGTTAGAGGGGGGGGCGCTATTTTTTTGCTTTCGGAGTGAATATTTACAAAACTGCTGACTTTATCAAAAAATACGTTAAAAGACCCCTTTTTAGGGTTCCGTAGCCAAATGGCAAAAAACGGAACCCTTATAGATTCGTCATGTCTGTCTGTCTGTCTGTCTGTCTGTCCGTCTGTCCGTCTGTCCGTCCGTATGTCACAGCCATTTTATTCCGAAACTATAAGAGCTATACTGTTGAAACTTGGTAGATAGATGTATTCTGTGAACCGCAATAAGATTTTGATGCAAAAATAAAAAAATAATTATAAATATTGGGGGCTCCCCATACTTAGAACTGAAACTCAAAATTTTTTTTTTCATCAAACACATACGTGTGGGGTATCTATGGATAGGTCTTCAAAAATGATATCGAGGTTTCTAAAATATTTTTTTTCTAAACCGAATAGTTTGCGTGACAGACGCTTCCAAAGTGGAAAAAAGTTGGTCCCCCCCCCTCTAACTTCTAAAATAAGAAAATGAAAAATCTAAAAAAAACATATGATGTACAGTACTATAAAAACTACCAACGAAAATTGTTTTGAACGAGATCTAGTTAGTAGTTTTTTTTTTTATAATTTAATACCTAACTTTGCACCTAATTTATATGGGGCGCTATACATACCAGGTGCAAACTTAACTTAACCACTTAGGGATGGAAAGTGTTTGTACGGAACCCTCGGTGCACGAGTCCGACTCGCACTTGGCCGGTTTTTAAAGACCTATTCAACGACACCATACATACTATAGTGTTGAAACGAAAAAAATATTCACCCCCACTTTTGGTGTTCGGGAGGTACCCGAAAAAAAGATTTTTTTTAGTTTTTATTTTACCATTTGGTCGGCGTCATACATAGGTACACATACTCATACCAAATTTCAGCTTTCTACATCCATGTAATGGCTTTCTAGTACTAATGGTCACGGAGCTAAGCCGCGGACGGACGGACAGAAGGACAGACGGACATGGTGAAACTATAAGGGTTCCTAGTTGACTACGGAACCCTAAAAACGGCAACTCGTACATTTTTGCAGTTTTGTAATTATGTGCGAACCTTATCTATGTAGGTATCTCAGTCAATGACCAGCGTATTCTTAAGAAATTCGACATTTAAAATCTTGCATGTTAAACAAAATAAGTAATTAGGGAGGAATTCATAAGTTCAAGTTTATGGATGTTCGTTTTCAAGGTCCTTTATTTAAGACCAAAACTCTCTATAAAATGACGTTTTTTTATATGTACGCTTTGATAATTGATCACAAAACAATCATTAAAATATATTGTGTACACCAAACGTATGCTTCTGCAATATATGATGCATTACCGATTGTAGATCGATCAGAATCCAGGTAACAATAACGAGTTATCCGTCAGTGGCTTTATTTTGGTCAATAAATTCCAAATGATTATGATATGATTATGGGTTACGTCACGCAAGTGCCGTTAAATGCCTATAAATGCCTCTATTGAGAAAGTGTCAATGTTACGCGATGCCAATTAAGTAAAATACTTCCTTAAACAAAACATACAATATGTTGACAATTTCCGGTATACGAAAACAAAATCCGAAGCAAATAGACTAACTTTGATTTTTAAACAACTTTAACTCTGTTTGAGTAAAGCTCAATATATTCTCTTCACAGTCCTGAGTTATGACGAAGAAGGCTTAAAAAACGAATCTTGCTGAAACGTCCACAACTAGCAACTGGCTCACCGCACAACTTACAAGTGATTCGTCCGCATATACTTGAAGTCGGGGCTGTACTGTCGGGGAACCGCGATTTATGTTAAGTATAGGAAGTGCCCGCGCGCCGTCCGAGTCACACCGCGCCCCGTCCGCGTAGCGGCTTGTATCCTGCGGGTACAAGCTGTACAATGTTACGAAATGCTCGGTAGGAACCGGTACCCTTCCTACCGAATTGATTATTTCTGAATTAGGTAAGTATCTCAATCAAACAATTATGGTAAAGTAGTGTCTATGTGAATCCGCGTTCCCAGGTCGGCACCAGCGAAGACAGCTTGTTCCACAAGAGTTTCTATCGCTGCCACTAGTCCTGGTTGCATTATTATCCATTTTACAGTGGGTTCGTATTATATTTTTTTGGATCTTCATTAAAAACTTGGAACGATATACTCCATTTCGCCAACAAACGTTTCATCGATTGTTTCTTTTCAATCTTCTTTTGTAGACAATTGTTTCCCCTAGTCATTACTTTTTCATAATTCTTGAAAATATACTATTATCATTCATTACGTTAGGTTAGATTTGTTTTATAATAACTCCAAAAATATTTTACAGTTTCATAGAAGAAGACACTTTTAACGGTAAATAAATGTTTACGCCTGAATAACCTAACCTAACCCAGCAGTTCGGTTCTGGCGCTGCGTCGCGCTAGCCCCTTGGGTCCACAGTGTCCACTGTATCAAAACGTCCACTGTGTCAAAACGTCCACTGTGTCCAAACGTCTACTGTGACAGAGCGTCCACTGTATCAGAACGTCCACTGTGTCAAAACGTCCACTGTGTCCAAACGTCTACTGTGACAGAGCGTCCACTGTATCAGAACGTCCACTGTGTCAAAACGTCCACTGTGTCCAAACGTCTACTGTGACAGAGCGTCCACTGTATCAGAACGTCCACTGTGTCAAAACGTCCACTGTGTCCAAACGTCTACTGTGACAGAGCGTCCACTGTATCAGAACGTCAACTGTGTCAGAGCGTCCACTGTATCAGAACGTCCACTATGTCAAAATGTCTACTGTGTCAGAACATCCACTGTACCAAAATATCCACTGTATCAAAACGTCCACTGTCTCCGAATGCCCACTGTGACAAAATGTCCATTATATTAAAACTCTTACTTAATCTTAATACCCACTGTATTTAAGAATTATATTAAGAAGGTTCCGAAATAAAAAATACTATCAAAGTTTGCTACCGAGCTGCAATATGTGTCATTATGATTAAGCAGAAATAAGTTAGAATATATGTGTAGGTTGAACTATTTCGTAGATAATATGGTAGACCTTTTGGCAGAGGGTACCTTTTTATAGAGATGACCTACCAATACAGTCGACTATTTGATAGGGTGGACATTTTAAAGGACGCTCTATATTGAATGCAAATTCAAGATGAAATTCAAGAAAAATATATATATATATATATTGTATTACATTATCACTAAACCTGTCACTAGCAAGTTGGTAATAATTGATTCAGTAAGTAGAAATAACCGGCTGTTTTTTAAAATTACCTGGGGTCATGTAAGTCACTAAATACCAAAGGGCCCTGCTAATAGAAGGACAAAATCTTCGAACGCGTATTTCTCAAAAACTATTTATATCTAGGGTGTAGTGAAAAGTTATTTGTAAGGTAGAAATAAGAGGCTCCATGAATAGTAATTCATTTAGTCTGAAAACTTACAATTAACAAAGGGCCCCGCTGGCACAGAATAATTTTTTTTTCATTAATTTGCAAAGGTAGAAATTTTAAAGTACATAAATCGACAGGTAGAAATATATACCAACTCGATTATTTAGGCCCTAAACCATAATTACATGGGGTCCCGCTGCATATACGTAGAGTCATTCGGGTTAAGAGCACGCACTTTTTTTTTAATGGCCTACAAGACCTATAAAGAATGGGATAATTGGCACGTTATGATATTAAATCAGTAGAATATTTAATATACTTTCACTATTTAAAGAAATTTACCATCAATGTTAATTAGTTTTAGCCCTACGTAGGCTTAACTGAAAACTTTCCCAATGCGGACTCTTGACTCGTCATGTGGGTAAAATTACGCAAGTCTAAGGGTAAAGTTACGCACGCGGGGTAAACGTACGCATTCAGATTTCTAAGAGAATAAAATTAAGGTTGGCAGTAAACAACATTTATTAAATCTTGTGAATAACATAGAAAAAACATTAACATTAGCAAAATTAAGAACTCTTTGTATTATATAGTTATGAATATGAAGTTTGAGCTTGAGGTTTCTTAAAGCCATTGCTCGGGCCAAGCTGATGGGCGCTGACTGCCGTAAACTTAAGTGAGATTTTGTTTAATTGAATTTCTTTTAAGTAAACTTTCTACCCAGTCTCGACCAGCCATCTTGCATGAATCATCGAAACGGCGTTCTACATTATTGGCTGTTGCGAACCCATATGAAAATCTTCTCAAATCATAATTGGTAATACCAAAGAACCTAATATTGTCCATATCTTTACAAATTGCTCTTCTTGGTCTTTGGTAAATGTAGGTTTAAAACGACCTAATGATGTTGGCACGTGAGTAGATTTTAGCTTCTTTCGTAAGGCCCTCACTAATGCCAATTTTTTCAGCAGCACGTCTTTGAATTTTCCCTAATTGCATGAGTTTTTTCGCCTTCATTATTTGGTCATCGGAAATGAGGGTCCGCTGTGGGGCCTTCCTAATGTAATTTCTCGGTATTTTGCTGTATGCCGAAAGATTAAACAATTTTTTGATATTTTTATTTCATTTGAGGCATAAGTTCGCAACTTACGCGTGCGTACTTTTAATCTCGTACTCTTACCCCAATCGGCAAATATACCAAATGAACAGTCACAACACACACATTAATTACTTTTTATGAATATTATAAACTTCCATAAAAACTACTATAAATGAGCAATAGAAATATAGTAAACTTACTGGCACAGAGTTATTCATTTAACCACAGCACACTTTTCTGTGGCACACACGTTAAACGAATTAAGGGTGCTACAAGTATTCGGCGACGTGTCGCGACCAGTCTTAAAATTGCATCGGCGCAGCACGTGGCTCCTAAACGGCGACACTAGCGCCACTCAGTTTTACAAACACAGACCTCAGCCCCTCCACCCATGTCGGAGATCGGTTCACCGCGTACTGTTACCCGCCGCGTGCTGTTACCCCGAACGACATATCAAAAACAAGTGCATAATTATGGAGACGATACCTATTGAATAGGGAATCTAGAGAACTGCCTTGTTTTAGAAGTCGGTTGAATGTAATCGCGTGACAGAGAGCGCTCCCCGTTGACCTCAAATAAAACTTTTTGCATCACCAATTAAAACATAATTAATCGATTCTAATTGACCTATGTCCGATTGCAACAATTATATTTTATAAAGGATATGAGAACTAATTGGTTTTTCGCTTACGGCTTATGTATATGTATAAGTGGATCCGAAGATCCGATCGCTTTCCGACTAGAGTTTTTGGGTTTGATTCGAAACTGCAGTCAAGGCTGACGAGAGAGCCAGCCGTTTGTTCCCTAGTCCGAGTATGGCGGTCTTTTAGTTTGTAGGAAGTTAGATAATAGCACAGTTTGACTATCATTACATAGTGTAAAACAAAGTCGCTTCCTGCTGTCTGTCTGTCCCTATGTATGCTTAAATCTTTAAAACTACGCAACGGATTTTAATGCGGTTTCTTTTAATAGATGAATAATTCAAGAGGAAGGTTTATATGTATAATACATGCATAATTTATCAGCATTGCACCCGTGCGACGCCGAGGCGGGTCGCTAGTTATCTACAATACAATAGGCAACCGGGCTAAAAAACTCTTAAGTCTATCAGTTACATTATTAAAATATAATAAATACGTATATTTTATTTAACAAACAAAACATTACGATGATACAGAGCCTTTATCGTTTCGCGTGACGTCACTTGTGGGTACCGTTTTACTTACAAGTGACGCCACAAACCCCCACTCCAGAACTTTGATGGTCTATGTATACTATATCCTTGTATTTTTTTATTATTTTGATAAAGCAAAAAATACGTGTTGTTTTTTTTTAATAAGTATTCTTACTTGCGGATTTAATAAAAGTATGCATTTTTAACCCAGGCCGCACCCTTATTATTGTGTTGTAAGTTTTGTTATACCTACTCAAACACCTAACATCTTCGGTAGATGTGATAATATAATAGGAGACTTTTCGACGCTTGATAATGTTTCTGCGCGCTGAACGTAACCGTCCACAGGGCGCAGATCCCGGGTCCGCGGGGGTGGCGCAGCGCAAGTGGGGCTAGGCAAGGCCGTGCCCGGTAGAGTGAAGCGTTTTTTTTTTAAATTTAACTCAGAACGTCTCTAAAACGTTGCTTTAGGCTGCCAGGTGTACGAGAAAAATAATAATAAAAATATTCAATACTACTTTTAGCCCTCTACTGTCATCTTGAATTTTATGATCAAGCCCATATTGAAAAAAAAAAATTTATATCAAAATCTTGTTTTTTATTAATGAAAGTCAAGTGATTTTTTTTAAGCACATAATACTCGAAATAAAAGATATTTATTGCATAAAAATATAACAATATTAAAAACATATATATGTTTTAAATACTAAATTTTAATTTGGGTCACAGGTTCACGTAGTAGTTGCCGTAAGTATGAAATAAGCTCAAACATTTGAAGTTTAAACCCTTCTTTATAAATCTAATACTAATTACGTAAAAAAATAAAGTTTTTTTTACCAATTATGAGTAAAAAAAAAATTTCTAGCTCAAGTAGAGGGCTGAAAAATATTTAAAATAATTACATGTATATATTCATTAATATCTTATCTAAAGGCAACATATTACAAATGTTCCAGGTCGATCAGACAACTTTTTTTTTCTCCATACATCTACGCTCTACCCTAGTGCCCGGGGCCTCGGACTCGTGGGGTGCGTCTCCGCTGCAGCAGAGCGGAGCGGAGTCGTGCCAAATCGACCAATCACAAAAGTGAAGCGGAGCTCTGATACAGATTTCAACTTTGGTGATTGGTCAATTCCGCACGTCTCCGCTCTGCTCCGCTTTAGTGAAGATCCGCACCCATAGGGGTCCTGGAAAAAACCTCCATCGACATGTCGGGCCTCAATATTTTCCTTTGCATCGCGGCTTGGCCGGCTATACTACGCCAGTGCTCCGGCCCCGCTCTAGTTGATGATCACTCGGCTGTCCGGCATTCCGCACGCGACTCGTCACTCTCACAACACGGACACGGCGCGGCGCGGGCGCAGGCAAACATAACAATAACACTAGCTGTTGTTTATCAACACGTCGTCTAACCCGGAGTTGACTCGCAAACCTGCGGCTCGGAAACAGGAACCTAAATTGTCACAAAATAGGTTTCCTGATTCAATTAATTAGACAACATAATAATTGCACGAGTTATCAATGGTTATATTGAATCATGTTTATATTGGTTTTCTTTTGCGAATGTTACGGGACCATTTCTTATTTTTTTCAAGAGACATCGGATAAAGGGTTGCTATTCTGAACTCCAGTATAAATAAGAAATAGAGAAATAAAATGAAAGTCCCGATATTCGCACCGTAGCGGGTTTCAGCAGCAATTTTCAAAGTATCTTATCATAATTATTTTATTAAACGCGTTTAATTATTGTTTTCGATTATTGAGTAACAATTATTTAGTTATAATTATTATTATTATTATTATTTATTTATTTTATTACATGTCACTTACAGTTAATACCAAGCATGACACATATTGTTTATATTAAAATTAAATTATATTCCATATTATACAATCATAAGTTTACAGGATCAAGATATATTTATCTATTAGTTGCCTATAGAGCTCGCGAGTACAGTAGTCTCGAGGTGTCGCCCGGCTGTGGCTAGGAATCTCGATTCGGGAGTCGAGAAGAGGTCTAGTGTTTCGTCGTGGTCCAGTATATCGTTAATAAGCCGCACTGCGGAGTGGAGTGGTGAGTGAGAGAGTGCCCTAGTGCGGGTGCGTGGTAGGGTAAGCAGAGACCGTTTCCGAGGACGTAGACCGTGCAAAGGCTTAGGAGGAACATTTAGGGAAATCTGTGATAATAGGTAGCAGTTGTAGATGTTACCTCGCAGTAGCCGAAGGAAGTAACGTACTAACGTAAGATTTCGTCGTGCCTCCAGAGTTTGGTATCCCACCATGCCCAGTAATAAAATGTATATATTAATGAAATGTATATATTATGTGTGATATGCGTTATATTTCTAGTCTATCCCGAACAAAAGATTTTTATTTAGGTAACAAATTATAACAAAGATAGAAACTGTATTAAACGATGAACAAGTAAAAAATAAAATAAAAAATAACCAACTTAACCTATTAACTAACAATTATTTAATTTAGTTATTGTCTAAGCATAACAAAATGAAAGGGACAGAGAAAGGATACATCTAATCACTTTTTTTAATAAGGGTCTTCAGCTGAAATAAAAGTTGTCACTAAAAATGTTCCCACTGAAACAGGATTTTATGCAAAAGTGACTATACATATTCTTTCCTTATACGCTTTAAATGTAAAATTGATGAAATAGGTGTGTAGTGCGGTACTCACCGTGCGCAGTGCGTGAGCGCGTGCATGTTTAGTTGCGCAGCCGTCCGGCGCGGCACCTCGTCGATCACTGCGGTGCGGACTGCGGCCACAGGCGGCGCGCGCGCAGGCCGCCGCGGCCACCGCCGCCGCCGCCAGCAGAGGGCGGCCACGCGCCTCGCACCACGCGCCACGCCGGAACTAACGAGAATATCGGCCAAGTGCGAGTGGGACTCGCGCACGAAGGGTTCCGTACCATTATCTGTAAGTTTGTTGTATGGGAGCCCCCCTTAAATATTTATTTTATTTTATTTTTAGTAGGTATTTGTTATAGCGGCAATAGAAATACATCATCTGTGAAAATTACAACTTTCTAGCTATCACCGTTCTTGAGATACAGCCTGGTGACAGACGGACGGACGGACGGACAGCGAAGTCTCAGTAATAGGGTCCCGTTTTTACCCCTTAGGTACGGAACCCTAAAAACATACAGTTTTTTTATTAAGTATTTAGTAAATCACTGGTTTATTATGTGCCTTATTTGATGTGGGTTATTTCTTTTTAAAATTAACGAATTTTTACATCTGTAATTTGTTTGTATAGTCTTCTTCTTAGGCTTCTTATTTAGGCATAACGTTAGTATGTATAAAAAAATTACAGTTTCTTCCAATTTTCTTTTCAGTTTTCTCGATTTTCGCTTATTTATAAATAATGCGTTTAAGTTATTTGTCCAAGCGAGTTTATTTTTACTTGGGATATTATTTTTTGTTATAAAGTGGCTACAAAAATACACGATCTGTGGAAACTAACAGTCTAGCTAGAGACCAACCGAAACATGATTTTTTGCCAAAACCGAAACGCAAACCGAAGCCTCGGGTTTGATTATAGTTTCGGCCGAAACCGAAACCGAAATACCGAACCTTTTATAAACGCGATTAAAACGCAGGATAAAATATCAGTGGGCCGTTTTTTTCCATATATATGCATAATTAAACATCTGTCGGGCCTAATTTTACAGGGTTCTTCGGGTTACGCTTTTGTTATTATAGTCACTAGGATGTTTCGTACTTCCACAAATTTGATTTTTATGTAACCGCACGCACTTTGAACACACTTACCCAAAAGGTCGCTGTGCCCAATTTCAAGTTCACTGAACATTATTTTGAGTTAGCGAAACATGGTCGAATTTAAAAGAAATGCGTTAATTCTTGAGTATTATTCAAATAGGTACGGATTTCGCCTTTCGTGGGGTATTACATATTAAAACAAAAACTTGTTAGACGTAAAAAGAAATAACTTACGAGAAATACAGCTTTAAATAAAGCTTCTACTAATGAATTTCTAGAAGCTTATATGCACACACTATTACAAAAAAAACTTGCGATTATAAAATCTGGAGCATGAAGTAAGAAAGATATGCAACAATACAATAGATTAATTATTTGTAGCTAAACTTCTCTACGGCTAACACCTTTTATGTCCAGGAAGAGATTTCTATGATTAACTGTTTAAAAAAGATAAAGTCAGTAAGTACTTGAGAACTATTAAGAATTTTATGTTTTTTTTTGTGTAGGGTGGTTGAATTGCCCAACTTCTAAACATCCTCAAATGTTCTTTAAATTTGGAACAAAAACTTATTTTATTATAGTGGCTCGAGCTTGACTTGAAGCGTATTGGAAAATTCACAATTAATTTTTTAATATGGGTTTAAATACATTTATTTCTCTTAAGAAACACGGTTTCACTTACAAAAGAACTTTAAAAGCTAGGAAAATATTAATAGAGAAATAACATTAAGTTAATTCGCGCTTGGCAAACATTGAGTTAAGTTGAGAGAAAAAATAAACGTAGCGTTTTTAATGTAGGTAAAATGACACTACACTTTATCAAATTGCTATATAGATTCAAAGATCGCCGGCAATCTAAATATAAGGATGTGGACCACGTGTATGAATGCAATATTTTTTTTTGCGTGTTGAATTTGTGTGCAATTTTCCCAAATAGCCATTAATTAAGCCCAATTGCGACACTGGGTCTAAACTGAACTACTCTAAATAGTCAAAATGTTACGTTAACTGTCATACTGAAGCAACGAGCTGTAAATTGTAGATGGACGCGGATAATAGGAGGGCGATTCTCCGAGATGAGCTATTTTGCTTGACTTCGGTGGTCATTTTATTTTTTTATTTTTTTGGTGTCAGACATTAATATATGAAATTAAGCTATAAAATAAAAAATATTGGTGGTAAAGGCCTATCTGTAGACCGTATGGTTCGTGAGATATTTTAGATTTTACAATCACCGAAATCAAAGACATCCACCGATATCAATATTCACAAAAACAGTGCCACCGTATTCAAATACTCGTCACTGAAATCAAATTTGGAACAAAACAAGTTATTTATTTTGTAAAAAAAGCCTTTATTTTTAAAAAATAATGTGACTTACAAGGAACACAATCATTTAGTTAAATTAAACTGAAAATTTTCGCTTTTCTTGTAGAAGACATAATTAACATATTTATTGACTGAAGTTTTAGTTTTAACAGTCATCTATTGCAATTGCAACATTAAAATAAGTGATTGTATATTTTTTGTCTGCTGAGCCAGGAATGCTGATTTTCTAAAATTATAAAGCTATTCTCTGCTCAATAATAACATTGATTTGAAAAATAATAAACATCGGTTTTTTTATCTTTGTAGGCACTATGGTTTATTAAAATATAATATTTTAATACTTTTTCTACATAATAAAATAACACTAACAAAACTCTGTAGAAACATAACAAACTTCTAAAAGTAGGTAAAGTAATCCCAAACAAAACAATATCTTTATATGTCATAAAGCAATCTTATTAAAATAATGGTTTAGAAAGAGATCAAACTTAAAATTATACTTTTATAGTTAAAGTAATTGAGATCTAAGACTAATCAAATATATTATAATCGTCATCTGAATCTAACTCTGAAGTTTCGGCATCTCGATTGCACGGAGGAAACACATTTTTAGTTAAGGTTGGAGTAATCAATTTCTCCGTGTCAGGGATTTCTTTCCAGAAGGAATCATTTTTCTTTATGCTTTTATCTGAAAGTTCTACATCGCTGCTCTCACACACTCGTTTCTTATTTTCCTTTCCTTGGTTTCTTGACTGATTACTTTGCAAAACTCTTTGCTTTGGTATTTCTTTACGCCCTATTATATTTTCATGGGTCAGTTTAGCCACGATCCGATCTGAATTCCTATCAAACAGTTTTTCGAACAACTTGGTTTGTTGTAATCCAGTACTCTTATATTCGATTTCCAAACTATATTTTCCATTCTCATAGCTTCTTCATTAAATGTAGACAATACATTCTCGTTCAGTGTAGAACTCATCAGATATTCAACATCTGGCATTATACCCGATAAACTGTCATTATGTATAATGCTAAAGTCCGAAAATTCGACGTAACTATCTTCGCAAATAGTTTTATTCGGGTTTGTCATTATCCTTCCTATTAGTTCCTTAGGTGTCTTTTGCACAACTGTTGATTTTTTTATAATTTTACCATGCGGAGTCTTTACAAATGTATTTTTTTCGGCTTTTATAATTTCTTTATTTCCGAGTTCATTTTCCACTTGAGTTTTGTCGCAACTTTTTTTGCCTATTTTCTTTGCACTGCTCTGTTTTTTGTCTTGTTTTATCTTCGTTTCGCCACTCTCATTAGTCTTGTCTGATTTTGTGCCCTTTTTTTTAATTAGTATATTGCTTAGTATATTTATCTTATCTTTTGACGATTTAACTGACGACGTATCTTTGGCTTTATTTTTATCTTGTCCTAATTTCATGTTTCTTTTTTCCTTAGTATTACGGTTTGCGTCGTTCAAAAAGTAGTAACCTAAACTAAAATCCACAGACCTACGGACTAAATTGACAAATGACTGACAGGTGAAATGATACCAGGAACAGCAAAATAAAAATAGTGAAAAGTATATGTCGATAACAATATATCGACAAGTTGTAAAGTACAAATAAATAACAGACAGTTTAAATCAAAAATAAGTATATTAGTTTCAAATAAGAGGTACAAATTTTGGTTTGTTTGATTTTAGAGGTAGTGGGTAGTTTTAAAGCATAAAAAGGTTTCCGAGCCTACATATATAAATATTCTACTGTCGGACTTGGGTTGTCAACTATATTACATATACAACAAACTTAATGGAAATAATTGAATATCGCAATACAATTTACCTTTGCAACAGTCGGGGCCTCGTTTTTTTTTTCAAAAAACATATGCACTTTTTGACGTATTGCCGCAAAAGTAAATTCGTCCACCTTATCTTTGAACTTTAATTTTGAACCGGGTTTCAGAGGCGAAGTAAACTTCTCTTGTTCTTTGTATTCCTTTAAAAACTGAATCTCGAAATACCAAGAATTTCGGATGTTTTCATGACACACTCGTTTTTATTGACATGAAGGTCCTCTGGGATATCTTGTTCGTGCTGCAATCTGTCTACCATCTCATTATTTTTTTTACGTAATATGGATGAATCGTCTCTTTTTAACCGACTTCAAAAAAGGAGGAGGTTCTCAATTCGAACTAATTTTTTTTTTTTTTTTTTTCTATGTATGTTACTCGATATCTCCGAGAATCGTGAACCGATTTTCAATTTTTTTTTTTAATCGAAAGGGTATAACTCCGAGTTAGTCCCGTTGGCACTAAGTCGGGATCTGATGATGGAATCTTGGAGAAATCGAGGGAACTCTTCAAATGTTATAGGGACATGTACGGCGCTTTCGGTAATTTATTGATAAAGTCAAGAATTTACATTCAGTAAATAGGATTTGGGTTAAGGAAACTGATGAACACACATACGAATCACTAAAAAGCAAAAAAAAATAAAAAAATTTTAACAAAAAAAAGAACCGACTTCAGTAAAACTAAAAAGCCAACAATAACCCGTTCAAGTACAGATTACATTTGACTCACCCTTCGAAGTCGGTGCCAAACCTCGCGTAAACTATAAAATATAAATATAAGAACTGAGTGGTTTGGGATCGACTCCGAAGGGTGAGTCAAATGTAATCTGTACTTGAACGGGTTATTGTTGGCTTTTTAGTTTTACTGAAGTCGGTTCTTTTTTTTGATAATTTTTTTTTTTTCAGTTTCACTAATAGATTTTTTTTCTCCTTTTTGTCGGAGGCGAACATTTTGATGAACATGGTTCCCGAATCTTGCGAATCCATAATAACACGTAACAATTTCAATAAACACTCCCAATAGCAATGATAACGTATATCGTTAGATACATAAAAGTAGTTTGTAAACAGTGGTCAACTATTTCTGAAGATACCCGCTTTTTTTTGTTAAATAGAGGGACCACATTGTTGGGAATTTGAAAATAAAGAACAATAATTTTATTAATTTATTTAATTAAATGTATTTATTCAATAAACTATCAATTAATAAATATATAATTTTCATGTACATTATTGCTGGTTTGACATAAAATTTTTATCTCTAATTAGGGGTCTACAGACCTTTTGATCTGTCAAAATCACTGGAAAAAGTTGGTATATAGATTAGCCGATCAAATTGCCAATTTGATTGTCCCGTCTGGGTGGACCTTAAACCTACGATGTAACAATAATTTTAATATCGATGAGAACGACACTGGCCAAACTGTGGCAACATTTGTTCATACTTACTTGTCAATTTGGTCCGTAGGTCTGTGGATTTTACTTTATATGGTGACCATGCGGACATTGTACCGATTTATGCAAACATTCATTAATCCCGCAGCTAAGTCTTCTCATTGATAGGCACTGCTTATTATCAGCATTCCAAATAGCTTGATGCACATTTAGAGTTCCTGAGAATTCGCGTAAATTTGATGGGATCAGTAAATCTTTTTCAAACATATTGGCTTCCTCAACTTCTTCTATAATTATATGTTGGACATGTTTTTTGAGTTTATCGACTAGAGATCGTAAGTCCGGTATATCATTGCCTCGAGCGACAATCTTATCTGCGGTACTCTTTAAGCTTCCGCCAACGCCATCGGGAGCACCTTTGCCATGTCCTGCTTCAGTGTAATTCCATTCGACGCAGTCTAGACTTGGATAATTCCAATGTAAGCAGGACATTATAAAAAAACATTTTTCTGTTTCGATATTGGGCTGTTGGGGAGTCAGATATAAAATGTAAAGATCTTACTTCTGGAGCTTCATTTTCGATGTATTTTAATATAGGAATTAAATGCTCCCAGATGGCGACAGCATCATGTCGAAGAGACTCACTAAATGAGCAAAATGATTGTGTGACAGGTTCTTTTTTGAAATATAATACCGACGTATGCAACGTCACTTGTTTTCTGCTACTACCAAAATGAAATGATTGGATTTCAGTTGCATATTTGGTGTTGTAGTTTTCACTAAAGTCACAATGAATTATACACTGGTCGTCACGTAATCCAGTTTGTAGTTGTTTTATATAGCGGCGTTGTGATATAATATTGGCCACATGATTCATGTATTTTCCTTGTATTTTATCGAACTCTTCTATTAATCCTTTAGAAGAAGTAGTTGATTTTTCTTTCAGAGTTTGCAATGTAGTTTTTGTTTGGCCATTTTTCTCATAATTTGTTTTCACTTTCTTCCATAAAGTCAGGTAAACTTCTTTTGAATTATCAAATTCTTGGTATTTTAACGTTTTTGATTTGCAGTCTTCACATTGTCTAGATAAGCATTTGATATTAGCACTATCACAACACAAGGAAGTTATTCTCTAATATTATTTTATTTCTTTTGAGAGCTGATATCACAAGATCAAAATTATCGTGAAGTTCACACATACATGTTTCTCTGTCTTGTACGTTTGGCAGTTTTACCCAAAATGGTCGCAGCTTGCAGAAATTCGAATAACTTATTAGGTATTCGGGATGTTCTTGCTTAAATTTTTTATGCAGATTCAATAACGATTCAGTGAGAATCCGTTTCTGCTTTGTTATTTTATTTTTTGTTGTCTTATCTTTTTTTCCCGGACACATGCGGCTGTTCTCATCTTGGTCATAAAACGTTTGCACGTCAGATTTCATTTTCTGAAGTCTCTGATATTTGATTACTTTTAGCGTGTGAAGCCTGGCCATTTGAATCTGTACCTGTCATAGAAATACTTTCTTCCGGTAAATTTATTCTCATACTTAGTAATTCAGTTTTTCGTTTTAGTCGAAATACTTGTTTTCTGTATATTTCTTTTTGGTATTTAAGTTCATTGATCCTGTGATGAAGCAATTTGATTTCTTTACTAACTCTGTATCTGTATTTTCTAAATGTTAATGCGTCGGCGATTCTTGCACGTTTTGGTGTTTGAACTTTAGTTTCATTTACTACACTTAGATTATCTGTATTAACAGGGTTGGATACAATACTCGATGTCAACCTTATTTTTACTGAGCTGTTGCTTAATGGACTTGATGGAGCAGAAGAATCGACTCCAGATGATGGTGCGGGACTTGAAGGCCTTGTTAAAGGACTTGGTGGATTCATAAATGACGCAGAAGTTGAAGGCAACTGGTGTTCTTCTAAGGAGTCCTGATTTTCTTCATATCTGTCTTCTGTGACTTGAGGGACCTTGTCATGGTGTTCATTTACGCAGCTGTTTACTAATTCTTCTATTACTGGTCCCTTTTTTAAATTCTGTCTTTTTTTGGCATTGTGTTTGTTAGAGCTTTCTCTACTTTTTGCTCTCATTAAATTTTTTATACGCTGAGGCATTTCGCTAATTCGTTTTATTTAACCTTCAGCTACCCTTTTGCGATATCTTTGCCTTTCTTTTGCCTTTAACTCTTCGTAAAGTATTGGGTTACTTTTAATTCTTGCTTTCCGAGCCCGTTCTGCAAGCCTCTTTTTTTCTAATTTTTGCTGTTTCGTTTCCTTCGCCATTCTATCTATAAAAATAAGTTTGTTTTTTATCTTTTGTTTTTTTTTTATGTATAATAGGAACGTTTTTTAATGTTTGATTAGTTCTACAGATAATAATCATACATTATATTTACCGATATTTTTATATGAAATATATTTATGCAGATGCAATTAGAAATGTGAAGACATATATAAAAAGTAATGACATATACATATAACACACAACCATCTATTCATCATAGTCTCAAAATTCACCGCTGTAATCATACTTCCCATACCACAAACTGCACCTGTAAACAATTAAAAAAAGTAGAGTCTACGAAATACTTAGGAGTAATCATTGATCAGAGATTGTCTTGGCACCAGCACATAGAAAACATAAACAATAGAATACGAAAACTCACATGGATTTTTAAAATACTTAAACATATTAGTACTACTACCTTATTAAAACAAATTTACTTAGCTCTAGCACAATCTATTATGACATACTGCATCTCAGTTTGGGGTGGAGCAGCTAAAACAAAATATCTAGAAGTGGAGAGAGGACAGCGATGTCTACTAAAAACCATGTTTTCCAAACCTTTCAGATTCCCAACTTTAGATCTTTACAATGAATGTCAGCTTCTGAGCATGCGTAAACTTTACATTGTATCAGTGGTACTAAGGCTCCATAAAAATATATCTTTTGACCCTTCAATTGTCAATAAGCGAAGGATTTGTTCAGTTGTCCCGATCCCCTCCAGCAAATCAGTATTTGCAACCAGGCAGTTTGAAAGACAATCTGCACATCTATACAACAAAATAAACAAGGAAACACATATTTACAGATTAACATATCATACATGTAAAGAAATCAATCCATCCATGAAAAGACTAAGTGGTTACTACAATTAAATTATTATGAAACAGAAGACCTACTCACTGGAAGTACATAGGAAAAATTGTAAAAATAAAACTTGTAAAAAAAAAAAAAAAGAAATATGTATATATACTTGTGATGTGATGGTTTAGACCACACCATATATCCCGCGACGACCTAGACAAGTCTAGACCGCAGAGGGTTTCCTAGCTAGCTTTCAGTGATGGGACTTTCAAACAGAGGGCTTTAGTAAGAGGTGAGTTAGTAATACAAACGGAGTACCTTAATAAATACTATTTATTTACAATTAAAACCTAAACCTAATGATCACTCGCGACTGGCTATAGGCTCGCGGGCCTTTTAAATATACTAACGGCGGTTCCCGTAGGATTTCGGATTCGCGGTAACGGTAGCGGGTGAGCTTTAGTAGCTGGCGCGATACGGAGTCGTACCGCTTCCGAGATACTAGAGCCCTGGATTCAAGTCAGTGCGATGCTGAACGCACCGCGCCTAGACTTGCCCTAAGGTGCCCGTCCGGTGCTGTTATGATACAGGCTCGTACCGCACTCAGACGTGGCCCGGAGTCCTGAGGAGAGCAAGATGCTGAGACAGCGCACCGCTCCTACCTCAGGGACATTCAGAGATCAGAGTCTTGCTATTCGGAAACCTTTTAGAGCTCCGTACGGCACCGACGCTAACCTCCGAATGCTGCCCGGTCTGTTGAGTCGCAGCTTTTATTCCGTCGGTGCGCGGGCGGTGATGACGCGCTCCGGCGGCTGGCTGCACCCCGCGCGCGCGGCGCCCGTTGACGCCCAGTGGTGCGGGCTGCCGGTCCGGTCGTTGCGCGCCGCTACGGGTGTCACATACTCCTCCTACGCGCGGAGATTTGGACCTGGGGGAGAAATCACTGTGAGAAAACATTGTTAATAATGCGAGAGTGTCTGCACACTCTCGATATAATGACTATTATGCTGGTATGCTCCAAGAATCATTCTAATTCTCTCCGGATTTTTACTTCTATTTATACTTGTTTCATTTCTTTTTTTTGGTACATTTTAGTCGGTAGGTTCCTATTCGAATTTATCGTCTACCGCTCGGTCGCGCATGCGCCTCGTACCTTTCGTATTGCGCATGCGTCTCATACCTTTCGTATGTAAACAAACCGGTGTGTCGCCGCTTGGCTTGGTCTCGACTCGTCGCTTCAGTCTGCGCCTGGCGTCCGCCCGGTGCGCACCTGTATAGCGGTCCGTATGAATGTGTAGGTATGCCTCTGTTTACCTCCTCGGTGATGCGACGTTTGCCCTCCCGCAGCTTAATTTTACTCAGTTTTACTTTTTATTTATTTTTTTCGGTATGCAACACTGATTCATTGCTATTTTACGATATTTACGTCTACGGATGCCTATCTGTATTTCTATCTCTTAGCGCCGGCGCGCTGCGTGCATCTATGCGTCCTTGTCGCACTCGTTGCATGGCGTTCACCTGTTGTAGGCACGGCGGTTGAGGTCATTAGCGTTATCTCTGTACCTGCTGTTTTTATAAGCTGCACCTGTCTGCATGTCGGGTTTTTTCTTATGGTTCATTGTTATGGTTTATGGCCCTCGTTCGTGCTTCATTGTTGACGGTGCGAGGTGATTATCGCCCTGTATTATCTGCTTAATGCGCCGGTTTCCGCCTATACTTTATACGGCGCGTGTTTGTTATTGTTTATGTTGTTTCAAATCTTTTATGTGCGCTGTTATAATTGGTTTATTTCCGGTTGTTGCTTGTAGTAGGTATATCACTGGCGATTTCTGTTGTACTATATGGAAAGGTCCTTTGTACTTAGGTGCGAGTTTTGCGCAGAAGTTCTTGCTGGCGTCGGACAAAACATGGTTTTTTACCAGTACCTGATCGCCTATTTCTGGCATCCAGTGTCTTCGCTGCTTATCATAGTGGCTCTTCTGGTTCTGTGAAGCTTTATTCTGTTGCCTCCGTACCAATTTATATATTTCATCCAATTTCTTGATTTCTTTCAACTGCCGTGTCGGGAAACTGTTTTTATCTCCGGGTTGTCGTAACTCCCTTCCATATAATAGGAATGCAGGTGAGTATTTAGTTGATTCTTGCACTGACGTATTTATTGCGAAATTGAATTCCGGTAAATATTGATCCCATTTCTTATGGTTTTCTTTAATAAATGTTGATATCATTGTTTCTAGGGTTCTATTCACTCGTTCGGTCGGATTGCACTGTGGTGAATACGGTGCCGTTAACCGATGTTTCGTACCGTATCTTTCTAGTGTTTCTGTGAACAGTTTACTGCGAAACTGCTTACCGTTGTCCGAGGTAAGCGTCTGTGGTGCGCCGTGTCGCAACGCAACGCATTCTTCGAAGGCTCTTGTGACCGCATTTGCTGTTGCAGTCCGTAAGGGTTTTATCTCGGTCCATTTAGTGAATTTGTCGTGAAATACTATTATCCATAAATAGCTTTTTGATGATCTCGGTAGTGGGCCGATCAAATCGGTCGTCACTGTCTCCCACGGGAATTGTGCGTTATTTATGTGCATTAATCCGGGTTTTTTCTGCTGTGATGTTTTATGGGTTTGGCATGCCTCGCATTTCCTTATATATTCTGCTACTTCTGCGTGCATTCCCGGCCAGTAATACCTTTGAGATATTTTCTTAAACGTCTTCGCCACCCCTAGGTGACCTGCGCTCGGTACATCGTGATTTTCACTTATGAGTTTCTCTCTTTCATTAGGTGGTACGCATAACTTCCAGTTTGTCGCTGGATCTGTGTATGACTGGTCTGCCGACGCGCTCGCCCTCTTATAAAGCTTGCCGTCCTTTATGCAGAAGTCCTGCTGCGAGCTGTCCGACTGCGCTCTCTGTACGGTTTCTTCATACCAATCTTGTGTTTTCGATGCGCAAATGGGGTTCCGTGACAGCTCGTCTGCCACTTGGTTGAGTTTTCCACTCCGGTATACAATGTCGAAACTATACTGCTGTAACTCCAACGCCCACCTGGCTAGACGCCCTGACGGGTTTTTCATGGTATTCAAGGCTTTCAAGGCTTGATGGTCCGTTATGACTGTGAAATGGTATCCCTCTAAAAATGCTCGTAATTTCCGAATGCCCCATACCACTGCTAGGCACTCCTTTTCGGTTGTTGAGTAGCGAGTCTCTGGACCTGTCAGCGTTCTACTGGCGTACATCACTACTTTTTGCATATTGTCGATCTCTTGTGTTAATATTACTCCTAAACCTACGTCACTAGCATCGGTCTGCACTACGAATGGCCGTGAGAAATCTGCCCTGGTAAGTATGGGATCGCTCGTAAGTATTTTCTTGATTTCCCCGAACGCCCGCCGCTGTTCCGGGTTCCATGTGAACTTTTCACCCTTTTTTAGTAGTTTGACGAGTGGTGCGGTTATTTCAGCGTACCTAGGTATAAACTTGCGATACCAGGATGTCATGCCGATGAAGGTACGTATGCCTTTTATGTCTTTCGGTGGTGGTAGCTCGGTTATTGCCTTTATCTTTGCTTCGTTCATTTTAATACCGTCCTTTGTCACGGTGTGGCCTAAATATTCTACCTCTGGTTTTGCGAATTCACATTTCTCTCTATTAATTTGCAGACCGGCTTCTCTTATTCTTCGGAAAATTTCTTTCAGGTGTTTGATGTGTTCCTCAAACGTCGGGCTGCATAGGATTATGTCATCGAGGTATACGTATGCATTTGGTTCCAGCTCGGGTCCGATGACCCTGTCCAACAGGCGCTGAAATGTGGCCCCGCTGGAATGCAGTCCAAATGGCATGACGCGGAATTGATATAAACCCCGGCCTGGTACGGTGAATGCTGTCGCTGGCCTGCTTTCTGGCGCCAGCTCTACATTCCAATAACCGTTCTTGAGGTCGAATTTTGAAAAATACTTGGCTTTCCTTAATTTCTCTAGTGTGTCGTCGATCTGCGGTAACGGATACGCGTCCTTCTCCGATATCTCATTAATTTTTCGGAAATCTACACAAAACCGGTGCTTTCCGTTTGGCTTTTTCACCAGGACAATGGGTGAACTATAAGGGCTGTCAGAACTCTCGATCACGCCCTGCTCTAACATCTCGCTTACGTGTGCGTCTATGATTTCGAGCTGCTTGGGGTTCCTTGGGTAGTATTTTTGTTTCACTGGTTCCGAATGTTTTAATTTAATTCTGTGTTGTACCCAGGTATTCCCTTTTGGTCCGCCTTCGCATAACTGGAACTGCTCGTTCACTGTTTCCTCTAGCGTCACTTTCTGCATGTTGGTTAGTCCTGCCCCAACCTGGATTTCTTGCCTTGATGTGCCCTGGTTTGTTACGGTTACCTCCTGGCTTTCTATCGCCCCGGTAGGATCTGATATTGAACTCTGTTCTTCGCCATTCCAGACGATCTTCATGCCTATTCTTCGTAGCACATCCATTCCTAGGATTATACAAGACGCGGTCGGCAGCACTCGTACCCAGTGTTTTATTCTGGCTTGTTTTGCCTGTAACTCTACTAGCGCGCTCTTCACGATCTGTGATGTCGAACCGTCCGCTAAGGTTACTTTCCTTGGTTTATCCGCGGTCACCGCCCCATTCTGTAGGCATTTCGCGTACACGCTCTCGCTGATGTAGGTATTCGTGGAACCCGTGTCGACCAAACAACTGTACTTCTCTCCCATGACGGATACGTCTATAAACGTTCGGTTATCCTCCCTACACTGTTCATTCGCCGACCCGAGCGATTCCCGTTTCCCCCACCTTTCTTTCTTGCAGCAGTTCCTGGTAAGTACCCCCAGTCTTCCGCATGTACTACAAAAAAGCTTCTTGCCACCTCGGCACGCCCTTGTGTCATGCCCTGGTTTTCCACAAGACCAGCAGCATGTCTTGGAGTCATACTTCGGATGTATTCTCCCCGGTTGTGATTTACTCTCGACGTGCCTTGGGAAAGGATCTTGTTTTCCTGTAGGGTGCGCCCGGCTTGTTCCCGGCTGTTCATACTCGCCAGGCCGCGGCTGCCAACTTTTACTAGTATCTGTGTTAGCTCTGGCGTCACCACGCTGCCCATTCCAGCTTTGCGGAGTGGCCGTCGGCGCTACTATCCCCTCGTATTCGGATGCCAATTTCAACAAACCGGCCAAATTTTTATAATCCTGTTTCTGTATATACAACTTATATTCGCGTAGCATATTCTCGTGTATGCGATGTAACTTTTCAGCTTCCGACAGCTTGCCGTATCTTCTCATCAGCGTTTGTAGATCCGTGACGTACTCGAAGAATTTCTCTCGAAACTTTTGCTTTCGTGCAACTATTTGCATGATCAAATCCTCCTCGTAGTTACATGGGAAATAATAGAGTTTGAAGAGCTCTAAGAAGTCTTCCCAGGATTCCCATGAACTTACATTATTTCGGTACCATAATAATGCCTTGCCCTGCAGGATTCCCGGCAGTAAAAGTAGGATCTCGTCCCATGACGCGTCACTCGCCTCGATAAGCTCGTTTATCCTTTCCACGAACTCCACGGCGCTGTCGGTGACTCGAAAAGTGATGTTCCACTCCTTGACTAATTTAGAGATCCTGCTGGACCTCCTATCCTGTTCGGTGTCGGCCATGGTCGCCGCCTCTTTCTTATTCGGGGTTTGAAACTCCTCGGCTTCCTTTACGCTTGCCGCAACGAGTTTTCTAATCTGTTCGACGGTTTGGCCCTCTGTCGCTATTTCTCTCCGTGCGGCTTCCTCTACCAGTTGTTCCTTCTTCAGCTGATAGATCCACGAAGTCGGCATGAGTGAGCTTTCGGCGTTGCTACGTTTATAAGCAAAACGTTTTGATACAACGGTGCTTTTTATACAGGACGGTAACGTAGAAATAACGTACTATATACGGATATAAGGACTCTACAGACGACTAAACGGATTCTAGGGTGCCTAATTGAACTCTAGATTACACTTTCAAAATCTGTATTTCCTGTCGGTTGATATCTATACCTTATTTTAGTCGCGTCGGACTCTTACGGATGCGGTGAAACGCGTACTATAATTACGCTCTAACTCGCGGTGATTCTAGGACTCAACCTCTATCCCTTGTTTATCCCGAGTGTAAGACTCTCCTGTGAGCTATTTACGTTGGGCGCCAAATGTGATGTGATGGTTTAGACCACACCATATATCCCGCGACGACCTAGACAAGTCTAGACCGCAGAGGGTTTCCTAGCTAGCTTTCAGTGGTGGGACTTTCAAACAGAGGGCTTTAGTAAGAGGTGAGTAAGTAATACAAACGGAGTACCTTAATAAATACTATTTATTTACAATTAAAACCTAAACCTAATGATCACTCGCGACTGGCTATAGGCTCGCGGGCCTTTTAAATATACTAACGGCGGTTCCCGTAGGATTTCGGATTCGCGGTAACGGTAGCGGGTGAGCTTTAGTAGCTGGCGCGATACGGAGTCGTACCGCTTCCGAGATACTAGAGCCCTGGATTCAAGTCAGTGCGATGCTGAACGCACCGCGCCTAGACTTGCCCTAAGGTGCCCGTCCGGTGCTGTTATGATACAGGCTCGTACCGCACTCAGACGTGGCCCGGAGTCCTGAGGAGAGCAAGATGCTGAGACAGCGCACCGCTCCTACCTCAGGGACATTCAGAGATCAGAGTCTTGCTATTCGGAAACCTTTTAGAGCTCCGTACGGCACCGACGCTAACCTCCGAATGCTGCCCGGTCTGTTGAGTCGCGGCTTTTATTCCGTCGGTGCGCGGGCGGTGATGACGCGCTCCGGCGGCTGGCTGCACCCCGCGCGCGCGGCGCCCGTTGACGCCCAGTGGTGCGGGCTGCCGGTCCGGTCGTTGCGCGCCGCTACGGGTGTCACATACTGTACCTAAGTAGAAATAACAATAATAATTATAACTGTTTTTACTGTGCAAGTTTAAGTTCTAATACTTGCACCAAATTCTAGCATAATATATTGTAATTGAAATAGTGTAGATATAAAGTTACATACTGTAGATATAAAGTACCATAGTTAAGCTACTTTAAATAAATGTACAAAATAAGTTTGTCCTAACACTAGTCTACGAATTATGTTTACAACTTCTGGAAGAGCGAGCCCTCCTGACACAGGTGTTTTACACCTACTAGGAGGCCTCACCACTCGTTATATTTTTGTATGTCCTATTGAACCAATAAAACTTATTTTATTTTATTTTTATTATTTATTATATAAATGCCAGTACTGGCTGGACTGATTTTCTTGAAATTTGAAACAGAGATAGCATACCTTCTCTTAATACGCTGTTCATTTTTATTCCGAAAATAAAACATGTTTCCCGCAGGATGATACATATTATATAATTATAAAGCGAGCGGAGGCACGTGCATAAGCTACATTAATACCTCTCTTTGTGATGACGTGATGGAAAATTGGCCAATCAAATTTTACTCATTAAATAATTTGTAGTAAATGGGAAATGAGCCCTATTTTAATCGATTCCTACAGCCAAAATTGATACCAGTGGCCAATTTATTGATTTTGGTGGTCAAAAACTACACCGAATCCGTGGAGATCAAACACACCGGATTCAAAATTCAAAGTTTTTTTAAGATTACAAGAAAGCTAACAATAATACAGATTTGAATCATTTACTATGAACTTACATACCTCTGAGGATGACTTATTCATTACTATAATGGTAAACACTCAAACACTTACTAAACAACTTGCTTCACCGAATTCAAAAAAACACGTAACCAAACCCACCGAACGACGAACATACCTTTGTCAACTCTGTGTACTGGCCGTGAGCCGACGTGCACTCTCACCGACGAATACGACGCGACTGAAGCTAGCTGCGCACGAGCCACGAAGTTGCTGGTATATTTCTTTATACCTTTACAGACGCGTTTTGCAAATCACAGGGATATCAACCGCTAGCCTCGGACGCGACGAAGAATCGTATTTATGTATACACCGTGAAATTTTAGTGGTTGTTTTCCCGCAACGAAATGATTTTGCCATGGACGTACAATCCGTGTGTAATCTTTTATTTCATTAATGTTAAGAAATGTCAGATTTTCAAAAGCGTCGAACGAAACTCGAAAATGACCTAACACCAGTAGTAGCACTGCAGTAGTACCTACTTCTTTCAAGTGAATAAAACAAAATAACCTAAAAAGTAGTTCCATTTTTCCTTCATACTTTTACGGGCTTAGGACCGTCATTAAATACGTTTTACGGGCAGTTTACGGATCTTCAAAAGTAAAAATTACAAGTTTAGATCAAGCTTGAAATAATCAAAAACGTATTTAAGGCGTATTTAAAAAATGAAATCAACTTATTTGCAATGATTATTAAATTGCCTTACCTAATTTTTAATCGTCCCGTATTTACACTTAAAACTTCCCGATAACGCAATTGTTTGTACTGCAATCCGCCACGTTCAATGCACAATCGGGCACGTTTACTTTGATTGTTTTTCAATGATATTAATGTAACTATCACGTCTAACAACATCGAAAGCGTCCGTTATTCCCGCTATTAACGCATCACGAGTTTCGTATTCCCGCTGGTACACTAGGCGCTTTAGCTCAGACCACAAATAAAAGTCCAACGGAGTTAGGTCCGGGTCTGTCGTAATTAGCCCTGGCGTACAGCGTACAGCTGGCACCATCGCGACGTACTCTAAATTTGATTATTACCGTGATTTGTAAACTCCGCATGCGCAAAACGAGGGTGGATGCGCTTGCGCCTGTCACGGGTCAACGGTCAACTGAAAAGAAGGGTAGCCGGCTACCCGCCGCGTCGGCGCCTTAATCTACTACTGGGAATCCCTGAGAGAGTGAGAGGGCAGTATCCGCGTTGCTCGCTGCGGGAGCGCCTTATTACTGACATGCTACGACTTATTTGTGCCTAATCGTGTTTACTTGTTTATTCGTTTATTCGTTTATCTGTTTACCTACAATATCGGGAACTGTCGTTTACTTGCAGTTTTAGTGCGTTACTATTGTTTTTCGCAAGTTCGAGTTCAGGGTATTATTTTTGTATTTTTTTTAAAGACAAGTTTTTAATTTTTGAGTTTTTCTATTATAATTCGAAAGTACTACCGATACCAAATCGCCCTGCCGCGGGAAAACAACCACTAAAATTTCACGGTGTATATATATATAGCTGATAAATGTTATTCCTATGAATAATACGAATAATAAACTAATATATTATAGGGGAACCAATATTAAAATATAATACACAAACCCTATCGTGCGATACGATTTTTTGTTTCACAAAATCTGGGTAGCGGACGCTCCCAGTGAATGTCAATTTAGTACATTGCATATTTTTTTAGGATGTAAATTAATAATTGTCAATGTTTAAACGTAGTTGGCCAGACAAAAAAAACTCTAAAGTATATGCTTAATTTAATTCAGAATTATTAGACGACAACTACTACTAGTTTTGACCCCCGGATACGTAAAAATGCCGCTCCGGAGAAATGCCCAGTACAAGTACAGAAGGCACACTACTTTGATCTTTACAAACGCCGCTTTTCTTAGCCGAAAAATATGATTTATGGCGTCGTCTCCAGCGCAAGCCAAACGGAACATTGAGGCTGTGTAAATTATTTATACATTATATGTATTATTTTATTATTTATTTAACTATAAAATAATAAATTTCAACACCAGGCCACATTTTATTGGCGTTGCTGTGAACCACTGCAAAACAAAATCTTGTTTTTTTTTTTTTTTTTTTTTTTAAAAGAATAATGCAACGTCACAAATAGGATAAGTTTCTGTCAAAAAAAAACATTTTAGTGACAAGCTTTTATAGCCGACTGTACTTTTCTTTGAATATCCATTAAATGCTCACTAAGACGATTCTAAAGAGCCCAAAGTCGGAAGGATTGCTTTTTCTATTATAGAGTTCCTATGGCCACCCTCCGGCTCCATCATCAGATCAGCCCCATGGTACCATATTATTGTATTGTCATCAAAGATAAGTAAGTATGCAAAATTTCAGCTCAATCGGTTGACGATATCTGCTTCAAAATTGAATTGCAAGATTTCACCCGAACAAACATAATTATACTTAGATACATACATACATTGCAAGTTAAATAAAAGCTTTTAAAAATAGGGATAGTACGGCGTGGTGGTGTGATGGAGTAATAAAAAAAATACTGATGTTGTTTACAAAAGACAATAATAAATTAATACAACAATATAACAACATGACACATTATAAATGGTTAACTTCTAAAAACTGTTTTGCCGTCTTTAAATTGGTGGCTGTTAAAATTAATAGTGGAATATATCCATATTCGAGCAAATTCCTGCATCCCACTACGATTTACACACACACAATTTTTATTAAAAAAGACAAAGATAAAACAGAAACCAGCTACGAGTAGGTATATAATAAAAAAATATCCATATTTATTTACTATGTTTTTTTAGTGAGGTCTCTCAACTAGGTAGTTCAAAATCCGTCCGGGATTACCCTAACATACCTTACGTGAGTGTGTATAGGTTGACTAGGTAGTCAACTTCATTGGTTGTGTCTTCAGTCGTTATTTTAAGTAAACTTTGGCAAAGACTAGCGTAAGTCACAATGGCATGTTACAAAAACAAAACTAAAAAGAGCAACAATAGACGTGACATGACATAGGACAGATGAGTCACTGGCGAAGAAAGCAGTGTAATTTAAATACTGTGTGTCTCATACTCGGAAGCAAGTAAACGGCATTTTGAATGATTCGAACCTCGTACAGGTTTCTTTACTTTTGATTAAGTATCATCATATCTTTATTCAAATAATTCTAGGCACACCTTTTATAACTGAGTTCTCCCGCAACGAAACTGCATTACAATTTACGAGCAGTAGTTGGAACTTCTTGGTAACTGCAGTTATGACAATCGTACTTAAACCCGGGTTCCATACCGAAACAGACATAGCAATAGCTAAAGACATTACCTAAACCTCCCCATCTCCGATTTATAAACTGAGCCCGAACAGCATTCAACTAACTCATCTACTTTTATATTTTTTTTCATTTTCATTTCACTACTCCGAGCACACAAAATAGAATATATCTTAGAACATACAACGTGTCCCAAAATTCAACGATAAGCGGGCACCAGAGGATGGATCTGGTCATGATACCTCGAGAAAAAAAAGAAAAAAATATATATCTCAATCCCTTTAGAAATTATTAAAAAAAATGAAATTCTTAAAATATCGACACCCCTAATGGTATTTTTAACGACCATGTCTAGAATTTTTGGAATATTTCAGATATTTTTTTTGTATCGGCAACCTAAGTAGCACTGCTAGCCACCACAACCCTTAAAAATATCAGAATACATGTAGTTTTAACACAAAAAATTATCAAAATTATTTTTACCCATTGAGGTATTATTTATTATAGAGCCACAGACCCGAACAAAAGTGTCAAATAAAGTGGCACTGTTGTCATGTTCAAGTAGATGCCAATAACGCTTATTTATAATTTGCAGCAACAATTGACTTCGTACAAAAGAACTCTTTGTTAAAACGTTTAAGTGTCAAATTGACTTAATTACTTATTACCACAAATATTTTACGTGTAAATTAACTTTTTTAGCGTATTCTGACTGAATTCTCTTGTCAAACTTGGAACATGGCACGAATGGATCAGATTTTAATATTTTTACATACTAAAAATATTTTCACTATTATTTTATTTAGGTATTAATAGTAGATTGTACAACAAGTGCATAAAACGCACCATTTTACACGAGGCGTTTATCCATCCGAGCGAGCTTGCGAGCGAGGATGAATATAAAGTCTAGTGTAAAATGCGTTTCATGGACGAGTTGCACACTCTACTTTTCACTTCGATTGTGAGGAAATGAAACTGCATCATGTAAATATTATAATTAAAAACAAAAATTTTGTTTTTTATATCTATGATAAATTATTGTCGTAGTTTAAATATATAGTAAAGCCTGACCAGAAATATATGAGGATTGCCAAAAGGGCGCTATTTACAAGTTTTATATGGCAACAATGTTGCAACCAATCGCAACCGCACTATGACATTAATTTAAATGCCTGTCAGTTCCTATGGTAACCTCGTAATATCATTTAATGGAATTAAATCTTTTCCTGACTGTTTTTTCGTGTAGCAAACACGTGTACACTTTATTTATAATATTACGTTCACGACTGTAAATGGTTTTCGGCATTTTCTTTGGATATTTTTATTTAAAGAAACAACCACAAATGACATTGACATTGTTGACAAACCATCATAAAATCATTGCCAGTGTAAGAAATTAGTTCCAGTGAAATTGCGCAATATGGAGCATCCTCATATATTTCTGGTCAGGCTTTATATTGATTTACTAAAATAAAAATTAATTTAAAAAGTAATCAATGATAGTAAATAAAAATTAGGAGTGTATTTCAAGAAGTTTAATTTTGTACTTTGGCTGTTGTTATTTTTGCCTTGGTCTTAGAATACTAACGAAACGAAATAAAATAAAGTTTATTCTATGAAGTTTTAAGTTGTTCGTGTGGCTGTTGGGCCGATCGCCTTGGTCTTCGACGACGATTTTACTTTATGCTCTAGGGCATAAAAAGCCACTTTATGTCGCCTACGCACAGCATAAAATCGAACTTTTAGAGCATGAGAAGTGAAAAATATATTTTTTGTTTGAACTAAATAAACTCGTAAATTGTTAATAATTAATTAAGTTACGTTTTTATTGTAAATTGTTAATATCAAATTTAGTTACGTTTTTATTGACAAATGCATAAAAAGTTTCCGATAGAAGGGATCAGTAATAATGACATTATTTCGCCTTGTTCCAGTATGTGAAATGAGAGTAAGACAAGTGCAAAATATTGACATTATAACCCTTTAAAGTTTGATCTTATTTGTCGGTGGCGTGGTATGCACGGCAGCACACGTCGCCGTCGCCTTTATGTGTTCTTGGCGTTCAAAGGTTTAAACTGACAGTGTCTAGACTCTGTGACAAAATAAAACAATAACAACAGAGCTATTTTTTTAGTAATTTATGAATGTCACCATTTTACGCTTCTGTTGATTAACATAGAAAAAAAATATGATTATACCGAACACACGAGAGACGAATTATTTGGCTTCAATTATTCTTCGCGTTTGTCTCTTGCTAAATGTGATCTCCATTTTTACGTTGTTGAGAATGGGAATCTTGAATAAAAAAATAGGATCATTATTTATTGCACTCCTTAATTTATTAATAAAATATAAAACTATAGCGACTCCTTCGATTTTTGTTCTGTGATGAGGTGCATTTTGTAGGGACAAAGTTAATAATTCTAATACAAAAATTGCTATGATTTTACATAGGATTCGTTAATTAATCAATAAAACTTAAGTAAAAAATTATATTCCGTCCTGTTCCTTTATTTTATAGTTGTTATTTCTGTAATTTTTCACTGAAAATTAAGTCACTTTTGAGACCCGTCACGTGTCATGGTCTAAACGAGACTGATCGCCCAAGTAATGCGATTTGTGATTTTGCATTAGTTGGGAGGGTGCCATTTTTTCCGTCTGATTGTGTGTCCATGTAATTATTAAGTCAATGTTTTTACCCCAAAAATTTTGAATGAATTTTTCTTTTAGTCCACTTTGACTCATCATGGTACATAAAAAAAGTATTGACACTACTATGGCAAGTGTTTTAAAAAGTTGACGCAACTAACCAAGATTCCAAAATGGTAGGATACTCTAGGAAAACTAGCGCCGAAAAAAAAACAGCTATTTTTAAACAAGAACCGACATTTCTTAATGTTGATAGTAATGACTTTTACGTGCTACCACTAACCCGTCCCGAACTCAGACTTGAACTCTGCTGCTGCAGAGACACTCTGAGGCACCCTTTGGGTGAAAAGGCTAGCCTCCAAATGCCGTTCACCGGCCCTCTGCCTATCCGCATCCCATCATCGGCCACAAAAGTGGACTAAAACAAAGACTAGCAAAGCAGGCTAACCTATGCCCACCCAAAGTGCTGTGGCAGCGGGCGCCTTGGCGGGCACCACGCCCTGGGAGCTGGATGCCCAGGGGCTCGTGGAGGCGCACAGGGAGCGGGTCAGAGCAGAGCCCTTAATGAGATCCCCGCTTCCGAAGAGCTGCGTGAGGAGCGCCGACAGGCGCAGCGCCGGGTGAGGGACCGGTGGAGGAACGACCTGGAGGACTCCCCCTATGAAGCCCGCACCATAGGGGCACTCCTCCCATCGTTCGACTACTGGTTGGAGAGGGTTCATGGGAGCACTGGCATGGGTGTATCGATCATTACCTGCATCGAATCGGCAGGGAAACCAACCCGGTGTACCGCGAGCGGCGACCCGGATGACACCGCCCAGCACACCCTAAAGGAGTGCATTCACTGGGTTGGTGAACGCCGTACTATGGTGGGCGCCCTTGGAGTGGGGGATATCTTGCTCGACAGCGCCGTAGTGGTCATAACTGAGGAGCGAGAGGACTCGGTACGGGAGCGCGAAGACAGGGCAGATGCGGTCATTGTCTTGGTGTGCACTCTTCGGTACCCATCTCGCCTAGATCAGACTTTGCAAGTTATGGGAAGCACTTGGGGTGGGCATAGGCTAGATTGCTTTGCTAGTCTTTGTTTTAGTTCACTTCGGAAGTGGCCGATGATGGGATGCGGATAAGCAGAGGGCCGGTGACCCGCTCCTGGAGGCTAGCCTTTCCACCCAGAGGGTGCCTCAGCGTGTCTCTGCAGCAGCATAGTTCAAGTTTGAGTTCGGGACGGGTTAGCAGTGGTAGCACGTAAAAGTGATTACTATCAACATTAAAAAATTTCGGTTCTTGTTTAAAAATAGCTGTTTTTTTTTCGGGGCTAGTTTTCCAAGAGTATCCTACCATTTTGGAATCTTGGTTAGTTGCGTCAACTTTTTAAAACACTTGCCATAGTAGTGTCAATACTTTTTTTATGCACCATGATGATTGAAAGTGGACTGAAAGAAAAAACATTTAAAAGAATTGAGGTAAAAATAATCTTGATTATTTTTTGTGTTAAATCTACATGTATTCTGATATTTTTAAAGGCTGCGGTGGATAGCAGTGCTACTTAGGTTGCCGATACAAAAAAAATATCTAAAATATTCCAAAAATTAAAGACATGGTCGTTAAAAATACCATTAGGGGTGTCGATATTTTAAGAATTTCATTTTTTTTTATAATTTCTAAAGGGATTGAGATATATTTTTTTTCTTTTTTTTCTCGAGGTATGATGACCAGATCCGTCTTTTGGTGCCCGCTTATCGTTGAATTTTGGGACACGTTGTATACAAGCAGCCACGAGTTAACAACCCAAAAGTCACTTTTCCCAAAAAAGTTGAAATTTACCTATAATTAAAAATATAGATAAAGGGAATCAAATTCCGCAAATGCGGCATATCACGCCTACATGCGGGGTCCCGCGGGTCTGTGGGATTTAAAAAAATGTAATTACGCTCAGTTGACGTTCTGATTATGTATTAAGTACATCATCATAAATTTAAGAGTCAAACTCTTGTCGGTGCAGCTGATGAAGTAGGTAGTTTTCTCCAACTTAACTTTCAACTCTTTTTCTCCATCCAACTCTTATCTTTTTACACACTAAAATATAAGATCGATTGACATCTTTAAAAAAATGCCACCAACCCTATTGTCAAATAAAGTTTTTTTCCTACACGATTTTTTTTATGTAAACTTTTCATAGCAAAATTTTGCATGTTATATTAGTAGGTACACATACGATTATGATGATTAAAAATAAATGTCGATTTGGTTTTTTACTTGTGAAACCATTCCTCAAGTGCACTTACTCTATTTGAAACGCATTTATTAATATTCATTTCATGTAGGTGTTGGAAGTTTAACGACAATCACGGCGCATAACCTATGTAACCGAAGCCAAAGCCAACACCTAAATTACAACGGGACTCAATAAATGCTTTCTAAATACCTCGTTACTGGTGTAACTGTTTGAGCTGAATTCTCGCTAGATCTCGCTCTGGATCCACGGGAAGGAGCCACTCCGTTATAATTGTTTCTTAATTATGTACTTGATGGATGCACATTATTAATTACGTTTTACGAGGTGTTCCGCTGGATTTCGATACTTATCGCGTTTAACCGCAGTCATACCGCGTCACTCGCCTATTTTCGTTTTCGTACCTATACCTACCTACATCAAGTGAGTTACGGAGGCACCGAGGTTTTCTGTGGCTATGTCCGCGTGGCACGGGTTATGTCAATGAACAACATTTCAGTGACTGTAGGTACATTTTTTGGGGTGAAAACTAGATTATTATTTTTAATCACCAACGGAAGTATCAGCGTAATAGTAATGCCCAAATAAGTTTAAGGACCCAAAGCCAGGCCAGGTAACAACTGTATAAACATCGACGTCAACGAGCAGTTACAGTGACTTCATGCAATGCAAACTCAAAACCCGACACAAGACCACTTTTTCAGCAGATTTGTTGTTGCCGTCTTGAACTCCGTGAAAGTTTACCAAGAATGTGCCGGAAACCGGGCGAAAGACCAGCCAAGTTGTTATGCGTCCATCTTTGTGTAACCCAATAAGTTATTTGAGGTCGAGCAAGTACTGAGTAAATAGTTAAGGCAATAATTTCTTTACCTAAATACTCGTTTAAGTAGGTAGTTATATTTTCTTGAGGGAGGAAAGAATGTCGAAGAACTACAATCATTCTGATAAGCATTATTATAGTTAGTTAATAATTATTAGTTTGAAGCTCTGATCGGAATGTAACTTCGTCCGCGAATGAAGTAAAAATCATGCTATTATTTTGTTTACTTATACATATTATGTATACTTACCTATATACGTATTACAATAATGTAGATTAGGTAGGTAAGTTAAATGCTCTGACTACAAGAGGTGTTAATGCCTATATGCAATTATATTAGCAGTTATAGTTAGGATTAAGATACAATTATATTAGCAGTTATAGTTACGGTAAAACGGTCATCACAGACTTGAAGTTTTCTTTGGTATTCGCAAATGAAAAATGGTGTACTCAAATCGGTAAAATAAGTAGACTTAAGTTATATAACTTCTTCATAAAAAGTACTTCTCTTTTTTATTAATACGAAGAAATAGTTGTAGCACGTTATTTTCCAGAAATCGTTGCTGATCTACATCAGCAACGATTTGATCAGCTAGCTAGTGGCGCTAGCGTCTATTATGGTCACGGATACGTTTTCATACACGTACATAATTCATACGGATGAGCGTTAGTTCTCCACATATTTGCTGAAAAAAATAAGCTGGTGGTTTACGAATGCTTGTTCAGGATTCATCCTGGCGCCGTTTCCACTCCCTGCTGCAAAGACGATTAAGAACAGAGCTACTTGTATCTACTGTCCGTATATAGGTACAACATACTTGCACAAGTGCACACAGCCTGCATGCACCTAGGCGTCTGCTGTAAGGCGCACGTTAAGCGTACGTTAATTAGAATCTCACACCTCTTTTACTTTTCACATCATATGGCGATCCTTCCAGGATCTAGCAATTATAAATAATAACTTTAAGCAGGCCTAGTACATTGTCCGCCGATAAGAACACCTAGCGGCTTACGAAGACACCGCGTTGTCTTATCGCTGTTGTAAAATTAGCTAGCTACGCGTTCTTATCGATTCTTCGCAGAGGTTTGTTCGCAACATAGCAGGTGGCGCCTAGATCAACAGGCTGAATTAATAATTGACTGTTATCTCTGGCAACACGTATTTTGATTATTTTATCAGCTGTCATGTCGTTTGGCATTCCATACTATCCAGCAGGTTGTGTTGTGTGTAGGTTACGCGGAACCGTTGTTATTTTGATGCCATCGGAATATTTTTTGCCTGATCGCAAATTGCGCCTGTGCTATTTGAAATAAAACTATCAACACTGTGAGTCTCAGTGTACCCTGTGTGTGTACCTAGTCTAACTCAGTGATACAGCTTGCTGATACTACGCGCTCGTTTATACGATGGAGCGAGGTAAGGTCTTTGTTACATTGTGGTGGTAAAGTAAATAAACTCTTTCTTAGAACTGATTTCACTTACTGGGTACTGTTAATCAATATTGGAATGCATATAATATTATTACGACGATGATTATTAATTATTTAACTATTATTTAATCTTAATATAATAATAGAGGATACGAATTAGAAACTACCTTGAACCATCTGTTTAATGGATGAAAAGTATTTTATATCGAACTAGCTGTGCCCCGCGGTGTTACCCGCTCATCCCACGGGAACAATAAATTTATTCGGATGAAATGTATCCTATATGTCCTTTCCCGGGTCTCAACCTATCTCCATACCAAATTTCATCTAAGTCGGTTCAGCGGTTTAAGCGTGAAGAGGTAACAGAACATGACTTTCGCATTTATAATATTAGTATGGATTAGTATGGATTTAGTATGCTATTTAGCATACATATATCGCGAATGGCTTGCCTAATACAATTCTGGCAAGCTAATTAATTAATTAAAATTGACTCTATTAAACAGTGCACGCCATAGAATATAATAAATCAATTGAATACCAACCAAAAATATAAGGCCTATATAGAATGTTACATTGTGAACATTGAACAGATGGCTGAAGGTCATTCCTAATTCGTACCTTAGACTACAATGGATGGATCACATCAAACTTGCCTGAGTCAGACATTATTTTTGATTCTTTCCTACTTCAAGAAATATATCGACATTGTACCGATTTTCCCACAGTAGACTCGTCGATTGTCGAATATCTATATATATATTACGCGAGGCCGATTTTTGTACATCCCATCAGATCTACAGTTATGGTCCGATTTTGATAAATGATATGTCATTAGATTCGTCTCATGCTGGAGAGGTGCATAAAACTCTTGGAATTTTAATTTTTTCCTGAAAAGGTACTGAAAAATGGATTTGAAAAAACTACTGTGCGCTAACCACGTGACTTTGACCACGTGACCTGTGATCCCTATTTTGACATAAGATGACCAAATAATAATAAGCATGATTTGCTCACAAACCTGTAGTAAGTTGTTCAGCATGATGAAATATTATTTTTGAGTCGGCAACATAATATCCGCAACACTTAAAACATGTACGAATATACAAAAATAATTTTACAGTTTCTTGACAATGAATGACAGTAACCATATTCTGACAACTTTTAATGTCTTTTTTATTGGGGGCTATTATGTCAATGCTCTAAATTGCCAGGTTGTTTTTCTTTTTAAAATGTTAAAATGTATGGAAACTTTTTCGCATACCTGTTAAAAAGGTGGATAAAAAGCCGGTTAAGTGCGAGTTGGACTGGTGCTCGAAAGACTAGAAAACTGACCGTCATTCAAGAATAGATTATTTTATAGGCGAGTTTTACAATAAATCAAAGCAGAAAAAAATTAGTAAAACTAATTTACACGTCATTCAAATAGGTAAATTTATGATAGATTATTATAAATATGATTATATAAGTCCATCAAAAAAATAATTCCAAGGAAAATGGCATGAGTTATGGTAAATTAAATGGTATTTTACAAGAAAAAACTTAGTCCTTGCGCTTGCATGTCGACGGGATCGGAAATGTGGTCGAGTTGAGAATATGGACGACATGACAATGTGCCTAAGTTGGGAATGTATCTACATTGGTAATATGGATGAGTTGGTAAAATGGATGAGTTGGAAATGTGGACGAGTTGGGAATTGGAAGAGTTGGGAATGCGGATGAGTTGGTAAAATTGACAAGTTGGTAATATAGACGAGTTGGGAAAATGGACGAGTTGTTAATATGGGCGAGTTGTTAATTGGACGAGTTGTTAATTGGACGAGTTGTCAATGTAGACGTGTTGGGAATATGGACGAGTTGGGAATGTGGATGAGTTGGCAAAATGAATAAGTTGGGAACACGGACGACTGGGCAATGTGGACGAGTTGAGAATATGGACGAGTTGGGAATGTGGATGAGTTGGCAAAATGAACAAGTTGGGAACACGGACGAGTGGGCAATGTGGACGAGTTGAGAATATGGACGAGTTGGGAATGTGGATGAGTTGGCAAAATGAACAAGTTGGGAACACGGACGAGTGGGCAATGTGGACGAGTTGAGAATATGGACGAGTTGGCAATGAAGACGACTTGGTAATACGGATGAGTTGGTGATATGGAAGATTTGGCAATAAAGGCGAGCTGATAATAAGGACAAGTTGGTATTGCAGACGAGTTGGGTGTATCGTCGAGTTGGGAATATGGGCGAGTTGGAAATGTGGATGAGTTGGCAATGTAGATGAGTTGGTAAAATTGACAAGTTGGGAACATGGACAAGTGGGCAATATGGACGAGTTTGCATTATGGACGAGTTCGCAGTGAAGACGAGTTGGTAATACAGACAAGTTGGCAATGAAGACGCCTTGGTAATACGGACGAGTTGGTGATATGGAAGATTTGGCAATAAAGAAGAGCTGATAATAAGGACAAGCTGTTATTGTAGACGAGTTGGATGTATCGTCGAGTTGGGAATATGGACGAGTTGGAAATGTGGATGAGTTGGCAATGTGAATGAGTTGGTAAAATTGACAAGTTGGGAACATGGACAAGGGGGCAATGTGGACGAGTTCGTATTATGGACGAGTTGGCAATGAAGACGACTTGGTAATACGGACGAGTTATCAACGTGGACGAGTTGAGAATATGGACAAGTTGGAAATGTGGATGAGTTGGCAAAATGAACAAGTTGGGAATATGGACGAGTTTGCAATAAAGACGAGCTGATAATAAGGACGAGTTTGTATTGTAGACGAGTTGGGTGTATCGTCGAGTTGAGAATATGGACGAGTTAAAAATGTGGATGAGTTGGCAATGTGGACGACTTGGAATTGTGGACGAGTTGGGCATATGGACAAGTTGGAAATGTGGACGAGTTGTATTTGTGAACGAGTTAGCAATATGGACGAGTTGGCATTGTTGATGAGTTGGAAATGAAGACGAGTTGGGAATGTAGATGAGTTTGGTGTATCGACGAGTTGGTAATGTGGACGACTTGGCATTGTGGACGAGGTGGGAATATGGACGAGTTGGAAATGTGGACGAGTTGTATTTGTGGACGAGTTGGCATTGTGGACGAGCAAGTAATATGGACGCGTTGGCATTGTGGATGAGTTGGGAATATAAACGAGTTGGCAATGAAGATGAGTTGGTAATACGGACGAGTTGATAATATGGACGAGATTGGCAATAAAGACGAGTTAATAATAAGGACGAGTTGGTATTATAGACGAGTTGGGTGCATGGACGAGTTGGAAATGTGGACGAGTTAGCAATATATATGAGTTGGCATTGTGGATGAGTTGGGAATATGGATGAGTTGGGAATAAAGACGAGTTGGTAATATGAACGAGTTGGCAATGTTGATGAGTTGGGTGTATGGACGAGTGGGCAATGTGGACGATTTGGCATTGTGTACGAGTTGGGAATATGTACGAGTTGGGAATATGAACGAGTTGGAAATGTGGACGAATTTTATGTGGTGACGAGTTGGCATTGTGGACGAGTAAGCAACATGGACGCGTTGGAATTGTGGACGAGTTGGGAATATGGACGAGTTAGCAATATGTTCGAGTTGGCATTGTGGACGAATTGGGAATATGGACAAGTTGCTAATGGAGACGAATTGGTAATATAGACGAGGTAGCAATGCAGATAAGTTGGGTATATGAACGAGTTGGCAATGTGGACGTGTTGGGTGTGTGGACAAGTTGGCATTGTGACCCAGATGGGAATATAGACGAGCTGACATTGTGGACGAGTTGTATTTGTGGAATAATTAACATGTTACCCTAAAATGCGAAACTTGATGGTAGAAATAACCTACATATGATGCAAATTTCAAAAAAATCGACTCGCTCAAGAATAAATCATATTTGAATTAATGACGTCTGGCTGATCATTCTTATTCTTATTCAAAATAAAATTTGTCAAATTATGCTGTCACCACAACAAATAGATTTTTTAAGGCTTCCGTTTTTAACGACTATGGTAAGGAACCCTAAAATTAGGTTTATATTATAGACTTGAGAGCATTGAGGTATCTATATATATATTACGCGAGGCCGATTTTTGTACATCCCATCAGATCTACAGTTATGGTCCGATTTTGATAAATGATATGTCATTAGATTCGTCTCATGCTGGAGAGGTGCATAAAACTCTTGGAATTTTAATTTTTTCCTGAAAAGGTACTGAAAAATGGATTTGAAAAAACTACTGTGCGCTAACCACGTGACTTTGACCACGTGACCTGTGATCCCTATTTTGACATAAGATGACCAAATAATAATAAGCATGATTTGCTCACAAACCTGTAGTAAGTTGTTCAGCATGATGAAATATTATTTTTGAGTCGGCAACATAATATCCGCAACACTTAAAACATGTACAAATATGCAAAAATAATTTTACAGTTTGTTGACAATGAATGACAGTAGCCATATTCTGACAACTTTTAATGTCTTTTTTATTGGGGGCTATTATGTCAATGCTCTAAATTGCCAGGTTGTTTTTTTTTTTTTAAATGTTGATATGGAAACTTATTTCGCATACCTGTTAAAAATGTGGAGAAAAAAGCCGGTCAAGTGTGAGTTGGACTGGTGCTCGAAAGACTAGAAAAACTGACCGTCATTCAAGAATAGATTATTTCTATAGGCGAGTTTTACTAAATCTAAATCAAAGCAGAAAAAAAATAGTAAAACTAATTTAAACGTCATTCAAATATGTAAATTTATGGTAGATTATTATAAATATGAATATATAAGTCCATCAAAAAAATAATTCCAAGGAAAATGGCATGAGTTATGGTAAATTAAATGGTATTTTACAAGAAGAAACTTAGTCCTTCCGCTTGCATGTCGACGGGATGGGAAATGTGGCCGAGTTGAGAATATGGACGACTTGACAATGTAGATAAGTTGGGAATGTATCTTCATTGGTAATATGGATGAGTTGGTAAAATGGACGAGTTGGAAATGTGGACGAGTTGGGAATATGGACGAGTTGGGAATATGGACGAGTTGGGAATGTGGATGAGTGGGCAAAGTAAACAAGTTGGGAATACGGACGAGTGGGCAATGTGGACGAGTTGGAAATGTGGATGAGTTGGCAAAATAAACAAGTTGGGAACACGGACGAGTGGGCAATGTGGACGAGTTGAGAATATGGACGAGTTGGCAATGAAGACGACTTGGTAATACGGACGAGTTGTAGATATGGAAGATTTCGCAATAAAGACGAGCTGATAAAAAGGACAAGTTGGTATTGTAGACGAGTTGGGTGTATCGTCGAGTTGGGAATATGGACGAGTTGGAAATGGGGATGAATTGGCAATGTGGATGAGTTGGTAAAATTGACAAGTTGGGAAAATGGACAAGTGGGCACTATGGACGAGTTCGCATTATGGACGAGTTGGCAGTGAAGACGAGTTGGTAATACGGATAAGTTGGCAATGAAGACGACTTGGTAATACGGACGAGTTGGTGATATGGAAGATTTGGCAATAAAGACGAGCTGATAATAAGGACAAGTTGGTATTGTAGACAAGTTGGGTGTATCGTCGAGTTGGGAATATGGACGAGTTGGAAATGTGGATGAGTTGGCAATATGAATGAGTTGGTAAAATTGACAAGTTGAGAACATGGACAAGGGGGCAATGTGGACGAGTTCGTATTATGGACGAGTTGGCAATGAAGACGAGTTGGTAATACGGACAAGTTGGTATTATGGACGAGTTGTGAATATGGACGAGTTGGGAATGTGGATGAGTTGGCATGAACAAGTTGGGAACACGGACGAGTGGGCAATGAAGACGACTTGGTAATACGGACGAGTTGTCAACGTGGACAAGTTAAGAATATGGACGAGTTGGAAATGTGGATGAGTTGGCAAAATGAACAAGTTGGGAATATGGACGAGTTGGCAATAAAGACGAGCTGATAATAAGGACGAGTTTGTATTGTAGACGAGTTGGGTGTATCATCGAGTTGGGAATATGGACGAGTTAGAAATGTGGATGAGTTGGCAATGTGGACGACTTGGAATTGTGGACGAGGTGGGAATATGGACGAGTTGGAAATGTGGACGAGTTGTATTTGTGGACGAGTTGGCATTGTGGACGAGCAAGTAATATGGACGCGTTGGCATTGTGGATGAGTTGGGAATATAAACGAGTTGGCAATGAAGACGAGTTGCTAATACGGACGAGTTAATAATATGGACGAGATTGGCAATAAAGATGAGTTAATAATAAGGACGAGTTGGTATTGTAGACGAGTTGGGTGTATGGACGAGTTGGAAATGTGGACGAGTTAGCAATATGGATGAGTTGGCATTGTGGACGAGTTGGGAATATAGATGAGTTGGCAATAAAGACGAGTTGGTAATATGAACGAGTTGGCAATGTAGATGAGTTGGGTGTATGGGCGAGTGGGCAATATGAACGATTTGGCATTGTGTACGAGTTGAGAATGTGGACGAGTTGTATTTGTGGACGAGTTGGCATTGTGGACGAGTAAGCAATATGGACGCGTTGGAATTGTGGACGAGTTGGTAATATGGACGAGGTGGCATTATGGACGAATTGGGAATATGGACGAGTTGCCAATGGAGACGAATTGGTAATATAGACGAGTTTGCAATGCAGATGAGTTGGGTGTATGAACGAGTTGGCAATGTAGACGTGTTGGGTGTATGGACAAGTTGGCATTGTGACCCAGATGGGAATATAGACGAGCTGACATTGTGGACGAGTTGGCAATGTGGAATAATTAACATGTTACGCTAACATGCGAAACTTGATGGAGAAATAACCTACATATGATGCAAATTTCAAAAAATCGACGCGCTCAAGAATAAATCATATTTGAATTAATGACGTCTGGCTGATCATTCTTATTCTCATTCAAAATAAAAATTGACAAATTCTGCGGTCAACAAAACAAATTGATTTTATAAGGTTTCCGTTTTTACCGAATATGGTAAGGAACCCTAAAATTAGGTTTATATTATAGGCTTGAGAGTCTTTAGCATCTCCCTCACTCTTCTGTCAGACACAATTTCAATGAGAGGAAAGACACGAAAGTTTGAATTATTCTTTTTTCAAACATGTTTAGCTGTTTTATATATTGTTTTTTCTTATTACACATATTTGACACATTCTTTTTTTTATGGTGGAGTATTGTTGGTCAGTAATTTATTTAGATTAGTAAGTAGGGTTTGATTAAGTATAACTAGCGTAAGAATTTCAAACACAATGTGTAATTGTTATTGAATAAATGATTGATGATGATGACATGGCAGCACCCATATTAAGAAAACTTGCACGATCTAATGAATTTCATAAAAAAAAACAAGCATTGATAATAGTGGTTTTTCGTGTATCTATAAACGTTTTTTACTCTCTATTTCATACAATTGAGTTTTTGTAACATTTTTTATTATTAATATTGTGAAATATTTACGATTATAAATGAATACATAAACAGTTACGCACTCCATGATTTCCTGTTTCCTCAAATCTGTCGTTTCGATTCATGTGCTATTTCTGGAAATTGATAGAAATCGATCAAATCGATAAATTTATGTCCTGAAGAAAGAACAACAAATTAAAATTCTACCAATCTTATGTTCGGTCCTATGAAAATATGTCAATTATATTTTTAAGATATGGGACTATTGTCATGAATATATTTTTCCATAAATCGAATAATATGCATTTTATTTGTGAAACAGATCAGCAGATCACATGTCATGCACAAGTTATTTTTACAAAAGAGTTGAATAAATTGTCACGATGAAGCTGGCAGTTGGCTATCAGGCCTGCCTCTAGCCTGGCATGTTTTAACGTTTTTAAAACATAATTTTAATGTGTTTTTTTACAGTATTAATTTATTCTTCATTCCCCAAAAACTTCTTATCGATAAAGTAGTTATTTTCTGTAACACTACCGGATTTCCATATTCTAGCGGCGGTTCGACGCCGCAACGGGTCTCTAGTAATATACCTAATGACCGTATAATATTTATCATATATCTTACTCGTATCATATCATTTATTTATTTGTAAGTATTTATTTATATTCTAACTACTTTTGCTAATCTTCTATACCTACTTAACTAAGGACCACTTCATTTAATTATGTGTGTAATACTTCGCAACAAAATTAATACGGCGATAAAATTTAATATTATAAGTATGCCCGAGCGATTCTCAAGTCTCAAGAGTTATAAATAGGTACCTACGTACGACCCCGTACCAGGAAACATTGTCTGAGAGCACGCCCCACTACCACGTTATGTTAATAAAACGTTTCGTAAGATTAGTCTGGCCACACCACTCTTTTTGTATGAAGTTGGCAGCATTGCAACTAGCAGGGGAATTCCCTGATATTGTCACTGAGTAGTGATAGTGAGTAGGTATCGTAGCTTAGCAATCTACTTTCGAACTCCGACAAAATTTCTTTAGAATACAGTTCTATTTTGCCGACTATTCGCTTAAAGCCCGTCACACGCGGAGGTATAATAAGTGATCAAACGAACTTACCTGTGATGTTCGATCATTATTATACGAAGTGCTTCGTTCGAAGATATATGTTTACCATGCAGCTTCCTGACGTCGTCGGCAACTGAACGCAATTTTAGAGCCCAGACCTAAAAACAAAACTAAACGCACCGTGTATAGTCTCTGGTCTCCAACGCCAAATGTCATTATTTTCAGAGTTAGGTATTATTAAGTGAATATCAACTTAACTATGGGTTGGGTGGGTAGGGTACATATATCTTCGAACGAAGCACTTCGTATAATAATGATCGAACATCACAGGTAAGTTCGTTTGATCACTTATTATACTGCATGCTTCGTTCTCGATATATGTTTACCATGCAGATGTTCAGAGATATAGTTAAGTTGAGATTATGTTGTATGTGTTGTTCAAAAATAAATATTTGAATAAATTTTAGAAAATATTTATTTACAAGATAAACACTGTTACCGCTTAATCTGAGATAGCTTATCAATTACAGTTTGAACTTAAATCAGTCTTAAATTTCTTTAAAAACAAAATACTAATTTACATACTATTATGTTAATAACGAGGTTTTTAACCTGTACCTATAATAATCAATGGCACATTGAAGTAGTATCTACTATAATTAACTATAATTAAAGAACTAAACCATACTAAGTATAATAGTAGGAAAAATTGTGGATTTTATGATACTGGTCCAGTACCTAAGACTGCGCTTGCAAATTCACCAGGTGTGTTAATTATTGGCCTATTATAAAATTTTGCAAAGGTTGATGAGTTCTGGGTCCAACCCGCTGTCTTCCTAATCACATCTAATGAAATACCTTTAAATTGGGCAGTGGACGTAGCAGCGTGACGGGTGCTATGTCCCGAAAAAATAGTGGTGTCTATACCACACACATGCAATATTCCTTTTATCCAGCGTCCTATGGTAGAGGCAGTGACTGGTCTATGTGGTTTACCTATTGATATCAACAAGTGATCATAATTTCCTCTTAAGTTTTGAGTAAAGCTAATATAGTCGTATAGGGTTCTTACAGGACAAATTTCTTGTTTTTCAAAATAAGGTAAATATAGATTAGGTTGGCTGCGGCCTGGACCAGACGTTTTGATTATTTCAGTGATGACTATGTTTACCCCATTACTTGACTTTTGTATATTACTTAACTTTATTAATGATAATGTTTGAGCCCGCTGTGCAGTGCTTAATGCAAGTAAAATTACTAGCTTTTTTGTGATCTGATCCAAATTCAAGGTCATATTTGGGGTCCAGTCCTGTAATATAGTAAGTACTTTATTTGGATCCCATGTTGATAGGTATTTTGCCAAAGGAGGTTTAGTTTTATAGAATCCTTTAAATAGTCTTTTGATGCGGTCATCACTCCCTATTTTAGAGCCCATAATTAAGGCAAGAGCTGATTTATGGGAATTTAAAGAACCATAGGAAGCCCCCGATTCAAACATTTTTGTTAGAAAGAACATTATCATAGGTATAGATGGTGTATATATATCAATGTTGTGTTTTTGGCAAAACACCCACCAGATTTTATAGGATACATTGTACTGTTTTAAAGTGGAATTCGAAAGGGATGCAAACATTACTTCTATTGATGCCGGAGGGATAGCTCGTTTCAGCCAGGCCTGCCTGATAATATCCCGGCAACTAGTGTAAGCTGGCTGTGTAGGGGATGGCTGGCCCTGAAAGGAGAATGTAATAGGTATTTTTCAGGCTCAAAAAATATTAATTCTGATACTAGCAAAGTGCGCATTAATGGATACCAGGGCTGTGAACACCAGTATGGCATTACTAAAATACCGACAGCTTTGTCATTTCTTATTTTTTGTAAACATTTTAAAATCAAGCTAAATGGTGGAAATGCGTAAAAGAAATGGTCAGACCATGAGATTGTAAAGGCATCTATATTGCTTGCATCTGGATCGGGTTTCCAAGATATGTAAATATCACATTTAGCATTAGCCCGGGATGCAAACAAATCAATATCAGGGGTGCCAAATTTGTTTACTATTTTTTGAAATGCTGCGGAACTCAATTCCCATTCAGTGTCCGGATTTATTTTTCGAGATTCATAGTCTGCTTCTTTATTTTCACAAGATTTTATATAAGATGCATAAAGCCAGATGCTTCTTTCTTCACACCATTGCCATATTGACGACGCGTTTGGCTCGGTTGGTAGACACCTGCCTACTGAGTCGGCGGTCCCGGGTTCGAATCCCGGCCGGGGCAAATATTTGTGCAAAATATTTGTTCTTGGGTCATGGATGTTATCTATATATGTATTTATATATTATGTATATCGTCGTCTAGTACCCATAGTACAAGCTTTGCTTAGTTTGGGACTAGGTCGATTTGTGTATGATTGTCCCTTAATATTTATTTATTTTATTTATTTATTGACCTGGCTAGGTTATTTAAATGAGGGAATTGAGTACCACCCATTCTGTTAATATAGGATATGGCTGTTTTATTGTCAACACGCAACAAGATATGTATATGTTGACTGTTTTTAACAAAATATTTCAGTGCTAAAAATATAGCAAGTAATTCTAGAAAATTTATATGATATAATTTTTCATCCTCTTTCCAATATCCATTGGCTTTGCTTTTGTGACAGACAGCGCCCCACCCTGTTCGTGAAGCGTCAGTATATATCTCAAGGTCAAATTTATGGTATGCCATACTTCTGTATGTGGTACTCACATTATTAGTCCACCAGGCTAAATCCAACTTAGTGTCGGAGTGCAATTCCATGTTTTTGTCATAATTGCCGCTATTTCTAGTTATATTTATGAACTTGTGGTGTTCAAGCAGCTTAGTATAAAGCCAGCCATATGTTGTGGCAGGACATGCTGCATTTTGGCATGCAATTTGGCAAAGTCACGAATAAGGCAATTATCAAGTTTTAAATAATATTGTACCATTTTTTCAATATTACATTTTTTATCTACAGGTAACTGAAGTGTCATATTCCTGGTATCAAAAACAAACCCCAAAAACTGACAGCATTGTGTAGGTTGAATAATACTTTTGTCATAATTTATCACAAAACCTAAACACTGTAATAGGGTAATTGTTTCCTGAACATTGTCAAAACAGGCTTGATAACTAGATCCTATACACAATATGTCATCTAGATATTGTACAGATTTATATCCTTTTTCCCTTAAATGTGTTACCACTACTTTCATAAGTTTTGTGAATATATATGGTGCTGAACATAAGCCATATGGAAGGGCAGTAAATTGATAAAGTTTATCAAATTGGAATCGCAAATATTTTCTATGTTGCGGTATTATGTTCACAAGTAGGTATGATTCTTTCAAGTCAATTTTTGCCAAATAATCACCAGGAGAGACAAGATTCATTGCTGTCCTGTAATCTTCCATTTTAAAATGTGAAGCTTTTACAAATTTATTAAATAATTTTAAGTTTAGAATGAATCTTTTGCTCCCATTTGGTTTGGGTACAAGGAATGTTTTAGATATAAACTGGCCAGCACAAGGTTTGCAAGGAGAAACCGCACCCATTGTAAGTAAGTTTTGGATGGCTGTCTGCATATCATTGTATTCTTTATCAGTAGCAAGACAAGGACCAGGCACAGAGTTTTGGTAAGGCTCTGTTATCAAGGGGATTGAATATCCTCTTATACATTCCAGTGTGGTTTCATCCTTACATATATTTTTCCAACAATTGAGAAAATGTGCCAATCTACCAGCATGACTCACCTCTATGGTCGAGCGGCAGGTTGTTTGGCCGGAGGAGCTCGCTGCTTCTTTATAGTTGGTTGATATTGTTGAGCTGGGTATTTCCGTGGGTATGTTGAGGACTGCATCTTCTTGTGTCCGCCCCTCGAGGCAGTCTTCTGATGATTGAATCGAGGAGGCCCATTGGAGTTTCCCTGGCGGTTAGGGACAGGAGCCACTTTTTTAATTGTCTTGCCACTTCTTTGAACGCTTTGCAGTGACTTGATTTTTTCCGTTAAGTTTGCTCCATACAAGTATTCATCTCTCTCAACATCCTTAATAACATCGAGAAACTTTTTGTCCAAAACTGGAAAAACTAAATTCTTCCTTGACTTTGTTTGGACATGGTGTAGGTCTGTTAGCACCCTGCCAGCCTCACTCAGCACAGATATCAGCTTCAACCTATCTACGGTTTCATTGTCAATTAGAGAAGACAAAGCAGAGCTCAAAATGGTAAGGCCAATGCCTAGTTGGCCTTGCTCTAATTCAATTTTCTTGTCCCTGTTCACTATTACATCATTGACCGAAGCTATGATTTCAGGGTTTAATTTTGGTGCCTTCAGCAATGAGCAATTTTCTGGTGTTAATTTATCAATAATTTTTTCTTTAACTTCTTTTGGGATACCATTCTTTAGAATTGTAGACCAAATTCGTGCCAAATCACTGTTTATTGGAGGTCCAAATGTGGGTTTATCTGGCATCAAGTCTCCTAATGCTAGGAGTACATCAGGACTGGTAGTCGGTATCTCTGTACTGGTAGTTGGCGCATTTGTGGCGCAAACGGTGGGAGCTTCACCAGCTGGAGGTACGATGTGTTTATCAGGGGTATTCTGAGCCACTGAGTTTTCTGTATCCTGAGCCACTGAGTTTTCTGTATCCTGAGCCTCTGACACAATGATATCGTCATTTTCGTATCCATCATTGTCATCTGAAAAACGACAAGTTTATCTCGTCAAATGTCTTGTACAAAACATCAAAACTGCTTAAACTACACCACACGGATGATGTTTAAGAGTAGGAGACAACGTGCGCATATCGCGTATGAGCCCCGTGTCAAATCATCGCGTCAGTGTATCACGTACACCACCCGCGTATATTTTTGAGGTTAAGAAAAAAGCCTGCGTTTGCGCCGGAGCATTGCACCAACCAAACGCGTTAAATAAGATGATTTTCGAACCTGAAGTATTAATAATTATAATGAATAGATATTTACCTTGAAGCAATTGAGAAGATACAGATATGTTTTCGTTATCCGAGTCGGCGTCGGTGTCATGCTCACGCTCGAGCCTTTTACGTTTTAAACTCTTTTCAATGCTTTTAATCTTTTTAATATAATAATCGAGGTCATGTTTTCTTTTTGGCATTGTTTTTTCACTTTTCTCACGTGTAAATTGAAATTTTTAATAACGAATACGTGAACGAAAACGTTACCGTTGCCGCGCAAACGAAAAGAATGACATTTGGCGTTGGAGACCAGAGACTATACACGGTGCGTTTAGTTTTGTTTTTAGGTCTGGGCTCTAAAATTGCGTTCAGTTGCCGACGACGTCAGGAAGCTGCATGGTAAACATATATCGAGAACGAAGCATGCAGTATAATATACAGGGTGATCAAGCCAAATGGGTCAGTAGTAGGGAGAAAACGAAAACTATAAGAGATAGGGAAATATGTTCTTAGAAACCATGGCTTCGATTTTAGATTTATTAAAAACTGCATTCAAATTTTTTTCGTATATCTCATGCATAACCCAGAATCGAACCCGGTCGAAATTGAGTAGAGAAAAAAAATTAGGATGTCAATCGATCCTATTTTTTTTATTGAGAACCAATGTCTGTATGGGACTACATACATTTAGAGTGAACTGACTGAACGTCTTATAATTCGATGGAGCCGGCTGCACTCACAAAAAAACATGACTCATGCGGCGTTACCTCGTGCGGCGTTACCTATTCTCAACAGAATAACACAAATTGTAACATAATTGTAACAACAGAATAACACACTTTGACTTTGACTTTAAAAACTATGTACATTGTAAAAAAAAATTGACATAATTGTATTTATGCGTACAAATAAATGTAACTTGATCAATTCAATTGTGATTTCCATTTACCTCCTTCTCTATATCCATACAAAATATCTATCAAACAAATAAAATTAAAAATTTCTTTTGAAAAATGCAACCATTCCATCAGTATTTTCTTATGACGTTGTCACGTTCAACTATCGTCAGTAAACCGACTTTACAGACAACCGTTTTTGGTCGATTGAGGTACGGCACCATAAAAATAGGCTTTTTGCTGTACACTGAAGTTATTTTTTTTTACACATAGACAGACAGCCATAACAAATATTAATTTACTATGGCTTTATTTTAAAATAATTAAAATAAATCTCGTTACGGCAGCAGTACCTACAGGTGAATGATGTGCGACGTGCGACATCATCCGATAAAATTCCTATAATCGTCATTGTTTTAAGATGCTACATGGATGAGTGATTGTACAATTATTTAAGCAGTTGTATACAGCTTTAGCACAATCGATCATGTGTTATTGCATACCGATATGGGGGGGAGCAAACAAATCAAAATTTTTAGAAGTAGAAAGGGCACAAAGGTGCTTACTTAAAGTCATCTTCTCCAAACCATTTAGGTACCCTACCACTGAGTTGTATAGCGACTGCGCCTTGCTTTCTATGAGAAAATTGTACATAATAAATGCAACGATGCGTTTGCATAGTAAATTGACGTATCATCCGTTGATATCTACTCGTAGAAGGCAAGACAAAGTCGCCCCCATACCGGTCTGCAAGTCCAACTTTGCAAGGAAGCAATTTTATGTCCAATCTGCTTATTTATATAATCGTATCAATAACGCAATCGATATTTATCCGCTACACCGCCATTCCTGTAAAGTAGCTGTAATTGAATGGTTACAAAATCTTAACTATGAAGAGACGGAGCTACTCATTACCTACTCAAGCTAGAGATATTAATGAAACTAATATACATATTTAATATCAATATAAGTATGTAATAATGACAACTTGCACACAGACACGCACACACACACACACACACACACACACGCACACATACACACACACACACACACACACACACACACACACACACACACACACACACACACACACACACACACACACACACACACACACACACACACACACACACACACACACACACACACACACACACACACACATACACACACACACACACACACACACACACACACACACACACACACACGCACGCAATTATTATTAAGTTATTATTAAGTTAATTATTATTAAGTATGATTGTTTTGTTTTGGTTTTTCTTTTTATTTTTTCAATGTCCGAGTGATGGAAGAGCGGGTCATTCTGGCACAAGCATATTTAATGCTTAATAGAATTTCCCAACCTTTACTGTGTTGTTAAACTGCAAAAACCGAAATAAACATTTTTCATTTTCATTTTTTCATTTTCATTTATAATCATTTTTATTAAAATCATCTACATCCTTAGTAGACGAACTAGACGAAGTGACCTTCTATTACATATAAAAATCGATAAAAAAATAAATCGCTAAAAACGCTCCATACAAATAGCCACCTATATTGTGACGTCATTCTGTGGGTTGGGTAACAATATTTGTATCGAGACAATAAGTAATTTGCCATTCTCTTCGTGAAAAAGTGCGTTTAACCTCCTGACGACCAGCATTCATAATTTGTCAATTTAATTTTAGCCTTATGACACATAGTTGACAGTTAACTATTCATTGTAGTTTATGTACTATGTGTAGGACGCGGGAAGTCAGGAGGTTTAAATCCATGGCTGTCATACAACTATTTTTAATTAGTATTTTGTTTAATTGTGAGGATTCTGAAAAACAATTAAAAAAAATCTTTAAATTAAAACAAAATTAAAGTGTACATTTGCAGTGACACCTATTAGTTACTTACAGGCGCTCGAGTGGAGGAGGGCCGCGCGGTGAGCGTGGTGGTGGGGCGCGGGCGGGACGCGGGGGGGCAGCAGTGGGAGGTGCAGGAGGAGGCGCTGGCGGCGCTGCTGGCGCGCGACGAGCGGCCCCTCGTGCTGCTCAGCGTCGCCGGCGCCTTCCGCGGCGGCAAGTCCTTCCTGCTCAACTTCCTGCTGCGCTACCTCTATGCCGACGTGAGGACATTACCTACACATCATCATTATTATGTGTTCATTCATTATCGTAGCGACGTGGTAACGTACATGCACTTTAGCAACATTATATAACCAGTGGCTCCCTACCTTTTCGCGACCAGGGACCTATTTTTGTTGATAGCGGGATCCCCGAATGAGATGTAAACAAATTCCTTCTTCTTCCCCACTTATTTGAAATCGTTCGCGGACCATATTTTGACTCCTGTGAAACACTAGTGGGCAGTAGGCAACTGCATTACTACTGCGCTAACCACGTCGTCAATCCTCGATAGTCAATAACATACTTCCATAAATTGGTAGCTGGACTTTACTTCATCTTTCAAGCGGTCCCTACAACAACATAATCTACAGCTACACTATAAGTGCGTGTGTGTGTTGCAGGAGCGCGCGCGCTCGGACGGGTCGTGGCTGGGCGCGGCGCAGGCGCAGGCGCCGCTGCGCGGGTTCAGCTGGCGCGGCGGCAGCGCGCGCGACACCGCCGGCCTCGTGCTGTGGTCGCACGTCGCGAAGGCCACGCTGCCCTCCGGCGAGGAGGTACCGACGCGTCCTATCACACTGTACAGCAGGCCGCAAAAAGCTCTGCGGCAGCCGGCTCGCCGAGGCGGAACTCTCAGCGACGGTGTAGAGTCACAACATTCATAGACACCCACTACCGCCGCCGTCGCTCTTGAAAAAAGATTTCCTAGATTTAACAGATTTCCCGCTACAAGTCATAGGATAAGATGTTAGGTTAGGGACTTAGGGCAGTAGGCTGCCTTGTCATAGTCAACCCTTAGCTGTACGCAGTCTGTGCAGACACACGGTGGATAGTTAACTTACTTACCAATTACATTACATTACCAAACTTACCTTACTTACTTACCAATATATCATTTGTATAGTCACTCCAACAGGGGTCCCTAAGCCAGTGTGTGCCTGTACACCCGTTACCGCCTACATTTTCGTCCACCCCATCCGCCTTTTTTCCTTTTCTTCAATACCGAGCTCAAACAAAAGTTATTGGGAAAGTCTCTATCCAAGTCAGCGAACTATTTTAAAAATATTGTAAAATTGTAGAAAATCTCAAAAAGGTAAGTACCTACCGATCGATTTTGGGAATTCAAATTGCACTTTGAAGTCGTTTGATAGATTTGTTATAACCGGTGTAAAAATAATAGTCGTAGAGAATAATTTTAAAATGCTTTTATGTTATGCGCATCCCCTCGTCCCTCGTCGCAGGCGGCGGTGCTGCTGATGGACACGCAGGGCTGCTTCGACGAGCACAGCTCGCTGCGCGACAGCTCGCAGATCTTCGCGCTGTCCACGCTGCTCTCCTCCGTGCAGGTCTACAACCTGTCCAAGCACATCAACGAAAACCACTTGCAGCATCTTCAGGTCCGTTCACAAAATGAAGGCGCTACTAATGTGTAGCCAGCATGAGGTTGGAGCATCGCGTCAGCTCTGCTGAGCAGCGAGGCAATTCATTTACGTATTATGGAATAATGGTAATCGGGGCGAGCTTGCACAAACATGATGCTCTGCAGAAACGGGGCAGTCCCAACTACCTACATCCGTCTACAGAACGCGCAGGATACTTTTGGTCTTCTGTGAAAAACGAATCTAGCCTGGACGTGTAGAAAACCTAATACCTACTGGAGTTTAAATAGTGTTATTTCTCCTTGTTGAAATAACATGCAAATCTGTTTGAAATGCATGTGGCACGTGGCAGGTGTTCACGGAGTACGCGGCGGCGGGCGGCGGCGGCGGCGCGCTGCCGGAGCTGCAGGTGCTGGTGCGCGACTGGGGCGCCCCCTACGAGTTCCCGTTCGGCGCGCGCGGCGGCGACGCCTACCTGCGCCACAAACTGCAGGTGCAACAGCTCTCTCCATTTTATTGACCTTCGGAGACCACACGAGACAAACGTGTGCACTTGCACGCATTTTCTAACCATGCTGAAAGGAAAGCTCAAACCGTGTCTTTAAAAACCACAAGTGAAAAAAAACTACAAACATTTTTATTTTATTTTTACCGTGCCTTGATCCGTCGACCTTCGTGCCTTTGGTGTATATCAGGGCTCGCTTGCCGGTATCAATACTTATCTGTACCTATATGATGTTGAGTGTAGGTAATTCGTCAACCAAGTTATGAGTGCATAATAGCATGCCTACTTTATGTGTATGTGGCAGGAGCGGGAGGAGCAGCCGCGCGAGCTTCGCGAGGTGCGCCGGCGCCTGGCGACGACCTTCGCCAGAGTGGGCTGCTTCCTGATGCCGCATCCCGGCCTGAATGCCGAAACCGACCCCGCCTTCTCCGGCCAGCTCGCAGGTCACATGCTGAGTACACCCTACACTAATAAGTCTCCGGCGCCAATGCATCGATCACACCATACTTAAAATACATACAGTCAGTCGAAATATACTCGAGGAGAAGTCCTGCCTTAGGTACATATAGAGCCAGTCCTACGCTTATTTTGGGCGTGTCGTCGTTATATGTATAAGTCAAGGATGAGTGATTCGGTCCCAGAATTTTGTGCATGTCACAAATGAAGACCCATATGCAATTTTATGAAATATAAAATACCAAGCGGATGCTACTCCTGTCCGTGTCAACGTCCGCCAGATGCAAGGACTATTGTGAATTTATGAAAACCGAAGGGTGTAAAACATAGTTTAATTGCAGATTTACAGGAGAACTTCAAGCAGTCGCTGTTGGAGCTGGTGCCGCTGCTGCTGGCGCCCGCGAACCTCCGCGTGAAGACGGTGGCGGGGGCGGGGGCGGGGGCGGGGGCGGGGGCGGGGCGGCCGCTGCGCGCGCGCGAGCTGCCGGCGCTGCTGCGCGCGTACCTGCACGCCTTCCGGCACCGCGTGCCGTCGCCGCAGGACATCCTCACCGTACGTCGCTCGTCACGTGTTTGCGCGTCGTCTAGTGTGTACGACCGACGGCAGCTACAGCTCGGAGCGATCTTCCGCTGCGACTGTCGCCAGTGCAGTGTCCTGACCGAGTCGCTATTTGGGCGGGGCTAGCGCTGTGTATATTGTGTGAGGTGTGCCCCGACCAACATTTTTAGTATAGTGGCTATTCGCTACGTCGAGGTCACCATTTTATTTTACGAAGCGATGGTTTATTGGCAATTGGCACGTAGTTGTGGGATGGAGGTTACTGATTAAGAGTTAGGAAAAAATATGTTTACCCACCCTATAGAAGTAATCCACACGCAATGATAAACTCGTTTTTGATTTGACTAGACTTTCTCTGTATTCCATATCCATCAATTTTTATACTATAGTCTCGTATTTCTAAAACGGCATTTGCTTGAATCTAAACTTACCACGTTATTATAAATTGAAATTGTTAATTTAATAATAAATAATATCGTCTGTTGAGAAGCCAAAACGTGTGTCACATCTCTTTAAAACACAAAGCTCGTATTTCGACACTCAAATCAAAACTGAGACCTACGAAGTTTGTTCAAGTGAGTTTCGCTTCTCGACATACAATATGTAAATTACTTGTGTATCTGAATGATGTGGCGGATGTGTCGGCGCTACAGGCGACGGCGACGGTGCAGTGGCAGGCGGCGGCGGCGGCGGCGCTGGCGGCGGTGTCGGGCGCGATGCCGCGCGACACGCTGCCGCGCGCGGCGCTGAGCGCGCACCTCGCCGCCGCGCGCTCCGCTGCGCTCGCGCCGCTGCATCCGCTCGCCGAACGCGCCGGAGTCCTCGATGCACTAGCCGACCTCGAAAGGGTACTTTAAAACGTTCAAACTAATTTGTTTTGTTCACCTACTAGTTAAATCAATGTCAAAATTTGACGACACGGTTGGCAGAGTGGTAAAACAGCTGCCTACCTGAGCCGGCGATCCTAGATTCGAATGCCGGAAAAGGTAAATATTTGTGAAACGAATTTGAATATTTGTGCCTGGGTCATGGATGTTTTTTGTATTTAAGTATGTATGTATGTCCGCTATATAAGTATTATTTTTCGGCATAGTCCATAACACAAGCCTACTCGAGCTTACTGTAAGACTAGATCGATATGTGTGAGGTTGACTGATATTTATTTTTATTATTATTATTATTTGTTTCTCGTTTTCGAGTCCCGGTCTTTTGAAGGCTTGTGTGAAGATATAGATTCAACACGTGGAGCCCCCTTCGATAAATTTGCTTATTAAAAACATAAAATTATTATTATTAATGTAAATTGTAAGAGGTAATTCCGCTATCGTAGTATCTTAATTCTCAAGCTGTGCCCATATTTCAGGAGATCGACTCACAAGTGGCTCGGTTCGTGGAAATAAACGGCGAGCGGCTGGCGGCGGCGGTGGCGAGCGCGCAGCTGCAGTGGGAGCACGCGACTCGCGGGCTGGGGGTGGTGGCGGGGGCGCCGTGTCGCCACGAGCGCCCCCTCGAGCGCAGCGCCGACGCCGCGCGCGCCGCCGCTCTCGCGTGCTACGACCGCGCCGTCGTCGCCACGCCTCCGCCCGCCGAGGACGCCGATCGCGCCTCACTTGTTACGGTACATATTTAGTATTTTATGCAGAAATACGCGTTGTTTACGACTCGACGGTACTCGTAGGTACTTCTCCACAGAGTCGGTCGTCGCGGAGAACGTGAGATCGTTATGGACTGAGTGAGTGAAGAGTCTCCGTTTCAGCTTGGACAAAAATCCGTTTGTGGTTCCCAATTTCTCATCATCTCATCATTAGTCGCTCCGGCATTAGTAGATCCTGATCCCCATTGGGTCCTGATTTCCCAATCGATTCTTGTTAAATTTCGTGAGCAGGGTCGATAATAACCTATGTAAAATCTTAGTAAGTACCTATACAGTTTTTCGAAAATTTAAAAAATGGCGGAGATATGGGGTCAATATGTACAAAAAAAACAGTCAAATGCGAGTGGGGCTCGCGTATTAAGGATTCCGCAACACAACAACTAACTATACTTAATATAAATACCATTTATTTCACGTGTATAATTATGGCGCAATCTACGCTTAGCTTCGATTTTTTTGTTCTATTGAAAACACATTGTTTATATTATATTATTTTTCCACTTGCAGTGGATCCAAAGTCGTTACGACGAACTCGTCCAAATAAACATTAACAACAACTATTCCGCGGTGGACAAAGCCTACGAGGTGTCCCGCGACCACTTGAGGCAGCAGGACAGCACGCTGCAGCGCTCGGCCGCCGCCATGGACGAGCTGCTGGCGCATGCCAAGGATCTGGCTGTAGATGAGTTCAAGAAGAGAAGGGCGTCTTTAACCGATTTCGGCGATGATGATCGCTTCTACAATCGACTAATGGAGGTAAGAACGAGTATATCCCCAGACAAATTTAAAGTTTAAAGTTACGTACAAGAAAGCGACTTTAACGAAATAGATCCTATTTCTGTTGGGCCTCTACCTAAGTAGCAAACACGCTGCATGGGCGATTATACAACTCTAAAGGCACACATTATGCACGCCAGCCGCGCGGCACTGTACCGACGGCACCGCGAGCGACGTGTGCTATGTGGGCAAGTTTTTTCTAACCTGCGACTGACTGCAACGTGTACAAAAGTTTGACGATACAAACCGATTATTTCCCAAATACAAGTCTACAAAAAAAAATCGGGAGGTGATAAATTGTCACTAATATTTTGATAAAACAAAGTTAACCCAAGGAAAACACATTGTGTACTAAGTAAGTATGCGTTAATTTTCCAGGAAATGGGCAGGATGTACAAATTCTGGCACAGTAAAAATGAGACCAAAGGTACCGTGACCGACGTAGTGGGCGTGGCGGCGCAGATTGGGTGCCTGGCGGTGGCCACCGTGGCCACGGGCCCGGTCGGCGCGGCCGCCTCCGCCGGCGCCTGCGTCGCCTTGGTCGGTAACATCGTCAACGCCTGCTCCAAGAAGTGACATTCTTATTTTACTTTATATATGTATAAGTAGGATTTAGTATTATTTTATTTATAACTTAGTTTACCTTTCTTTATAGTAATGTTCTCATATTATAAGTGTTTTTTACAAGTTATTGTCACTTTTACTTTTATTATTGTTCTTTGTTGTAACTTATTTTGTCATAAATTATAGTCATACAAAGGTCTTCAAATACTTACTTTGACCCATTTTTGAAATATGTTTGAAATGGTCTATAATGATCTTACTAGCTCTAAGGAATTGTGATAGCTACAAAGTTAAATTATACTAATTGAAAATAGAAATTTCATCAACAGACAGAAACACTTTAGCTAATCTGTGGCGTGACGTAGAATACCGAGTAATAAACAGAAGAGCCACTCCGATGTTCGAAATTCGACCGTCAAATATACTTTGACAGGATATCATGAGGGATGGCACTATTCGATGGTCGTATTGCTAGTATTGGAGTGACCCTTCAGTTCTCTTTACGGGACCGGTGACCTCACTATCATCAGCAAAATGGCGGACAGCGTTTTAAGCATTTCAAAATTCAGAATTAAATCTATATTTTCAAATTCAATTTTTCAGCCATCTCCTACTTTTTTGAACTGAAAAATATGTATTTAGATTTCCAATCCTAAATACTAGACGAAATAAACATTAGTTTAGTACAATTTAACGTGAGTTAACTAGCGTGGAACTTAGCTCCGCCGAACAGGTATAATAGTCCATATGCGGTGTGTGGTCCCCAGATGATCACACAGATGAGTCGAGGTAACTATTTATGATATACCCTTTACACAATAAATCCTAGAGATCTTCCTAATTTGATACACCGTGTGAATAACAATACTGGAATGCGGTACCCTTTTTATATGGAACGACCTTGTAGACCGTGTAGTGATTTTAACCAATAAATATGCACCGATTGTCGTTGTGTTATTATCTGCGTACTCCCAACATTCTGTTTTACGTACTTTAAATAAAACGGTGGTAGCCTAGTGGTTAGGGCATGCGACTTTCAATCCGGAGGACTCTGGTCGAACCCGGCCCGTACCAATGCCTGCCCTGTTCCCCGAAAGAGAGGCATGGCGTCCACCGGCGATGGGTGAAAACCCGGCGAGAGGCGAGGACGTAGTGCCTCCTGTGACAGAGGCAGAGCTTGGGGCCGCAATAGCCAGGCTCAAACTAAAAAACGGCGCCCCCGGACCCGATGGCGTGCCTGGGCGCATCGTGGTGCTCGCGCTTGCGGCAGAAGAGCTGGAGGAGAGGGTGAGGACCCTCTTTAGCGCATGCCTCGACCGAGGTCAGTTCCCGCGAAGCTGGAAGACGGGTAAGCTCGTCCTCCTTCAGAAGGACGGGCGCCCGGCAGAGTCGCCGTCGGCCTACCGCCCCATCGTCCTGCTTGACGAGATGGGCAAGCTTTTCGAACGGGTTATCGCTGCCCGTCTCGTCAAGCACCTCGAGGAGGTAGGACCCGACCTACACGACTGCCAGTACGGCTTCCGGCGGGAAAGGTCGACGATAGACGCGATTGCGCAACTGAGGGTCCTCGCCGAGGAGGCTGTCTCGCAGGGCGGAGTGATGTTGGCCGTGTCGCTTGACATAGCGAATGCCTTCAACACCCTGCCCTTTGAGACAGTCAAGGCAGCGCTGCAGTACCACGGAGTGCCCCAGTACCTGCAGAATATAGTGGGGGATTACTTCCGGGACCGGGCCATTATTTCAGTCGCGCGCGCGCAGCGTAACTGTGCGGTTGTGTACGCTATGCGCTAACGGTTACTTAGTTTCATCAAAGCGAAGTCAAATCGTCATAATGACGAACGTGCTTAAATGCAATGTGTGTAATTTGGTCTGTGACGAATTGCTGTGCTATATACAGAATAAGCTATCAGTGATGGATGATAACACCTTAATGCGTCTGTGTTTGTCATCATTCTCTAGCGATGAAATTAAAACATCGAAAAGTCTCCTATTCGAGTCTGTGCCAACGGATCAACGAAAGATATTACGGAAAAACAATGGTAAAGAGGCCCGGTATCTAGAGGACATTGTAGCGTTATTAAGAACCATCGAAGCCGACAAAGTGCCCCTGTTTGTTGCTCGCAACCTGGAGAAATTGCCCCCTATAACCATTGATCATTTAGACTGCACAAAGTTGTTGAAAGATCTCGCCAAGTTAAAAAGCGAAATAGAAATGGTTAAAGGCAAGTATGCAACAATTGATCAGCTTGAGGAGCTTCGACTTGATATTAATAACATGAAATACGCGTCAATACCCCAATCACCCTTCAGCACCGTGAATACGAAACGGGGGGCCTGGATGCATGACAGCGGCCCGTTTGGGCTCACGCACTGCAGTGAAGGTCCGGGTGACGAGGATGCTTTGGCGTCGACAGGAATTGGACCGCATAAGTCGCCCACTTCGATAATAGTCACTTCACAGGATCGCACGATTTCATTAAGCCCTGAAAATAATGATAAGGAAGGGACGTTGCCTCAGGTGTCGCCAAAAAGGAGTCAACCAGCTAAGCCAGCGGCAGTTGAGTCGCGTGAGTCAGCGACCGGTGAAAGTTTAAGTTTAAACGCTCAAACCGTCGCGCCAGAGAACAGCGGCTACCCTCGAGCGCAAAATAATAATAAGAGCGATTGGCAACGCGTAACGTACAAGCGTAATAAACAGAGTTATCGCTACGCAGGTAAACGAGGGACAGCGTGTGCAACTGAATGTAATATTAAGTTTACAGCAGCGGAGAGAAAAATACCTATTTTTATATCCAATGTAAACAAAAACTGCTTGGAGGCTGACATAACTCAATATGTTAAGATTAAGACTCAGGAAAGCATTACCTTAGAAAAACTTAATATTAGAAATAGCTCGCACAATGCCTATAAGTTTTATGTTTTGGAGTCCAAACTATCACTGTTTTTGGACGATAAGTTATGGCCACAGGGTATCGTGTTCAGAAGATTTGAACATTATAAACAGAGTACGGTGGACAAAAAGTATTCTGAAAACGGCATTTCGAAGCTAATTAATGGACGCAACAACTAGTATACAATGTCATAATCGTTCAGTTAACTTAGTTAGCTTTAACTGCAAGAGCGTAAAGCGTTCGGTGGAGTCTATCAGGAAATTATGTCAGTCATCGGATATAATTGCTTTACAAGAAACGTGGCTAAGAAAAGATGAGCTTCAGTACTTAAGCGAGATCGACCAACGTTTTGGATGTACGGGAACGTCGGCTATGGACCTGGAGGCTGGCATGCTGCGTGGAAGACCATTTGGTGGAGTTTCTTTATTGTGGAACAGAAGTATATTTCCAAATGTGTCTGTCGTTCCATGTGATAACGCGCGCGTATGTGCCATTAAAGTTGATATCTCGCAGAAATCAATCTTGGTGTTCAGTGTGTATATTATGCCTACAGATAAAGTGGCGAACTTAGTGGATTTTACGGATTGTCTAAGTCTGGTAAGTGCTACTATTAATAACGAGGATATCTCGGCGGCCTACGTACTAGGGGACTTTAACGCACACCCTAGCGAACCCTTTTATAACGAAATGGTAGATTTCTGTCGTGAACAAAATTGGACATGTTCCGACGTGGACATATTAGGACTTGACTCAGACACTTATAGTTTTATTAGTGAGGCTAACGGCTCTAAACGTTGGTTGGACCATATTTTAACTACGGAATCTGCCGCGAAAACAGTCGTGAGTGTTAGTATAAAGTATGACGTCATGTGGTCTGACCACTACCCGGTTTGTGTTCAGTGTAACTTAGATGTAGTTAGTTCTGAAGTTATATGTGATATCAAACCTATGAGTAACAAGGTTATTTGGGGGGACAGAAAACCTGAGCAAATCAGTTTATATGGTAAAATTTGTCATGATGAACTTGGTAAAATTGATTTCCCTCGCGATTTTCGTTCCTGTTGTGATAAGTGTTGTCATGACGTGAGCCACAAACTGCTTATTGACGATTTGTATAAAAATATAATATCTGTGTTAAGTAATGCCGCCTGTGACTGTTATTCCTTAAAACGACCTTTTAAGAAAAAACCTGTAATAGAGGGTAGATCGGAACTGCGACTGTACGGCCGTCATATTTTCGTCGCTCCGCGTTAATTACGATAGTTTGTTTGTAAAGTGTTTGAAATTGTAATTTTTAGGCTTCGATAAATAGCCTGTAAAATTTTTGTAACTTTAGTGCTTGTATACGAGTGAAAAATATGTGTTTTGCTTGCTAAATAAGGCAGAATCAGTTGGTGAGATTAACGGTACTGTGCGTCAATTGAACCGCTCAGCGCTGCAGCCGCTGCAATACTAGATAGCGCGTTAGACTTTGTTTGTGTTGACTGTTATCTGACGCGCTGTCAGCGCTCGCTGTTTGCGCTGTGTTCTCAATCTGTGCTATCTAATTTACTTCAAAATGAGTGCGCCAACCTATACCTGCGCGGGATGTAAACACTCGATAACCAGCAATTTATTGCTGAGCTGTGGAGCCTGTAAATCCAGATATGATTTAGACTGTGTCAACTTAACAGAAGAGCAATTTAATTCGATGGAGAAGGCGCGCAGGGAATGCTGGACATGCCCTGCATGTCGTAGTCTCATACCGAAAACAGACAATCAGAATTCTCCTGTGAGGTCAGGAGTAGTACCTCATTCGTCCGCCGGTCCTGGGTCTACTGCAAGTATTGCAGGCGGCAAAAGTAATTCGAATCCATCGGAAAATATTACTCTACGGAAGAAGGTTTCAAAACAGACTGGTAACCAGGCCTCAATACAATCTTCGAAAAAAACCACCACCGAGAATACTCAAAAGCAAACCGAGGACAGCAGGGAACCTATACAGGCCGGTTTTAGGTCCACTATGGAAAGCTATGTAATGTCAGTTCTAAACGACTTTGCAGATAAGTTTTTTTCTCGGCTAGAAAAACTCACAGCGACGATGGAGGCGATTTCTACGCGTTTAATTACGTTCGATGAACGTATTTCGTTGCTTGAAACTCGACTGAAAAACAACACGGATTCCACTCAAAACCATCTAGTAACCGAAGTGGAACGGCTAAAGTGTCATCTAAACGAGCGTGACCAGGAATTACTTTTAAATGACCTTGAAATCACAGGTGTGCCGGAATCAATAAACGAAAATAAGTTGCATCTTGTAACTTTAATAGGTAGAAAACTTGGTGTAACGGTGTCGGATTGTGATGTAGTTAGCGTGACTCGAGTGGGCGCTCGTCGCGTGGTCCTGGATGAGACAGTCGGCGGATTAACCCAGTCGCATGTCAACAGCTCTGAGTTTCCAACTCCAGCTGAGTCTGGAGCTACTAGTGCGGTATTAGACGGTGACGATGCGCCGTCGAATAAGCGTGAAGGCGACGCGGCGGAGCGCGGCGCCACAACCCAGCCCGACAGGCCGAGCGGCGGAGCCCCGCGACCCCTCGTCGTGCGGCTGGTGCGGCGGGCCCAGCGGGACGAGCTGCTTCGGGCGGCGCGCGTCCGCCGGGTTATCGACACCACTGGCTTTAACCTACCCGGAATCCCGCGTCGAGTTTATGTGAATGAACGGTTAACGCCAGCAAATCGAAATCTTTTTTATAAAACTCGAATGGAGGCCCGGCGCCTACAGTGGCGGGCCCCTTGGACCAGTCACGGGCATATATTGGTCCGACGTGACGCTAATCATTCAGTGCAAAGAATTCGCTCGGAATCAGACTTAAACAGGGTTTTTTGCATCGAATAGGGTTGGCACTACGCATACTACGCCTACTGTTTATGAACAGAATTGGAATTGGTCCCCATTTGCTTAGTTTAGAACTGTGTTTACTCGTAATTTTACTTTATTGTTTATGTTTATTGCATGTGCAGTTAATAATAAAAACATTTACTTATTGTGCTATAGTCAGAATATCACTACTTGTATTGTATTTTAATGTGGTGCTACTTAAATACATGTCCAACTGTTGTTATACATACATACCGTACTCGTCTACTGTAACCGGTTCCAGGATGTATGTCATTGTAACCGATTTGAAATTTAATTTTAAAAGTAAGTCCGAATACGCTTACTACTACGGCGTTATCTATAAGACATTACTATTAGTTTTAGCGAGGGACGTGTATGATTGGCGGCACGCTACTTGGCTCAGATTTTATATAGTAAACAACAAGTACATCAATATCACTTTTGCATTCGAAATACAGTTTTTAAATAAAAGAAAATCGTTGTCTATTGGTCTGCTAAATCCTGGGTCCTTAGGTACTCGTCATACAGAATTTCTTGTTGCAATGGAACAGCACGGAGTGGACGTAATGGCTATTAACGAAACCTGGCTCAAAGAGAATGAGGAGGCGCGCGCGCCCGCACCGCCCGGGTACCGGTTACGTCACGTCCCCAGGCCGCCTGGCGCGCGAATGAGAGGTGGCGGAGTAGGATTTTATCTAAAACGCGATATCAATGCTCGCCTGCTCGCTCACCCGCAAACCTCATCCGTTGAGCAAATGTGGCTGAGTTTGAACATGAATGGCATTAAACTTGCTATTGGTACCGCGTACCGGCCGCCATGGCAGAATATTGATAATTTTATTGATTCGATTACTGCATCAGTTTCCTCTTTTTCTAATTTTGATCACGTTATTCTACTTGGAGATTTTAATATAAATCTCTTGAAACCCTGTGATACTGATAGTAAAAAGCTCACGGATTTCTGTTATTCCCAAAAACTCACTCAGTATGTGAAGAAAGCCACCCACTTTACCGAACGAAGCCAGACATTAATTGATGTCATATGTTCAACTTCTCGAGTAAATAATATCAACATAAATTTTATCCCAGAATTGAGTAGCCACGCTTTTATTACGGGTGAAATTCCGGTAAGAAGAGAAAAACCACCCTCAAAAAGTGTAATTTGCCGTTCTTTAAAAGATATTGATTTAGATAGGTTTAACTCGCAAATAGAAAACATGAAGTGGGAAGTGGTACTATCAGATAATGTCAACGAATCAGTATTAGCGCTAAACACATACTTTTTGCATCTGTTTGACCAATATGCAGCAAAACGTAAAATTCAGGTAAAAGATCATTGTTTACCTTGGATTACTTATAACATTAGACAAATGATGCAGAAACGTAACGAAGCGCATAAGCGATACAAAAAAACAGGTATGGAATCGCACAAAGTATATTATAAAGATTTAAAAAAACATGTAAATTGGGCAATAGACGCTGAAAAAACCGCATATTTTAATAATCACGTTATTTCAAACATAAAAAATCCTCGTGCATTGTGGAAAAACATAAAGAAAAATGTGGCAGATTTTAAACGTAGCGATCTAGAAATACCTGATCATCTTCGAGACCCAAACCGGATCAACGGGCATTTTCTTGACGTCCCTGGCACTAAAGAAACAAACATATCTCAGTTGACTTATCTGGAGTTTCACCGACATGGTACTGCGTCCTTTAGATTGAAAACTGTCTCGGAATCAATAATCGCTAAAATCATTCAGTCAATTAACACCAACGCTGAAGGCATAGATGGGATATCTCTTGATATGTTGCTAATGACACTGCCGCGGACGCTCGGCATTATAACGGCTATCGTGAACACATCAATATCTACTGGTACGTTCCCGGATATTTGGAAATCCGCTTCGGTCAAACCCTTGCCTAAAGTGTCCTCTCCAACCGGTCTAAAAGATTTAAGACCAATTAGTATCCTGCCACTCATGTCCAAAATTTTAGAAAAAGCGATTTGCATGCAGCTGACTGAGTTTCTAGAGAATAATAATATTTTACCTTCAAATCAATCTGGTTTTAGGAAGGCACGCAGTACAGCTACTGCTCTTATCGATGTCGTTGACAATATCCTCACGGCGCAAGATGGCGGCGAAGGCACTATTATGGCGTTACTCGATTTCTCACGCGCTTTCGATACTATAGATCATACTTTGTTACTTTCCAAGCTGTCCTATTACGGTTTTGAGGCTAGTAGTGTAAAATGGTTTGCTAGCTATTTAAGCGGACGCACTCAACGTGTTGAACTGAACAATCCTGACGGTACTTTTACAGTTTCTGACACTCAACCTGTCACTAGAGGAGTACCTCAAGGATCTATTCTCGGTCCTATACTTTTCATTTTATACAGTGCTGATATCGTTGACAGTGTCAAAAACTGTAAATGTCATTTGTACGCTGATGACCTACAAATTTACATCTCTTTCAAGCCAGATGACACGGAAGGAGCTGTCTCCAAACTAAATCAAGATCTGAGCCGAGTAGCGCGATGGTCAGAACAAAGTGGCCTTGTTCTTAACCCTTTAAAATCGAAGTTTCTTGTGATGGGTACAAAGCAGGGTGTCGCTAAGGTAATGGCCCGTAGCCCCCAGGTTTCTATAGATGATGAACCCTTAGAATGTGTGTCTGAAGCTAGAAATCTGGGTGTTATCATGGATAGTACTCTTCATTTTGAGAAACATGTGCTTGAAACTGTACGCAATTGTTTTTATCGGCTAAAAGTTCTATATAGGGTCCGAAATTATCTTTCTGTAGACATACGAATAAAACTTTGCGACTCTTTAATTCTCTCGAAGCTTAATTACGCTGATACGGTGTTTGGCCCATGTTTGCTTGCTCGTTCTAAAAAGTTGATTCAGCGCTTACAAAATGCATGCGCAAGATTCTGTTATCCCATTCCACCTCGAGCACACGTTACTCCCTTTTATAACAAAGGTAAGCTTCTCAAGATGGAGGCCCGCCGTACTATGCATTTAGCCACGCTCCTTTTCGGAATTATAAATTTTAAAGAGCCCTCGTACCTTTTTCACAAGCTTCGTTTCACCAAGCCAAAACCTAGACGTGCCCCTCGCCTTATCTGTCCTCGACACGGAAGCGCTTCCTTTCGTGGCAGTTTTAGTTACTCTGCCACGAAATGCTGGAACAATATCCCACCTCCAATCCAAAATGCTTCTTCTATATTTATTTTCAAGAAACGGTTAAAATTATATTTGTTAGACCAGCAGCTTGGTCCAGCACAGTAAGCCTTTCGTGTTCCAGGTCGGATTATATTTTTTGTCACAGTTTGATTTTGTAAAGTTTAAATGTGTTAGTTTTAGTCACGGTTTTGTGAGATAAACATGCCCACTTATAGTACTTTATATAAATGAATTACAATCAGTTTGTTCACTCTATTTTTGGTTTAATGGGAATATGAGTGTATAACGTGCAGTCCTGTTCCGCTCAACTTGTGGATCCACATAATACCAGCCGTCAAGTCACCCCCGTGGTTTGGCAATGTGCTGAGTGGACTCCTTTTTCGCACAATTCTTATAATTTTTATGTTATAATATGTAATACCTACTAATTGCGGCGAAATAAATTTTCTTTCTTTCTTTCTTTCTTTCTTTCTAATAGGTTGGAACAAGTTCGTTAGTGAGGCTCATAAGATCGCTAGGGAAAAATTCCATGTGTGGGTACTGTACGGGAAACCTAAATGCGGTCATTTCTATGATGATATGCAAAGAAGTCGTACAATTTTCAAATCACGTTTAAAATGGTGCCAGAACCACAGTGAACAGATTAAAATGGACATCTTGGCGTCTCATCATAGAAATAATGACTTTCGGAATTTTTGGAAAGGGACAAAAAAGCTAAATGGCAAACAAAACCTTCCAGCTAGTATCGATGGCATTAGCGATCATCAATGTATAGCCAGTACTTTTAAAAAACAGTTTACTGTAGAGTCACCTCTGGGGCCAGCACGCCGGTGATGAGCCGGGTGGGCAGGAGATTACTGCCAGATTCACTGCCAAAGATGTTGATAAAGTTATTAAATCTATGTCAAGGGGCAAATCTCCTGGTCACGACGGCCTAAGCATAGAACATCTAAAATACGCAGGCCCACATCTCCCTCGAGTACTCGCTTTGTTATATAATTTATGTATAAGTCACTCATATTTGCCGGATGCTTTAATGAAAACTGTTGTAGTACCCATAGTTAAGAACAAAAGTGGCGATATGAGTGATAAAAGTAACTATAGGCCAATCTCGTTGGCGACTGTGGGGGCCAAGGTACTTGACAGTCTGATTGGTTCGCAACTTGACAAGCACTTGAACATCCATCAGAACCAGTTCGGTTTCAGGCCGGGTCTGTCCGCAGAAACAGCCATTTTGTGCCTTAAGCAGACTGTCAAGTACTACACCGACCGTCGAACTGCCGTCTATGCGTGCTTTCTTGACCTATCTAAAGCGTTCGACCTGGTTAACTACGACGTTCTATGGGAAAAGCTAAAAGCCACCAATATGCCCACGGAGCTTTACAAAATATTTAAATTTTGGTATAGTAACCAGGTGAATGTGGTAAGATGGGCAAACGCACACTCCGAGCCGTACAGGTTGCAGTGTGGGGTGAGGCAGGGGGGAATAACCTCGCCTAAGCTCTTCAACTTGTACGTCAATGCGCTGATAGAGGAGCTCAGCAATACCCATGTCGGCTGCCACATTGATGATGTATGTCTTAATAATATTAGCTATGCAGACGACATGGTGCTGTTGAGTGCCTCACCCTGTGGCCTAACGAAGCTGCTGGCAGTATGTGAGAGGTTTGCATTGAGTCATGGCTTGCAATAAAATGTTAAGAAGAGTGAATGCATGGTCTTTCGAGTCAAAGGAAAAGATCTGCCGCCTGTACCTCCCATTCGTTTGTACGGCACGCCTCTAAAGAAGGTGGATTCTTTTAAATATTTAGGGCACGTGGTAACCTGTGATTTGAAGGACGATGCAGACATTGAGCGAGAGAGAAGAGCATTGTCTGTCAGAGCGAACATGGTGGCCCGCCGATTTGCTCGTTGTACAGCTGAGGTTAAAATAACGCTATTCAGAGCTTTCTGTACATCCCTTTACACGAGCAGTCTGTGGGTCTCTTACACGCAAAAACAATTCAATGCTCTACGCGTGCAGTACAACAATGCTTTCAGGGTGCTGATGGGGCTACCTCGTTTCTGTAGTGCGTCTGGGATGTTCGCAGAAGCAGGGGTTGATTGCTTTTATGCAACCATGAGAAAGCGGTGCACATCCCTGGCGCGCAGGGTGCGGGCTAGCGCTAACGGCATCCTGAGGGCATTTGCCGAAAGGTTTGATTGTCAATATTTGAACCACTGCCATATGGTTCATGTACTGACAATCAAGCCTTTCAAGCCCTTGTAAGTACTGAGCGAATTTATTAAATGCAAACTATATTATAATACACCTTAATAATAATGTTATACTAACCGTAGGATAAGAATTTCAGTCTGTTACTAACGTATTTTGTAAGCACTATGATCCCAGTTGGTCGAAATAAATGTTTTTTATTTTTATTTTATTTTTATTTTATTTTATTATTTATCCGACCCAAAACACGACGAGGCCAGGGGTGATCTCCTCAGGAAGTGGGACGAAAGGCTGCAGGCCCCAAGCGCAAGCCGGGAGGTGGTGGGCGCCATTCGTCCGGTCCTCAGGGACTGGCTGGGCCGCGATTTCGGCGAGACGACTTTCCACCTGACACAGATACTCACCGGGCACGGATGCTTCGGCAAATACCTGTGTCAGGTGGCCCGCCGCGAGGACACCACAGTGTGCAAACACTGCACGGGTGGAGATGAGGACACGGCGCAGCACACCCGCGCCGCGTGCCCCGCATGGCAAGGACCGCGATCACAACTGATCGCGGCCATCGGGGCGGACCTCTCACTGCCAGTCATGGTTGGGGTCATGACACGCAGCAGGGACGCGTGGGAAGCGGTGGTTGCATTTATTGCTATACTTAAAACTATTTTCTGATTGCTACACTTAAAACTATTTTATGATTGCTATACTTAAAACTATTTACGAGTGCTATACTTAAGTGCGTTTCCTTTTTTTTTTTTTCTTTTTTTTTTTTTTTTTTTTTTTTTTTTATTTATCTTTGACCCAGGGGGCCGTACTGCCATTATTTTTGCACACTTTAAGTATAACTCGTTTACAATAGTTGGCAAACACCTCATGGGTTGATTTGCCAACTAGGAGGAAACTGAAATTCTGTTTTACTATCTTTTCTTTTAGTTTACATTCTGTATTGTACCTTTCTATATCGAAACGTGGACACTCTGCAAGAATATGTTCTATAGTTTCTATTTTGTCTCGATCACAAGAGCAGGATGGACTATCTTTAAGCTTGAATCGGTGTAAGTATTCGCTAGTTCCGCCATGTCCAGTCAGTATTTGTGTTATTAAGTTATCCGCTTTGTGCTGAGTTGCATACCTGTATGCCATCAGGGCATCAGGGAGGAATGCTGCTATGTGTTTTCCATTGGTTTGGTTTGCATATATTTCTGACCATATTTTAAGAGTATCCTCCCTGATAGCCCGTTTGGCATATGAGCGTGGGAAAAGATCGTACGCAGACTTTGTTTTCTTTTTTAACGCTGCGTATTTAGCTAGTTCGTCAGCTCGTTCATTCCCTGCTGTACCACAATGGGCTCTTAACCAGAATAGCCTTATATTTATTCCCTTTGCTAACAATTTACGAAGCAGAGTACGGATTTCAAAAACGAGTGGATGGAGAGAGCTATTATTAACAATTGCTTGCAATGATGACATGCTGTCGCTCAGAATATTTGCCTCTCTTTCTTTTAGTTTTTCTATTATCTCACCTGCTTTTAAGATCGCTAGCAACTCCGCTTGGTAGACACTGCAATAATTTTCTAGTTTATAAGTGCCCTGCTTGATTTCCTGCCCATTTTTCCACGCTGAAAATGCTGCACCCACTTTCCCCTCTATCTTGCTGCCGTCGGTGAAAACACAAAGCCCTGTTATGTCATACTCATTTATCGTTTCTTCGCTTATATCTTCGACCTCAGCGAAAGTCAGTGGTATCATTTGTGCGGGATGGGGCGTTTTCAAGTAGGATACACTCGCTTCATATTCTCTATCTGGAAGCTGAGGCAGTGGGTATCCTCGTTTGATTTCGTAAAGTCGTGCAGCTTCCGTGACTCGCAGGTCCAGTGGAAGTAAGCCTGCTATAACTAAGGCTGGGGCTAGTGCCACAGTACGATATGCTCTACATATACGGCGCGCAAAACCTCTTTGCAATCCTCTTAGCTTATTCTGGATGCCGATTTTTTGTACTGCCGGTGCCCATACACTTGCCGCGTATAGAGTTATAGGTTCGATAACTGCCTGGTATATCAATTTTTGGATGCTGGGATTCAATCCCCATGTTACTCTCGCAGCTCTTTCTAATCTTTGGTAGAATGTAATTAGTTTTTTGCACAGTATGGTCACATGTGTATTGAAGGTCAGCCCATCGTCCAATTGTATACCAAGCAATCTGAAATCCTTCACTATCGGCACATTGACTCCGTTCATCTTAATTTGTATGAGTTCTCTATCAATATGTTTCCTAGTCAATATCATAGCATTTGTTTTGGCGGGTGAGAAGTTTAATTTGTTGCCCAGTCCCCAGTTATGGACCCAACTTAGCGCTTGTTCTGACAGTGCGATTATTTCCGCTAGGTCTTCTCCCGCGATAACGAGGACAATATCATCTGCAAAGGCCTGGCAGTGTATTCTTCCATCCTGAGAAAAGTGCGCAATAAGCGGGTCGAGAAGAATATTCCACAGAGCTGGTCCTGCAATTGAGCCCTGTACACATCCACGTGTAGGCATCTTCTCGACTTGTTCTCCGGCATATCTAATGGTGATTTGTCTTTCATTTAAATATGAATTTAAAACTCTTAATAAGTTTCCAGGACATCCACGCTCAGCCATCTCCAGTTTAATTTTAGGCCACCACGCATTGTCGAAGGCTCCCTCTATGTCCAGTGAAATGAGTATAGTTATTTTCTTTTTATTTAGCTGCATTTTGATCATGTTCACCAGATCATAGAGGGAGTCCTCTGTACTTTTCTGTGGCATAAAACCATACTGGCGTGTGTCAAGAGTTCTATTAAGATGCCATTTAATTCTTGATACCCACATCTTTTCATATATTTTCCCTAGTACAGAAAGAAGTCCAATTGGCCTGTAAGACTTCGGTTGAGTTGCGTCTTTGTTGGGTTTCCTAATAATGACAATTGTGGCTCCTTTACATACCTTGGGGAACACTCCCATTTCCAAACATTTGTTTATAAGAGCAAGAAAAGCTCCTCCATCATTCTTCACTACTCGGGCACAGATATCGGCCGTAAGCCCGTCTTCACCTGGAGACTTTTTTTTTTTTTTTTTTTTTTTTTTTTTTTTTTTTTTTTTTTTTTTTTAGGTGAAAAACTGGTCGCTACTTGACTAAGCTCCTGCTTGGTGAAAGGCGGATCATCTGGTGTGAGAGGTTGTAAGAGATTTGCCTGTGTTCTTATCAGCTCATGTTCGTAAGTATCAGTGCTTGGATTATCGTCTGGAAAGAGTGTGTTAGCCAACAAGAGAGCTGAGCTATTTGGCGTTTGAACTGTTCCCGTGTGATCTTTTAAAAGTATGTCTGGACGACGCGGCTCTACGCGTCTAAGAGTTTTGTATACTCCATCCCAAACATTATCTCTCTCAGCTGTTGTTGTTGGTTAGGTTAGGTTAGGTTAGGTTAGGTTCCCCTTCGACGTCCCCTTCGACGTGCTGTCACCTTGCCGTGGTGAAGGGGCTTGAGTGCCCCAATGACCCTCAGGGCTATGCCGGACAGGGCCTCCCAAACCGGACAGGCCTGAGGAGAGGGGCCGGACAAAGAACAGCACCCTGACGTGTGGCTCCGCGTGTCCCTCTGAAACCAGCAGAGGGCACAGTGTGAGACGCCAGGTCCCTCGGGACGGAGATGGAGCTCGCCCTCATGGGTGATGGTGGCTTCGGCCACCGGCGCGACGTTGTGGCTACGGCCACCGGCGGGCAACCCGTAACCTGCACTGAGCAGACCGGGGACCTTCCTCACTGAGAGGGGGTCACGTGGAGTTAACCACTATAAAAAATCCCCAATCCCAAGGTGTGACTGGCGTGCTGATGGGATGCGTGGCTGGGGGGAGCCCAGTCACAAACGTCAGAAAGGGGGGGCATACCTCCTTAAAAAATAGCAAATCATGAGTGGCCAACGTACTGTACAACTACCCCAGGAGGTCCCAATCCTTCGTGTCACCACAGAACGGGTATCTACCCGTACTGTGGTGACATGCCGCCCTTCGTATTCTGGGGGGGCACACCACTCTAGGATGCACACAAACGACTCTGGCAAACGTTCAACTGATACCGATGCTCACGAATTGGACTTGTTGCTTAGGCTACGTGGAGGAGGAGATGCGGAGGAGGCGGTGATCAACCTTTCACCGAAACGTGCACACGGCGGAGGAGACATGGTCAGCGAGGAGGCGGCGGGTACCCTGTCCTCACCCGGCCTTGCCCTGCCATCTCCTAAGCCCGTACCGGCGGAGTACCGCCCAATGCGGGACGCGCTTGGGCGCTATATACGCTACCCCGCGCCCGATACCGCAACGAGGGAGGAGGATGCGCCTGTGCTCTCAGGGCGCAGGCAGTTCGTGCGTCCTGCCACTCCAAACCGGACGAGGGTTTTTACCGGGAGGAGTGCTGGCACCCGCGGAGTGGAGGCGACCCAGTCTCCTGAGAGAGAGGAGTTCTTCTCCCCCTCAAGGTTGGACGGTCGCGACCTGTTGGGCGAGGGAGAGGCCAACACCGGCGACTCGGAGGGTTCGGCGGAGAGGTGTCCTCCAAAGGCGCAAGCGGAGCCCTCGACCTCAGGCATGGGCCGGAAGTTCTGGCACTCGAGGCCCGACAAACGACCCGCGAATGAGTTGGCGCTGTCTTCCGGCTCAGAGATCGAAGTGGAAGTCGTGCGACCCCCGATAGGCGCTGCCAAGAGAGGCAGAAGGGGCAAAGGAGGGGGGCGTAAAACCGGCCCTGGAGAGAGGACCGATCCACTTCTCCAAACACCCATTGTTTTGGTCGAGCGCATCCAGCTTAGATCGCGCTCACCTAGTGGTGATAATCCCACCCAGCGCAGCCAAACAAAAGCGCAGGAGTCGCAGGAGACGGAAGCGACTGATGGGCCCGTCATCCGGAGCCATAGTCCTCCCAATGCGGGCGCCGAGTCGGACTCAGCGTGGAGCGGTGGCTCACTGGAGGAGGGCAACCCTCGGCCAACTACCATGGCGCACGACATGGGCCTTGCCCTGGCAAAGCGGGAGCTGAACCGCCTCAGGCGGGAGGAGCTCCGTTTGAGAGCAGAAGAGGAGGCTGCCAATCTGCAACAGTCATTCCTGACACGTCCTCAGACCGGCAAGATCAGGCTGACTTTGGACCAGTCAGGCGCGGAAGACGAGCTCTCCTTAGCGTCGCTCACAAAACGAGCAGAGGACGGCTTGGCGGCCATAGCCCTGGTTGCGTCCAAATCAGGGAACTTGAAGGGTACCTTCGTAAGGACCCTCAATGGCGCCGTTGCGACTATCAAAGATGCCTTTCAGGTATTGATTGATCGCACATCCACTGAGGAGACGCGTCGACTTCAGGCACAAAACGACCGCCTGCGTGCTGAGCTAACAGAGCTTCGCGAGGAAATGGCTCAGCTAAGATCCGAAATCCGAAAGCCCTCCGAGAGGCAGCCACCGGCTTCCTCTCCACTCACAGAGACTGCAACACCTGCCGGTCCAGGTTCTACGAACGTAGATGATATGGTGCGGGCCGTAACAGTGCAGGTGGGTCTCATGCTGGATGCGAGACTGGGAGCTCTTGAGCTCGAGGGTAGGATCCTGCCTGCCCAACCAATGCGGCCCCCGTTGGCCGCCGACCGGAAAAGACAAACGGGGCAGGAGTCTGCGCCTGTTCCTAAGCCGCAAACGGTACCTTCCGGTAAGCCGAGTACCGCAACGGCTGCGAAGAGAGGACCCCCGAACTTCACGGAGGAGCCCCAAAAGGGTAAGAAGGGAAAGGGGAAAGGGAAGAAGACGAAGGCAAAGACAGTTGCCTTTGTTCCCCCGGCTACTCCTTCTGCGACGCCAACACCTCAGCCGTCACCCTCAGTACCATCTACGGATGAAGGCTGGATCGTAGTTGGCCGAAGGAAGAACAAAAAAGTGGAAAATCGCAAGTCGGCTTCCCGGCCTCTGCCTCAAAAGCAGAATCCCAAGCGACAGAAGCCGCGTAAACTACGCCCCCCTCGCTCGGCGGCAGTGGTACTGACACTACAGCCTGCCGCGGTAGAAAAAGGGGTGACGTACGCGCAAATGCTTTCAAAGGCAAAGGAAAGCGTTGACCTCAGTGGCCTTGGCATCAGCGCAATAAAATTCAAAAGGGCGGCTACCGGCGGCAGAGTGCTTGAAGTGCCGGGTATCGATAGTGGGGAAAAGGCCGACTCTCTGGCCAGACAGCTGGCTGAGAAACTTGGGCAGGATGTCCGGGTCGCCAGACCGACAAAATGCGTAGAGCTGCGCATTTCGCAAATGGATGACTCAGTGTCGTCCTCTGAGGTTGCGGCTGCTGTTGCAAAAGCTGGCGGTTGCGAGGAGGGGCAAATCAAGGCTGGGGAAATCCGGACGAATAACACCGGCCTTGGCACAATATGGGTCCGCTGCCCTGTCGCCGCAGCTAAAAAAGTAGTAGAGGCTGACCGCGGCCGGCTTCAGGTGGGCTGGGTTCGTGCCGCAGTCAAACTCCTGGACCCACGTCCCATGCGCTGTTACAAGTGCCTTGAAAAGGGACACGTAGTGGCACAATGTGCGAGTGCCACCGATCGTAGCAATCTGTGCTACCGGTGCAGCAAGCCAGGCCATCTAGCGGCTGGTTGTGTTGAAGCACCACAGTGCGTGGTTTGTGATGCTGCAGGGAAAAAGGCAGATCATAGGCTAGGCTCATGCAAAGCCCCGGGCCCGAAGACACCGAGGTTGAAGGCTGGCACTGGCCCTCGGGCCCCATCCCAGACCACCCAGCCATCTGCATCACTGTGCGTGGGTGCGGAAGAGGGGGATCATATGGCCGTCGAATAGAATATGGCACTACGCATTTTACAAGCGAACCTCAACCACTGTGCCAGGGCCCAGGACCTCTTGTTGCAATCTCTGGCACAGTGGACAATCGGTGTTGCGGTGGTCGCGGAACCCTATTCGATTCCTCCTCGGGATGACTGGATAGGAGATGTTGATGGTCTGGTGGCACTGGTCGTGCGCACGGTGACGGGCTGTCCTCAGTTGACTGGTGCCGTAAAAGGTAGTGGTTACGTGATGGCGCAATGTGGCGAGGTTTGGTTTATGGGAGTTTACTTTTCCCCGAACCGCCCTCTAGTGGCTTTTGAGCATTTCCTAAATGTTATTGGGGCTCGAGTCAGTCAGCTTCACCCGAGTCCCGTAATCGTTGCAGGTGACTTTAACGCCAAATCCACGCTTTGGGGCTCTCCGGCTACGGATGCGAGGGGCGCAGCTCTTGCAGAGTGGTTGGTTGCGACAGGCCTCGTAGTTATTAACCAAGGCTCAGTAAACACGTGTGTGCGTCAACAGGGTGGCTCGATCGTGGACATCACTTGCGCGAGTTCCCCTCTGGCTCGTGATGTCCACGGTTGGGAAGTCCTGGAGGGAACCGAAACGTTATCTGACCACCGATACATTCGGTTCGAAATTTCCTCAGTGTCACTCGCCCGGAACAATCTCGACCGAGCTGCAAGCGGTCCAAGGTGGGCCCTCACTAAACTTGACCGGGACCTCTTAGAGGAGGCAGCAATCATAGAGGCCTGGCTGCCTACACAGGAAGGTGAATTGGTGGTCAACAGTGAAGCGGCCCGGCTCCGGGAGTCCATGACACGGATCTGTGACGCAGCGATGCCCCGGGCTAAGTGTCTGCCACCAAAACAAAGCGTGTACTGGTGGAACGTCGAAATTGCGCAGTTGCGTGAGGGCTGCATAGCCGCACGGCGCCGGTACATGCGACAGAGAAGGCGAAGGCAAACTGACGAAGACGAGGAGCGCCGTCTTTACAGTGTTTACAAGGACTGGAAACTGAAGCTCTCTGTGGCGATCGGGGAAGCGATTGAGGCGAGTCGTGCCGAATTCCTGGAGACCCTCAATGCTGACCCATGGGGAAGGCCATACAAACTCGTCCGGAACAAATTACGGCCCTGGGCGCCTCCGTTGACCCAGACGCTCCAGCCTGAATTCGTGACCCGCGTGGTTGAGTCACTCTTTCCGGACAGAGTATCCCAGGATCCGCCAGTAATGGCACCACGAACGGCGATGGTAAGGGTGGAGGACAACGTTCCGCCGGTTAGTGCTGGAGAGCTTGGTTGGGCAGTCTCACGGCTCCGTGCCAAAAACACCGCCCCAGGGCCTGACGGCATTCCGGGTCGTGCCTGGGTCTTGGCCATGGAAGCTTTGGAGCCGAGGGTGCTGCGTCTCTTGACTGCGTGCCTGGAACAGGGATGCTTCCCGAAAGAGTGGAAGTCCGGGAAGCTGGTTCTACTTCGGAAGGAAGGTCGGCCAGCCGAGTCCCCATCTGGCTATCGCCCTATAGTCCTGCTTGATGAAGCGGCTAAGCTCTTTGAGCGTATAATTGCAGCTCGCATCATCAAGCACCTGGAAGGAGAGGGGCCCGATTTAGCTGATTGTCAATTTGGCTTTCGTGGCGGCCGTTCAACAGTCGATGCTATCCAGCGGGTAAAGTCGATGGCACAGGAGGCTGTGTCCCGTGGCGAAACCGTCCTGGCGGTCTCACTTGATATTGCGAACGCTTTTAACACCCTGCCCTGGGAGGCCATAAAAGAGGCGCTTCGCTATCACCGGGTTCCCCTACACCTGCTCCGCATCGTACAAGCCTACCTCAGTGAGAGGTTTGTCACCTGGCCTGGACATCAGGAGTGGGGAAGAAAGGAGATGGCATGCGGAGTTCCACAGGGGTCGGTCCTAGGTCCACTCCTGTGGAATATTGGATACGATCGGGTGATCCGGGGAGCTCTTTTGCACGGTGTCAACATATACTGTTACGCTGATGACACGCTAGTGACGGCTCAGGGACCGAGCTACCGTGACGCAGCGATCCTGGCAACGGCAGGCGTCGCACACTGCGTTAGCAGAATTCGGCGGCTGGGTTTGGAAGTGGCTCTGACAAAGTCAGAGGCAATTTGTTTTCACGGGGCGCGAAGAGCACCTCCAGCTGGTTCGGAGATTGTGGTGGGAGGAGTCCCAATTGCTGTCAAGCCAACTCTGCTTTACCTTGGCGTTGTGCTTGACAGCAAATGGAACTTTAAAGCGCACTTTGAACGTTTGGCGCCCAGACTACTCGGTAGCGCAGCTGCGTTTGGACGCATATTGCCGAACTTGGGAGGGCCAAATGCGTCATGTCGACGCCTATATACAGGGGTGGTGCGCTCCATAGCGCTTTATGGTGCCCCAGTATGGGCGGAAGCACTCAGCGGGGACAATATTGCTCAATTGCGTCGGCCACAGAGGGCAATGGCTCAGAGAGTGATACGAGGGTACCGAACAATAAGCACGGATGCTGCGTGTGTGCTGGCGGGATCGCTACCATGGGATCTGAATGCGAGGGTTCTTGCGTCACTATACTGGTGGCGCAAAGAGGCGCAAGAACATGGTAACTTTCCAGCACCTCGTGAAGTTAAGGAGCGCCAAAAGGAGCTCATGCAGCAGGCGGTACAGATGTGGGGGCAACGGTTGGAACAGCCGAGAGCCGGCACCCGCACTATAGAGGCGGTCCGCCCAGTCCTCAAGGAATGGGTGGATAGACAGTCCGGGGTTTTAACATTCCGGCTGACGCAGGTACTGTCGGGGCACGGTTGCTTCGGCAGCTACCTGCACAAAATAGCGCGAAGAGAGCCAACCCCGGAGTGTCATGAATGCGGAGCCGGCACAGACACAGCCCAGCATACCTTTGCTGAGTGTCCGGCGTGGAGCGACGAGCGGCAAGAACTGTTCGGCCGATTAGGACAAGATCTTTCACTGGAGGCTGTGGTAGAAAAGATGGTCTCGAGTGAAACGGCCTGGCGGACGGTGCTCAAATACTGCGAGCATGTCTTATCCGAGAAGGAGAAGGCGGAGCGCGAAAGGGAGATCTGGGTCGACGCCGACCCGATGCGCGCCCGCCGTGTTGGTCGCAGGCGTGCTGCGCACGATCGCCGCCTGCCTCCATAATTTTGACCTCCGGGTGGCAGACACGGGGGCATCTGCTACCCATAGGACAGAGGTCCCCGAGGCGGAGAGTGTGTCTTGTGTTCGGGCACACTCCCAAGAAAGATGTTAAAGGGACTATAATCCCCAGAGATGGGCCCAAACGGGCAACTGTTGGCGGAGTCGCGGATGTGTGCAAGAGCGTTCCCGTGGCTCCACCCTGATGCAGAAACGAAGAACACCCCAGGTTTTTAGTCAGTAGAAATCTGACATATCCACTGCGTCTCCCCCGAGGCGCAGTGTCGAATCTATGAAGATTTTCCTGGGTTAAAAAAAAAAAAAAAAAAAAAAGGTTCCCCTTCGACGTGCTGTCACCTTGCCGTGGTGAAGGGGCTTGCGTGCCCCAATGACCCTCAGGGCTATGCCGGACAGGGCCTCCCAAACCGGACAGGCCTGAGGAGAGGGGCCAGACAAAGAACAGCACCCCGACGTGTGGCTCCGCGTGTCCCTCTGAAACCAGCAGAGGGCACAGTGTGAGACGCCAGGTCCCTTTGGGACGGAGCTGGAGCTCGGCCTCACGGGCGATAGTGGCTTCGGCCACCGGCGCGACGTTGTGGCTACGGCCACCGGCGGGCAACCCGTAACCTGCACTGAGCAGACTGGGGACCTTCCTCACTGAGAGGCGGGTCACGTGGAGTTAACCACTATAAAAAATCCCCAATCCCAAGGTGTGACTGGCGTGCTGATGGGATGCGTGGCTGGGGGGAGCCCAGTCACAAACGTCAGACAGGGGGGGCATACCTCCTTAAAAAAATAGCAAATCATGAGTGGCTATATTTCCAATATACTACCCCAGGAGGTTCCAATCCTCCGTGTCACCACGGAACGGGCAAGTGCCCGCGCTGCGGTGACATGCTGCCCGTCGTATTCTGGGGGGGCACACCACTCAAGGACGGAAACCGACGACCATGGCCAATGTTTACTGGACAACGATGCACGCGGATTAGTTTTAAGGTTGCGCGGAGGAGGGGACAAGGGCAGTGAGAAGGCGGCTGCTACGACACCTTCCCCAAACCCCTCAACAACTATGGAGTTTCGCCCAGTCCGGGATAACCGGGGGCGTTTTATACGTCACGCCGTCCCCGAGGAGGGCAACGTAGAGGAGGAGGTGCCCGTGGCGCCACAAGAATTCGTGCGGTCGCCCACACCAATCCCTACGAGGGTGTTCTGTGGGAAAAAGCCTCTCGTCGTGCTTGAGAGGCTCTCACCAGGTAGGGAAGAGTTCTTTTCCCCTGGGAAGGTCGACAAGCGTGACCTTCCCAGCGAAAAGTTTTTCTGTTCGCCGCTGCAGACGGACGCTGACACTGAGACAGCCGAGTCGGATGGATCGCTGCATTTTTCCGTCGGGGAAGGACGCAAGCGGCTTCTAAGTGAAAAAAATGGGTCGGAAGGATCCAGTGAGGATGTTTCCGACCCCGCAGAGAGGCCCAGGTTCGGGCCCAATAAGAGAGGACGAGGCCATCCCACATCAGCCCGGTACCGGCCGGTGCTGGCGCAGGCCAAAGCCGACTTCCTAAAACAGAAGCGGGAGGAGCTCGAGCTACAGGCCGAGGAGGAGGTGGCGGAGGCAACCCGCAAGGCGGTGAGCAGGCACCTTGCCCGCCTGTCAGAGTCCCCCTGGACACCAAGTGGCGACGAAGACGAGGACGCCCGCACTGCACTGGCTCTGATCCAGCAGGTGCTGGACAACTTGGGCGTCATCAACAAAGTCGCCACCAAGTCTAGCAACTTAAAAGGGACCTTTCAACGGGCTCTAAAGGAAGCTACACTCGGGATTCGTGAAGCTGTCGCGGAGCTAGGCAGGCGCTCGGCTTCAGACGAGACCAAGAGACTGGCCGCGGAAAATGCCCGTCTAAAGGCAGACATGACCGAACTTCGAAAGGAGATGGACGAGCTCCGAGCCAGTCTCATGGAGCCGAGGGCAGGCGCAGCTAGCCAGGGGCAGAATATCCTTGGAGGCAGCCCAACGCCACTGAACCCGGGACCAAGCGGTCCTGCGTCCTGGGATTTAGAGAGTATTGTCCGTGCTGTCACAAACCAAATGGGCCACATAATAAATGCTCGATTCGATGGCTTGGAAAAAGAAGGCCGGCTTCTGCCAGCTCAACGTCTCCGCCCGCCATTGGCCGGTGACAAGAAGAAAGCTACGGCCCCTAACACGGCACAAATTCCGTCAATACCGGGGGCACCTGCTGCTCTAAAGAAGGGTCCTCCCAACTACACGGAGGAGCCGCCAAAGCGTGGCGGTAAGGGCAAAGGAAAGGGCAAAAGGAGTGTTGCCCCACAAACACAAAAAAGCCTTGCTCGCGAGAACACAGAGGTTCCCCTGCCTCAGCCATCGCCTAGCGATCCTGCCCTCGCGAATAATAAATGGCAGGTAGCGGGTCGGAAAAAAGGAGGGAAGAACATCAAGCAAGTCAACTCCCAGCCACAACAGAGCCAGCAGAGGCAAAAGCCCCAGCGGCCCAAAAAGGCGAAGAAATTGACACCTCCACGTTCTTCAGCTGTGGTTATGACGTTGATGCCAGAGGCGAAGGAGCTGGGAGTGACGTATGCAAATGTGCTCTCCGAGGCAAAAAAGGTGGACCTGACCGGTATCGGCATCACCAAGATGAGGATCAAGCGTGCCGTCACTGGTGGCCAAGTACTGGAGGTACCTGGGACTGATAGCGATGAGAAAGCTGATCAGTTGGCCAAGGCCCTTGCGGAGAAGCTGGGTGAGCAGGCTGTCCGCATTTCAAGGCCAATCAAATGTGCGGAACTCCGTATATCGGAGCTGGATGACTCTGTGTCACCGGAACTAGTGGCAGCCGCAATCAGGAGTATCGGCGGTTGCCCCGCGGAAAGAATGAAGACTGGCGAGATCCGCCGAGGCATCCGCACCCTCGGCACACTCTGGGTGCGTTGCCCTGTTACGGCTGCCAAGAGGGTTATCCAGGGTGGGCGTCTGGACCTGGGCTGGGGCCTCTCGGCCAGAGTCACCCTATTGGAGGAGAGGCCAATGAGGTGCTACAGATGTCTCCAAATGGGGCACACCAGTGCCCAATGCACTGCGACGGAGGACCACAGCGACCTATGCTTCAGATGCGGTCAACCAGGGCATAAGAGAGCAGCTTGCTCGGAGACACCATGCTGTGTCCTGTGCTCGGCGGTGGGTAAGCCTGCGGACCATAAAATCGGGTCCAAGGCCTGCATGAATCCCCGCTATCAGAAGGTCAAGCGCGCTGGCGATGGCTCCCGAGTCCCCTCCCAGGCTGCCCCCCCCTCCACTAGTGCGGTGGCAGAGGTCGAGATGGACGTAGTGGCCACTGGAAATTTAAATGGCCCTTAAAGTTCTGCAGACGAACCTTAACCACTGTGCCAGGGCTCAGGATCTGTTATTCCAGTCTCTGGCACAGTGGGGGATTCATGTGGCGGTTGTGGCGGAGCCATACACGGTTCCATCCCGTGATGACTGGGTCGGGAACCTTGATGGGACTGTGGCTCTTGTCTCGAGAGTGGGCGCAGGCTCCCCTGCTTTTGAAGGCGTGCTGAAAGGGCAAAGTTTCGTGTCGGCAAAGTGTGGGAGTGTCACACTCGTCGGAATATACTTCTCCCCGAACCGATGTCTTGCAGACTTCGAGCGCTATCTGATAGAGGTGGGTGCTCGTGTCGCACAACTTTCTGGCCCGCTTATTGTCGCAGGGGACTTTAACGCGAAATCCACTGCGTGGGGTTCACCAGTGACAGATGTGCGCGGCGAGGTGCTGGAAGAGTGGGCAGTTGCGTCAGGACTCATCCTAGCCAACATGGGAGCAGTTCACACGTGCGTGCGGCAACAAGGCGGCTCCATTGTGGACCTGACCTTCACGAATGCCTCCCTGGCGGGGTGCCTAAATGGGTGGAAGGTAATGGTGGACGTGGAGACGCTGTCGGATCATCGTTATATCCGGTATGACGTCTCCACGGTGCCACCAGGCTCCGGCCCATGTAGCGGCCCTCCTGCCGGCAGTGGTGGTGGCCCAAAATGGGCTCTGAGCAAGCTTGACCGCGACCGGCTTTCAGAAGCGGCAATGGTTCAGGCATGGCTGCCCGTGCCGGAAGGTGAGGTTGTGGTGGAGGCGGAAGCATCCTGGTTCCGGGAAGCTATGACGCAGATTTGCGACGCAGCGATGCCCCGGGCCAAGCCTCCATCACGAAAGACCCAAGTATACTGGTGGACAGCTGAGCTTGCACTCTTGCGCAAAGGCTGCTCAGATGCGCGGCGCCACTACCAAAGACAGAGGAGACGTCGGCGGCCAGACGAGGAGGCGGAGAGGACCCTGTATGCCCTGTACAAGGCAGCCAAGGAGTCCTTTAAGATTGCCATGGGCCGGGCCATGGATGCTGCGAGAGGGGAATTCCTCGAAACCCTGAATGCGGATCCGTGGGGCAGGCCCTATAAGCTCGTGAGAGGCAAGCTGCGCTCATGGGCCCCTCCCCTCACGCAGACTCTAGAAACGGAGTTCCTCGAGGAAGTGGTGACGGCACTGTTTCCTGCTAGGGGTACTTTCAGCCCTCCTGAAATGGCGCCGAGGAATGTTGACGAGACCGAAGATGTGCCACCAGTTTCTACGGGAGAACTGGGGGCTGCAGTTCTTCGCATGCGGAACAAAAATACGGCTCCGGGGCCAGACGGACTACCTGGCCGCGTATGGGCCCTCGCAATGGCGGAGCTGGAGCCGCGTCTTATTCGCCTCTTCTCAGCGTGCCTGGAGCAGGGGTGCTTTCCTCAGGCATGGAAAACAGGAAAACTCGTCCTGCTGAAGAAGGAGGGTCGCCCGGCAGAGTCGCCATCGACTTATCGCCCAATCGTTTTGCTTGATGAGGTCGGGAAGCTATTTGAGCGCATTATAGCTTCCCGCCTCATCAATCACATGCGAACAGTGGGGCCAGACTTGGCTGAAAACCAATTCGGGTTCAGGACCGGCCATTCCACGGTGGACGCCATCTTGTGCGTCCAAACCCTGGCCCAAGAATCTGTTTCCCAAGGTGAGGTCGTTTTAGCAGTGTCATTAGACATTCGCAACGCCTTTAATACCATGCCTTGGGAAACAATAAACGAGGCTATGCGCTACCATGGTGTACCTCCTCATTTAGCCCGTATCATCAGGGCCTATCTGAGTGAACGGTTCGTGGAGTGGCCTGGGCAGCGCACGTGGGGCCGGAGACGGATGGAGTGCGGCGTGCCTCAGGGGTCGGTTCTGGGGCCACTTCTGTGGAATGTGGGATATGACTGGGTCTTGCGGGGGGAAAACCCTCGTGGAGTTGACGTACTCTGCTACGCTGACGACACGTTGGTGATGGCCAAGGGACCCAGTTATCGTGATGCGGCCATTCTGGCTACGGCGGGTGTTGCCCAAGTTGTAAACCGCATAAGACGACTGGGGCTGGAGGTTGCTCTCCAAAAATCAGAAGCCATCTGCTTCTACGGGCGTCGGAAAGCACCTCCAACGGGTGCCCAAATTACTGTCAGCGGAGTCCCAATTGCTGTCAAGCCTACTCTACAATATCTTGGAGTTGTGCTTGACAGCAAATGGAATTTCAAAGCCCATTTCGAGCGTCTGGCCCCAAAACTATTGAGCGTTGCTGGGGCCCTCGGCCGCTTACTTAAAAATTTAGGAGGGCCCAATGCCCCATGCCGCCGCTTATACACGGGAGTAGTGCGCTCCATAGCCCTTTACGGTGCACCCGTCTGGGCTGGTGCCATCGCCAGACAGTGTACAGCCCACTTACGAAGGTCACAGAGGGCGATGGCACTGAGAATGGTTCGTGGATACCGCACTGTATCCACCGATGCTGCGTGCGTCATGGCCGGATCCCTACCCTGGGACCTGGAGGCTAAAGTCCTGGCAGAACTTTTCTTCTGGCGAGCAGCGGCATGGGAGCGGGATCACTGGCCGGCTCCTTCCGAGATTGAGGCTCGACGCACTAACCTCATAAATGACGCGATGGGAGTCTGGGCGCTCCGTCTAGAACGGCCAGCAGCTGGCTCCCGTACCATAGAAGCCATCCGCCCGGTCCTTAAAGAGTGGGTGGAAAGGCAACACGGGGTCCTGACCTTCCGTTTGACACAGATCCTGTCGGGACACGGTTGTTTCGGCCAGTATCTGTGGAAGATCGTGGGTCGGGAACCAACCCCTGAATGCCACGAATGCGGCGGCGACCGAGATACGGCTCAGCACACTTTAGAAGTGTGCCCGGCATGGAGCGCGCAGCGGACAGCGCTCGTGTCTGTGATAGGGGCGGATCTGTCCTTGCCGGCAGTGGTTGCTGCCATGGTGAGGCAAGACACGGCGTGGCAGGCGATGCTCTCTTTCTGCGAGGAAGTGATGACGCAGAAAGAGAGCAACGAGCGCGAAAGGGAGATTGCGGCGGAAGTGCACTCCATTCGCCGGCGAAGAGTGGGGAGAAGGCGCGCCGCGCATGAGCGCAACCTTCCACCCTAAACAGGGTAGCGGGCGGCAGAGATGGAGGGTTTCTGTCGCACCTAGCTTGGTCCCTCGAGTGGGAAGCGCGTGGAAGCCAAGCAAAGCGCGTTTCAGCGAAGTTAGCCGGGGGAGAAGTGTGATCTCTCCCCCGTTATTATTCTAGTCAATAAAGCTGCTGGTGGGTTCGCGGAGAATACGCAAGTGGTCCCGTGTTCCCACCTAAAGTCAGCGAGGCGGCCAACGTCAGTTTTTAGCAGGTATTACGGGCAATATACACCCGCCGAGTCCTGCATAACCCGGTCTCCCTCTACAAGACCGGGTATGCGTAAAAGCATTTTCTGACGATAAAAAAAAAAAAAAAAAAAAGGTTAGGTTAGGTTTTTTTTTTTTTTTTTTTTTTTTTTTTTTTTTTTTTTTTTTTTTTTTTTTTTTTTTTTTTTTTTTTTTTTTTTTTTTTTCTAATCTACCTCCAACATGATCGGAGCCTGTCTTTACTAATTTTTCATTCATTCCAGTTCTCACGATTATTCTTCTCGCACTTTCATGCTTCATACGGTATCTTTCTTTTATTCATCATATCTTTCGCAGCTTTCCATATGGGTGGGATTCCCAATTAACTATTCCTATCTATTCTGCTCTACTCTACTCTTCTGTTTTATTGTATTTATTTACTTTTTCTATTTTCTCAGGGGTAATAAGTACGACACAGGTATTTTATTTTGAGTAACTTTCTATCTTACAATGTATTATTAAACTATTCTTATTTCTATTTGTGTACTAATCTTATCTTAATTTTTTGTTAACAATGTATTCATCTTATGCTTATCTTTAATATTTATATAATATTATGACAGCATATTTTCTTAATCATGTTTTATTTCTTTGTATAACCTTACTTGCTATTTGCTTACAATATTTTATAAACCTTTCCCTCTCGTCACTCTGCAGTATTTCAGATACATTTTCTATAGCTACTTTTTGTTTCATTTCTTGTTCTATCTCAAAACGTTCCAAATCGTACACAGGGCAGTTAAATAATAGATGTGGCACTGTTTCTGCTACTCCAGGTTCGCAGATACACGATGGGTTCTCCTTACACTTGAAGCGATTCAAATATTCCGAGAACCCACCGTGTCCCGTCATTATCTGGGTAGTAACACCACCTATGCTCAGCTTTCGGACCGTCCGGTACGCTGCCACCGCATCCGGAAAGAATATCTTGGTGATTGAGGCGGTACTGCCGGTTTTGTACCTACGATTCCACTCATCAAGCGTTGCCATGCGAATGCCTCGCTTGACGAATGATACCGGGCACAGGTCGTAGTCCGGTCTTTTCTTGGAGTTTGCAGCTGCCTCTTTTGCCAACTGGTCGGCCCTCTCGTTTCCCTCCAAACCAGCGTGGGCCTTAATCCAAAACAGGGTTAGCATTTTGTCCTGGAGAGATATGGATCTCATATTATCTCTGGCCTCCACTGCTAGGGGATGGAGGCAGCTATGGTTTGTCACCGTTTGAAGGGCCGCCATCGAGTCGCTGAAAACTCCAAAGGAAGATCCTTTGTGCTCGAGGATCACTCTGGTAGCCTTGCAGATCGCTAGGAGTTCGGCCTGGTAAACAGTACAGTACGCTGGTAGAGCAAGTTTGTTGGTTTTGATCTCCCTCTCGCCATTCCATACGGACAGCGCCGCTCCGACTTTTCCGCCAATCTTGCTCCCGTCGGTGAATATACGGACATCGATACTGTTGTGTTCATTTACCTGTTCCTGGTTAGCCAGGCTGATGAACCCCAAGGGGATGCGATCTGCGGGATGAGGAGCCTCGATTGCCCGGGCCATTCGTTCGACCTCCATGTCTCCCAGCGTCGGTTGGGGTAAACCCCTCCTGGCCTCATATAGCAGTGCCGCTTCTTTGACTCGGAGGTCAAGAGGAAGCAACCCAGACAACACCAAGGCCGAGTTTAAGGAAACTGTACGGTATGCTTTACACATCTTCTGCGCTATACCTCGCTGTACCACTTCAAGCTGTTTAATCACCGTCAGTTTTTTAGCGGCGGGCGCCCAGACACTTGCTGCATATAGGATTATTGGCTCAATTGTGGCCACATATATCAGTCTTATTATATCTGGGTGGAGACCCCAGTTTACTCTCGCCGCCCTAGCCAGCTGTTTGTAGATACTTATCGCCCTTCTACATATGTTCGACACGTGTGTGTTAAATGTCAATTTGTGGTCGATCGTTACGCCTAGAAGCTTGATCTCGTTAGACATGCCAATCTCGGTCCCTCCCATGCTCAGTCTTGGGATGTCGTATTTGAGTTTCCTGGTAATAACCATGGCGTTAGTTTTGTGCGGTGCAAATTTAAGTTTATTTTCGACACCCCAGGCCCGAACATGTTCGAGGGCGAGGTTGGCACGCCTCTCCACATCAAGTGCCGTTTCTCCTTCGAAGGCAAGAACAACATCGTCCGCGAAAGCCTGGCAAAAGTCCCCTCGGCTCTCCAAACTCCTCAGAAGCGGGTCCAGTAGAAGGTTCCACAATATCGGGCCCCCAATAGAACCCTGAACGCAGCCTTTACTGGTGCCTTTCACGTACTCCTCCCCGGCGTACCTTACCACGACCTCCCTGTTTTCGAGGTAGCTGTCCATGATCCTCCTCAGGTTCACGGGACACTTTTCCTCCGCCAGTCGAACCCTTATTGCTGGCCACCAGGCACTGTCAAAGGCTCCCTCTATGTCTAACGATATTAAGGTGACTATTTTCTTTTGCTCTAGTTTCTTGCGGATGTACTGCATTAAGGTATAGAGGGAGTCTTCGGTGCTTTTCTGGGGCATGAATCCGAACTGGTGGGTACTCATCTTAGGCAATAGGTGGAATCTGAGGCGGGCCACAAGCATTTTTTCAAGGATTTTCCCCAGTACTGGCAAGAGTCCTATAGGCCTGTATGATTTGGGGGTGGTGTAGTCATCCTTTCCGGGTTTCCTAAGGACTACAACGGTAGCCTTCTTCCAGGCATCCGGGAAGTGATTACATTCCAAGCACTTGTTGAAGAATCGGAGGAAGAGCGTGGGTTCACTTTTTATGGCGTGAAGGCATATATCGGCGGTGAAGCCATCAGCTCCTGGGGCCTTTTTTGGGTTGAAGGACTCACTTGCCGAGATGAGTTCCGCCATGGTAAAGGGTGGATCGCAAGTTCCACTTTGCTCTCCCACATTCACGTTTTTAGCTTTCTCTCTCGTGTTTTGGTGGTGGATATTGTCATTGGTCGTGAGGTCCTGCGGGTAAAAGGTTTCAGCTAATAATTTAACAGAGCCCTTTGCATCCAAAGCCTCTCCATTTTTCTCCAATGGCAAATCCTCCGCCCTGCGAGTAGTTCTCCCAATTACCCTATAAATGCCCTCCCAAACACCCTCTCTGTCCTGTTTGGTGCAGAATTCCTTCCAGCTCTCGACCTGTGCCTTTGCCACCTCCGATTCGTATGCCAACTTCTTTTCCAAGTACTCTTCAATGACCCTCGACCGTCTGACGGGGGCAGCGCATCTGATTCTGCGCTTCATGGTCGCAACTTCCTTTTTCATCTCCGAGAGTTTCTCCGACCACCACGGCATTGTGAGTTCCTCCTTTGCTTTTTTCAAAGGCATCGACATCTTGCACGCATCTGTTATCGATTTTACAAGACTTCCTGTGGTTATTTCGATCTGATGGCTATTATTAATTTGTTCAATCTGCAGCAAGGTGAGCTCATTGTCTATCAACAATTGGCTGAGTTTCTCCCGAAACTCTGACCAATTTGCCTTTTTGGTATTGTAGATCCTTGTGGTCCTGTTGATGCTAATGCCTTTGGATTTCTGAAGCCTTATATGGAACAGTATGCCGTTGTGGTCCGAGCTCGTGAGTCCTTCGACGACCCTCCATTCCTCCACCAAGCTCAGTATGTCCGACGAACAGGCTGTTATGTCGACGAAACTTTGGTAGCGCTTCCCCCCTCGAACGGTGTCAAAAGTCGGTATTTTCCCTTTGTTGAGTACGTTCAGGCTTAGTTCATTTAGGGTTCCTAAGAGTTCTTCACCTCTGTGATCGTTTGTGGGGCTTCCCCACCACGCGCTTTTGGCATTAACGTCACCTCCAACGAGCCATCTTTTTGCGTCTATTTCTTTGCCTATCTTGGTTAAGTGATCTAAATCTGGTCCAATAGGGTGATTTTGTTCTGGACACTCTAGATAGGCAGAAACCAGGGTAATTTCCCATGCACTGGTTCGGATTCCCACCACGACGACGTTGTTAGTGGTGAGTTTTGGGTACTGTATTACATCCAGATCTTGGTCGAAAACCGCGATTGCGGCTTTTACAGTCCCTTCTCCTACTTCAGTGTTTTGGTAGATTTTTACACCAGTGTGACTCCGCATTTCTTTGGCCGCTCCGACGTATGGCTCCTGGAGAAGTGCTACTGCGACTCCGCGTTTCTTCGCCTCTATTAGGAGCTCGTTTGTCGCTAATTTGCTGCGTTGAAGGTTCGCTTGTGCTATTTTGTAGCTAGAATGGTTCTTGTGGCTGCCCTTAGCAATATGCTATGGTGGACCGCGCAAGCGCATCCCACTTTTTGCGCGTTGGACATTCGTGGCTAAAGGCGTTGCACTTTTTCGAATTTTTAACTGCGGAGCGTTGCAAAAACGTGGCGTTCAGGGCGGCGGATGGAACGCAACTGGTTAGGTTAGGTTAGGTTAGGTTAGGTTAGGTTAGGTTAGGTTAGGTTAGGTTAGGTTAGGTTAGGTTAGGTTAGGTTAGGTTAGGTTAGGTTAGGTTAGGTTAGGTTAGGTTAGGTTAGGTTAGGTTAGGTTAGGTTAGGTTAGGTTAGGTTAGGTTAGGTTAGGTTAGGTTAGGTTAGGTTAGGTTAGGTTAGGTTAGGTTAGGTTAGGTTAGGTTAGGTTAGGTTAGGTTAGGTTAGGTTAGGTTAGGTTAGGTTAGGTTAGGTTAGGTTAGGTTAGGTTAGGTTAGGTTAGGTTAGGTTAGGTTAGGTTAGGTTAGGTTAGGTTAGGTTAGGTTAGGTTAGGTTAGGTTAGGTTAGGTTAGGTTAGGTTAGGTTAGGTTAGGTTAGGTTAGGTTAGGTTAGGTTAGGTTAGGTTAGGTTAGGTTAGGTTAGGTTAGGTTAGGTTAGGTTAGGTTAGGTTAGGTTAGGTTAGGTTAGGTTAGGTTAGGTTAGGTTAGGTTAGGTTAGGTTAGGTTAGGTTAGGTTAGGTTAGGTTAGGTTAGGTTAGGTTAGGTTAGGTTAGGTTAGGTTAGGTTAGGTTAGGTTAGGTTAGGTTAGGTTAGGTTAGGTTAGGTTAGGTTAGGTTAGGTTAGGTTAGGTTAGGTTAGGTTAGGTTAGGTTAGGTTAGGTTAGGTTAGGTTAGGTTAGGTTAGGTTAGGTTAGGTTAGGTTAGGTTAGGTTAGGTTAGGTTAGGTTAGGTTAGGTTAGGTTAGGTTAGGTTAGGTTAGGTTAGGTTAGGTTAGGTTAGGTTAGGTTAGGTTAGGTTAGGTTAGGTTAGGTTAGGTTAGGTTAGGTTAGGTTAGGTTAGGTTAGGTTAGGTTAGGTTAGGTTAGGTTAGGTTAGGTTAGGTTAGGTTAGGTTAGGTTAGGTTAGGTTAGGTTAGGTTAGGTTAGGTTAGGTTAGGTTAGGTTAGGTTAGGTTAGGTTAGGTTAGGTTAGGTTAGGTTAGGTTAGGTTAGGTTAGGTTAGGTTAGGTTAGGTTAGGTTAGGTTAGGTTAGGTTAGGTTAGGTTAGGTTAGGTTAGGTTAGGTTAGGTTAGGTTAGGTTAGGTTGAGGAATTTGAAAGGGTGCTTTTGTTGGTAATTTGTTGAGATTTGGAGTGTAAGTAGGAAATAATTTTCGCTATCATATACGGACCTGATTTCTGCAAATAACTCGCGACTTGGCTTTCGTTTTTGGATTTTTCGATTTTGTCTTTTTGAACTTTGTTAGCGTTTAACTTTCGGACTCTTGTTTAATTCGTATCTTATTTGTTTTTCGTCTTTTCGTGTTGTTCTTTGTGTAGTAAATTTCTTCTCTGCGCTTTCTTCCTGTTGCTTTTTGTTCCGTAATTTTTGGACGTTTCGTTAGAAAGTTATTGAACAAAACGTAATTTTGGGTTTAAGTGCCGGGGAGTTTGGAGATTTGCTACAAAAAGTTTCAAACTCTTGTAACTTTCTTTTTTTGTTTCAAAATTTCTCTTTTCTTCTTTTGGTAATTGTGCTTAGTGTTTGTTCTTTCTAATTCTTTATTTTTCGTATTTTTAGGACCTTCCGTCTTAAAGATATTCACTTTGTATCCCATTGCTATTAAGTTTCATCAGGCACATCTACTACCTTTTTTAACTTTGTAAATTTTTTCAAAATTCAGTGTGCCTGATTTGTTGCGTGTTTGTTTTGTTTTTTGGTGGGGCTGTGTGGGGGGCTGTCTGCCCTATCTATTGACACCCTTCACATAATTTTAGACCCCATAGGGGGGGAGGCCGGGTGCGAAACGTTGCAAATTTCGTAACTTTGTAAAAAGTTGCACGTCTCGCACTTGACCATAATTTTCTGTAACTTTCTGGAAGTCGATTGGGGAAGTTGCAGGGAAGACTGAGGATGGGAGATCCATCCCCGGATGATTCTGGGGGGGGGGGGAAGGGCGAGGAGGGCCCTAAATCCTCGAGGACGACGACCCCGATGACCCTGCGCTATAGGGCAATTGGCGTGAGTGGTGTAAGGGGGGAAGAGCCCCAAAAGGCAGGTGACCCTCAGGGGGGTAAAAAGGGGGGGGGGAGAGGAAAGGGGAGGAAATCCGCTCCTGCGGAAATTGCTTCCTCTGACTCCGAAAATTCGGATCGAGAGGGGGAGGCAATAGCCTCCGATATGGAAGTGGGGCATGAGGAGGAAAAGGGCCTCAAAAGGCCCAGGTCCAGGAATACCGTGAACTCCGAGGGAGACGATGAGGAGTCGGCCTGCAGCAAAGGAGCCAAGGTTAGCTCCAACCTTAGAGGTCGCAGCTCAAGGGCGAAGGGAGCCTATGCCGGATTAAGTGCGGCCAAGGCGAAACTCAGGGAAATGGAGTTCGCCGAATTCGAGAGGGAGGCGGATGGAGCTTCGGCATACCTGCTGGATCACTCAGCCCGCACTTTGCGACCGGAGCGGAAGGGGAAGGGGAAGGACAGCGTAAGGGATCGCAGCCCCATTCTTGGTGGCCCCGATAAACTGTCCGAAGACTGCTCAGAGGCCCTGCAGAGGTGCGCGAAGGCGGTGCTCGCGGAGGTACAGAGGTCGACAAACATCAAGGGAGATGTGCACGGCCGAATGAAAGCGGCCTGCCAAGAAATCCTCGAGGTCGCCGACATCTTAAAGACCTCCAAGGAGGCGGAGGATATAAGAAAGCTGAAGGCAGAGAACAAGCTGATGCGTCAGCACATAGCGGATCTGCGAATAGAGGCGAAGGCCCTTCAAACAGCCTTTTCCGAGCGGGAAATCCAACCCCGTTCGGCGCCGGGAGACGTCGCCCAGGACACGAACATAGCAGATCTGTTAGAAGATCTGAAGCGGGACCTGTTCGTGTCCCTGGGCGAAATGGTAAATGTTCGCATTAGCGAACTAGAACGTAGGCTCCCGGCGGAGCCCACCCTCCGCCCCCCACTGGCAGCGGATAAGAAGTCCAAAGCAGCAGCCGCGGCTACAGCCTCGACCAATCAGACCACATCTAAGGTCACGAAGGCGCCTCACCCGGCGAAAACCCAAGTTGCTCCCACACCGGCACCGGCACCGGCACCGGCACCGGCATCAACTCCGGCAAAATCTCTGCCGCAGCGTCCGGCAAGAAACAACCCGGCCTTGTTGTCGCGGGAGGAGGTCCAGCCTACGCCCACCATCCCCAAATGGACGGAGGTGGTGAAGAGGAAGGGGAAAAAGCCCGCACCGGCCCAGGTACCGGCCGCTCCGGCGCCTAAAGCCCCCCCCGCGAAGCCGAAGAACTTTGCAGTGCCAACTTCTGCTGCGGTCGTGATCACCTTAAAACCTGGGGCGGAAACCGATTATAAAGCGGTGATGCAGAGGGCCACGACCCTAAAGTTGGCAGAAATTGGCATCCCCCATGTGAAGGTACGAAGCACGGCAGCGGGGGCCCGCATTATTGAGGTGCCCGGAGCAGATAACGGAGTTGCGGCAGATAACCTGGCTGATAAGCTTAAAGGTCTGGTAGGGGAGGTCGCCGACATCCGCCGGCCAGAGAAGACAGCGGATATCCGAGTCTCCGGCTTCGACGAGTCGGTGACTCCGGAGGCCATCAAGGCGGAGGTGGCAACGGTGGGCAAATGCTCGCCAGATAAGGTGAGAGTAGGAGCCTTTCGTATGGCAGCCAACAAAACCGGGTCGACGATCGTTGTCTGCCCGGTAACGGCTGCAAACGCGGTCATAACAGCTGGCCGCCTCATTGTGGGCTGGTCATGCGCCCAGGTGGAAGGACTGGACCCTTTACCCATGCGCTGCTACAGATGCATGGGTATAGGTCACACGAGGGCGATGTGTCCCTCGCCTGTCGACAGAAGTGGCCTCTGCTTCCGTTGTGGGAAGTCAAGCCACACGGCGAGGGACTGCGAGGCAGCAAAGGCATGGTGCGCTGTGTGCCACCATGCCAAGCGGCCAGCTGACCATACGATGGGGGGACCTTCGTGCACCCCCCCATACACCAGAGGGAGAGAGGCCCCCGCCAGGACCCCGGCGGCCCTAGAGACACAGAGGCAGCCAAACCACAGTGAGGGAGGAAGTATGGAAACCGATGCCAGCACACCCAACACACAACAGTAAGGAGGTGCTGCAGTGCAACGTCAACCACTCCGCTCGTGCGCAAGACCTGGTAATGCAGCACGCAGCGGAGTGGGGCATCAACGCAACGATTGTGTCGGAGCCATACTTCGTCCCTCCCCTACCAAATTGGTCTGGGGACACGGACGGATTGGCTGCAATAATGGTGCCCTCCATGGGTCCACCACTCTCGAAAATAGAGAGTGGCCCGGGATTCACAGCGGCCAAATGGGGAGACGTCGTATTAATTGCGGCGTACTTCTCCCCTAATAGGCCGCTCTTCGCTTTTGAGCAGTTCCTGGAGAGGCTAGGGAGGGTGGTGAGGAGGGCGGATCCGACCCCGGTAATGTTGCTGGGGGACCTCAACGCCAAATGTGTGCAGTGGGGTTCCCCGAGCACGGACCCGAAGGGGGAGGCCCTTTGGGATTGGGCGGTTCAGCTGGGGCTGGACGTCCTCAATAGGGGCAACGCCAACACATGTGTGCGCCGGCAGGGGGGGTCCATAGTGGACGTAACATTCGCCACCCCTGCCGTAGCGGAGCGTATATCTGGTTGGCGGGTCCTGGAGGACGTGGAGACCCTCTCGGATCACCTGTATATCAGGATGAGGGTCTCCGAACAGCCACCAGCCCAGCCAGCTGCGCGCGTCGCACGAGGCGCACAGTTTCCCCGGTGGAACCTAGGTAGCCTGGACAGGGACCGAGCGGAGGAGGCGGCAATGGTTGAGGTTTGGCGCGCCCCCCCACCGGACCGATCCACGTGTGTGGAGGCAAGGGCTACCTGGTTCCGGGATTCGCTCACCACAGTATGCGACGCCGCAATGCAGCGGGCGGGACGGCCGTCTACTCGAAAGCGGGTGCACTGGTGGACGGAGGAGATTGCGGACCTCCGTCTCACAAGCAACAGGGCCCGCCGCAACTACACCCGCTGCAGGCGGCGGCGGCACACGCCGGAGGAGGAGGAGCTCCTGCACAGGACCCTGAAGGCAGCGAAGGAGGCCCTGTCCTTGGCCATCGCTAAGGCCAAGGACGCGGCACATGAGGTGTTCCTGGCCACGCTCGACAGGGATCCATGGGGGCGGCCGTACAAACAAGTACGAAATAAGATGCGCCACGCCCCCGCAATGGATACCCTGGAGCCGGAGCTCCTCCGACGAGTGGTGGAAGGGCTCTTCCCACCCGCACCGGAATTTGTTCCCCCGCGGATGACAGCTCCCGAGGAGGAATCTGCGGAGCCGGATCCGGCGCCTCCGGTCACGGACGGAGAGATTCTGGCAGCAGTTCATCGGCTGAAGGGGTGCAAAAAAGCTCCAGGCCCGGACGGAGTTCACGGACGGGTCATCCCAGTGGCCATGAAGCACCTCGGGACTCGCCTAAGAGATCTTTATGATGATTGTCTGGAGACTGGGCGATTCCCGAGGTGCTGGAAGGAGGGAAGGCTCTGCCTCCTCCGGAAGGAGTCCCGACCGGCCGACTCTCCCTCAGGATGGAGGCCCATCGTCCTGCTGGATGAAACCGGGAAGATGATGGAGAGGATCATCGCTTCCCGGATCATCCGGCACCTAGAGGACACGGGCCCAAACGTCTCGGACCGCCAATATGGATTCAGGGTGGGGCGGTCCACGATGGACGCTCTAGGGGCCCTAAGGGCCTTCACGGAGGACGCGGCGGGACGGGGCGAGGGGGCGGTGGCGGTGTCCTTGGACATCGCCAATGCATTTGGCACCCTCCCGTACTCAGTCATAGGGGAGGCGCTGAAATTTCATCGAGTGCCCCCCTACCTCAGGAGGATCGTAGAGCACTACCTTTCCGACCGGGTAGTGCTCTACCTAGAGCGAGGAGGCCGGATGAGGGAGAGAAGGATGGCCTGCGGTGTTCCCCAAGGGTCCGTGCTGGGTCCCTTGCTGTGGAACATCGGCTTTGACTGGGCCATCCGAGGCGTATTGCTCCCCCGGATGACGGTCATCTGCTATGCAGATGACACGTTGGTGGTTGTCCGGGGGCCCGAACTGCGGGAGGTATTGCGGAGGGCGGCGGTTGCGGCTGACCTAATGGTCACCCGCATCCAGATGCTGGGGCTGAGGGTGTCCCTCCCGAAAACGGAGGCAATCATCTTCGGGGGGAGGGGCTGGAGGCCGCCGCCTGGCGCCACCATCCCAGTGAGTGGCGAAGCGGTCCAGGTGAGGCCTCACATAAAATACTTGGGCCTCACCTTGGACCGCCGTTGGAACTTCGGGGAGCATTTTAAACAGCTGGCTCCCCGAATAGTGGCTACTGCGTCTGCCCTGGGCCGACTGCTGCCCAACGTGGGTGGACCGTCCGACGCTTGTCGCCGCCTATATGCGGGCGTTGCCCGAAGTATGGCCCTCTACGGGGCCCCAATATGGGCGGATCGATTGGGGGCGGTGAACAAGGCCCTGCTACGTAGGCCACAAAGAGTTGTGGCCATACGAATCGTCAGGGCCTACGTGACGGTGGCGTGGGCAGCAGCGTGTGCCTTGGCCGGCACTCCTCCATGGGAGATGGACGCCCACAGACTGGCCGAGGCACACAGGGAGCGGGTGAGGAATAGGGCCCTCAATGAGTTCCCCGCTCCCGAGGAGGTGACGGCAGCCCGCCGCATGGCGGAAAGGCGGATGAGGGACCGCTGGAGAGAGGACCTGGAGAACTCCCCCTATGGAATCCGCACCATAGGGGCACTTCTCCCGTCCTTCTCCAGCTGGCTCGAGAGGGGGCATGGCCGGGTGGGTTATAGGCTGGCGCAGGTAATGACCGGGCATGGCTGCTTTGGTCATTACCTGCACAAGATTGGGAGGGAGCCTACCCCGGCCTGCCATGAGTGTGGGGAGCCCGACGACACGGCCGAACACACCTTCGCGGTGTGTCGTCGTTGGGCTGAGGAGCGACGGGCCATGATAGCCACCATAGGCGTGGCAGACCTTTCGCTGCACAGCGTTGTCGCAGCAATGCTGGGCAGTGAAAGAAAATGGGAGGCAGTATCCTCCTACTGCGACGAAATCATGTCGCAGAAGGAGGCCTCGGAGCGGGAGCGTGAGGATAGAGCAGATGCGCTCCCGCTCCGGCGCAGACGGATGGGGAGAAGGCGCAGGCTATACGCCGCTCGTTTTCTCCCCTAGTAGGACCAGTGGGTTGGGGGCCCACAACAGAGTCCTACACGTCTGGGGGGAGAGTCTAGCGCATAGACTCTCCCCTCCTGTGGCGAGGGTCTCCCGGCAAGCTGCCGGGGTGGCCGGGGGGTGTCGTGGTAGAATGCCCGCGACCCCATGGCACCCCCCTAACGGCAGTGACGATGCGCCGGAGTGGGTTTAGTGGGTAGTCTCTTTAGAGGAGTCCCACATAACCCCCCAATGGCTTCCCCAAGCCGGGGGGTATGCGTAAATGCATTCCCACTTCGTCAAAAAAAAAAAAAAAAAAAAAAAAAAAAAAAAAAAAAAAAAAAAGGTTAGGTTAGGTTAGGTTAGGTTAGGTTAGGTTAGGTTAGGTTAGGTTAGGTTAGGTTAGGTTAGGTTAGGTTAGGTTAGGTTAGGTTAGGTTCCCCTTCGAAGTGCTGTCACCTTGCCGTGGTGAAGGGGCTTGCGTGCCCCAATGACCCTCAGGGCTATGCCGGACAGGGCCTCCCAAACCGGACAGGCCTGAGGAGAGGGGCCAGACAAAGAACAGCACCCCGACGTGTGGCTCCGCGTGTCCCTCTGAAACCAGCAGAGGGCACAGTGTGAGACGCCAGGTCCCTCGGGACGGAGCTGGAGCTCGGCCTCACGGGCGATAGTGGCTTCGGCCACCGGCGCGACGTTGTGGCTACGGCCACCGGCGGGCAACCCGTAACCTGCACTGAGCAGACCGGGGACCTTCCTCACTGAGAGGCGGGTCACGTGGAGTAAACCACTATAAAAAATCCCCAATCCTAAGGTGTGACTGGCGTGCCGATGGGATGCATGGCTGGGGGGAGCCCAGTCCCCAACGTCAGAGAGGGGGGGCATACCTCCTTTAAACAATAGCAAATATGAGTGGCCTAAAACGTAAGAAACTACCCCAGGAGGTTCCAATCCTCCGTGTCACCACAGAACGGGCAAGTGCCCGCGCTGTGGAGACACGCCGCCCTTCGTATTCTGGGGGGGCACACCACTCTGGACCGGAAAGCAAAGACAACTATGGCAAACGTTTAATGGACACCGATGCGCATGGATTGGCTCTAAGGCTACGCGGAGGAGGGGACAGGGAGGACGAGAAGGCAGCTGCTGCGCCACCCTCTCCAACCTTCCCAACGGTGGAGAATGAGGAGGAAATTTTCCGCCCTCACATGTCCCTCGCGAGGTCACCGCTGCGAGGGGTCGGCCAGGATAGTCCATGCATAGACCTGGACTCCGCCGCGATCCAGATCCCGGCGAGGAAGGAGGGCGGCGGACAAGCGCGCGGCCGCCATGGCCGTTTCGTGCGGCGCAGCAAGACGACAGAGGAGCCTATGAAGGTCGCGAAGGTCCTTCTCACACGGCTGGATGAGGGGATCCTGGCGCGTGGGGATTCCGCACAGGATACTGACGACAGTATGCACACGGTGCGGTCCTCCTTCTCGTCGCCGGCGACCTCCCCAAGTCGCCAGAAGAAGGACCTGCCGACGCAGAGGGCTGGCCCGGGGGGGAAGGGAAAGGCGCGCTCACGGACGCAGACTCCCTTCAAGCCTGGAGATGTAGCGGGGGGACGCAAATCACCGAGCTCCCCGACGCAACATAGCGACAAGGAGGAGGCACTGGGGCATAGGGACGAAGGCGCAGAGGCGTACCCGACCAACACCGAAAAGGAGCTAGTTCCTTCCGGCACGGCTAGCCCTGCAAAAAGCGGTCGCATGTGGCGGAACCCCCGCAAGAGGCCACGGTTCCACACCAGTCCCCAGTCGGGATCCAGCGGGGATGATGGAGACGAGTCCTGTCCGTCCGCCACAAGCGAAGGCTCGTCACAGACATCAAAAGGACGAGGACGAGGTCGGCCCCCTTCTACCGGGAAGTATGTTGGCCTGGCCAAAGCGAAAGAGGCCTACAAACGGGCCATGCATGAAGAGATTTGCCTCGAGGCGGAGAGAGACGTGCAGGAGATGCAAATCAGAACCCGGCAAGGGTACTCGAAGTGCACTCCTTCGCCGCCTGCGCTGAATCCCGAGGAGGCCGCTGCCAACACAGAACTTGGGCAGCAGGTAGCAGACAGTGTGGCTGTCATCCAAAAAGTAGCGGCCACCTCTAAAAACTTGAAGGGCGGGTACATCCGGTGCCTAAAAGATGCCGCGTCCGCTATATCGGATGCGTTTGCCGTACTCAGCAAACGCACCGTTTCCGAGGAAACGGCGCGGCTTCAAGCTGACAACAGCCGGCTAAGATCCGAAATGGCCGGCTTACGAGAGGAGATGGTCGAGATCAAGGCCCAACTGGAGGGGCTGCGGAAGCAGGGGAATCCTGAGCCCCCCCCAACCCGACGTAACGAGGAGGAGCGGCCTCCTGCGCTGCCCTCTCCCAGCGAACGGATAGGCGGTTGCCCGAATGCCACCCCTTCTATCCCTTTAACAGAGGAGATCTGTCGAGTGGTCATGGCCCAGGTCGGGACGTATCTGGACGCCCGCATGGCCGCAATCAGCGACAGACTCCTCCCGGAGAAGAGGGCGCGGCCTCCGCTGGCAAACCGAGACAAAACTGGGGGAGCAGAGCCGGAGTCTGGCGTGGCCCCCGCTTCCGCTTCCGCTTCCGTAGGTGGAGCGTCCTACGCGGGCGCTGTGAAGCGGTCAAAAAGACGAAAAGGCAAGGGAGTTTCTTCCGGGAGGGTCCCAGCCCCGGGAGAGTCGGGTCGGGAAGCAACAGCGCCTGCGCCTGCGCCTGCAGCGTTGGAAGAGCCCTGGACGACGGTAAAGGGCAAAAAAACAACAAGGAAGAAGCAGAGGGACGGCCCTACAAGCCAGGCAGCCCCAAAAAAGAAGGCCCGGAGGCTGCGCCTCCCCCGGTCAACGGCGGTAGTGTTTACGCTAGTGGAGCCCAAGGCGGACACTAGCGAAAGAGATAGCTACGCGTCCATCATCGGGGAGGCCAAAAAGCGGGTAGACCTCGATGCGCTGGGGATCTCGGGTGTTCGGGTCCGACGTACCGCGACGAATGCCCGTATATTCGAGATTCCCGGCGGCGAGAGTGGCGAAAAGGCCGACGCCCTTGCCCAAAAACTCAGGGAGGTGATGGATCCCGCCGTGGTCCGGATCTCCAGGCCCACTAGATGTGCGGAGATGCGCATCTCGGGCCTGGATGACTCGGTGACATCTCCGGAGGTGGTCGCGGCGGTTGCACGAGAGGGCGGTTGCGCGGCGGAAGACGTCAAGGCTGGCGAAGTGACGCTCGGCTCCTCGGGACTGGGCACTGTGTGGCTGCGATGCCCTATTGCGGCTGCAAAAAAGGTGGCTCAGGCCGGACGTCTCCGCGTGGGGTGGGTGTCGGCGCAGGTGCAGTTGCTCGACGCCCGGCCTATACGATGCTTCCGATGCATGGAAGTGGGGCACGTGCGCGCCGCGTGCAAGTCCGAGGTAGACCGCAGCCTCCTTTGTTATCGTTGCAGCGAGCCGGGCCATATCGCCCGCGATTGTAACGCTGCCGCACACTGCGCGCTGTGCGCGGAGGCGGGCGCCCCCGCGGGCCACAAGGTGGGAAGCGTTTCATGCAACCCACCCAAAAGAAAGAGGACTGCTGCCGACAGGTCCGAAGCCACATCGCAGCCTAGTCACCCACCTGAACCCAGGGTCGAGGAGGATCGGATGGCCACTGACTAGTAATGGCCACCCAATACCTACAGGCGAACATGAACCACTCCGCCAGAGCTCAGGACCTTCTGCTCCAGAGCATGGCGGAGTGGTTGATACAAATCGCAGTCGTGGCCGAGCCGTACTCGGTCCCCTCCAGGGAAAACTGGGTGGGGGATAGAGACGGACTGGTGGCAGTGGTCACGCAGCCGCAAGCAGGATCCGCGCCCCACCGAGACGTCACCAAGGGGCGTGGTTTTGTGTCGACACACCTGGGGGACACAATGGTCGTTGGGACCTATTTTTCGCCAAACAGGAGCCTCACCGAGTTCGAGTCCTTTCTTGACGAGGTGGGTTCCCTGTTTGGCGAAAATCGCCCTGTGCAGCTGCTGGTCGCTGGAGACTTCAACGCTAAGTCCACGGCGTGGGGATCTCCAGCGACTGACGCGCGAGGGCAGGCGCTGGAGGAATGGGCGGTCGAAGTGGGGCTGCTGATCCTCAACAGGGGGTCAACGAACACGTGCGTGCGACAGCGGGGAGGCTCAATTGTGGACTTAACATTGGCCAGCCCCGCCCTCGCACGACGTGTTTCAGGCTGGAAAGTGAGGACGGACGTGGAGACGCTCTCGGACCATCGCTACATCCGTTTCGAGGTCTCCACGTTCCCCCTCACCCCAAGGAGCGTGAACCGACCCCCTGCAGGGGAAGGGCCGCGGTGGCGGCTGGGGCAACTGGACAGGGAGATGGCCCAAGAGGCAGTCCTAGTGGAGTCGTGGCAGGTCGGAGCTGGGCCCATAGGCGACATTGATGTCGAGACGGAGCAGCAGGTTGCCGCCACGCACCGGATTTGCGATGCCGCTATGCCCCGCGCGAGGCCAACTCCGCCTCGTCGTCGCGTGTACTGGTGGCGCGAGGAGATCCGCATCTCACGGAGCGAGTGCACGGCGGCGCGCCGCCAGTACACCAGGAGCAGGCGGAGAAGGGTGCGCGACCCAGCCAGGGAGGAGGCGCTATACGCTGCCTACCGGGAAAAATGCCACCAGCTCCAGGCGGACATCGCACGGGCGAAGGAGGCCGCGTGGAAGGAGTGGCTGGAGACGCTGGACTTGCACCCATGGGGGCGCCCTTACAAAACTGTAAGGGCAAAACTCCGGCCATGGGCCCCCCCGCTGACCAGTAGTCTCGAGCCTCTCCTCCTAGAGCGGGTCCTCTCCGGCCTGTTCCCCGAAAGAGAGGCATGGCGTCCACCGGCGATGGGTGGAAACCCGGCGAGAGGCGAGGACGTAGTGCCTCCTGTGACAGAGGCAGAGCTTGGGGCCGCAATAGCCAGGCTCAAACTAAAAAACGGCGCCCCCGGACCCGATGGCGTGCCTGGGCGCATCGTGGTGCTCGCGCTTGCGGCAGAAGAGCTAGAGGAGAGGGTGAGGACCCTCTTTAGCGCATGCCTCGACCGAGGTCAGTTCCCGCGAAGCTGGAAGACGGGTAAGCTCGTCCTCCTTCAGAAGGACGGGCGCCCGGCAGAGTCGCCGTCGGCCTACCGCCCCATCGTCCTGCTTGACGAGATGGGCAAGCTTTTCGAACGGGTTATCGCTGCCCGTCTCGTCAAGCACCTCGAGGAGGTAGGACCCGACCTACACGACTGCCAGTACGGCTTCCGGCGGGAAAGGTCGACGATAGACGCGATTGCGCAACTGAGGGTCCTCGCCGAGGAGGCTGTCTCGCAGGGCGGAGTGATGTTGGCCGTGTCGCTTGACATAGCGAATGCCTTCAACACCCTGCCCTTTGAGACAGTCAAGGCAGCGCTGCAGTACCACGGAGTGCCCCAGTACCTGCAGAATATAGTGGGGGATTACTTCCGGGACCGGGCCATTATTTATCCGACCCAAAATGGATGGGGAAATCAGAGGGTCACATGCGGTGTTCCACAGGGGTCGGTCCTCGGACCACTCCTGTGGAACATCGGATACGACTGGGTGCTCCGCGGTACCAACCTGCGGGGCGTCGGCGTACTCTGCTACGCCGACGACACTCTCGTCACCGCAACCGGGAGCACCCATAGACAAGCCGTGCTCCTTGGCACAGCGGGGGCTGCCCACGTGGTGAGCCGTATTAGGGCCTTGGGGCTCGAGGTGGCCCTAAACAAGTCGGAGGCCCTCTTCTTCCATGGGCCTCGAAACGCGCCGCCTCCCGGCCTGGCGATCGTCATAGGGGGCACCTCCATCGCCATCGAGTCGACGCTGCGATACCTAGGTATTGTCCTCGATGGGCGATGGAGCTTCACAGAGCACTTCTCCCGCAAGGCGCCAAAGCTGGTGGCTGCAGCCGGAGCACTCGGGGGGCTGCTCCCGAATATCGGAGGGCCGGGCAGCACATGCCGCCGCCTGTACCAGGGGGTTGTACGCTCTATGGCGATGTACGGGGCTCCCATATGGGCGGAGGCCCTGAACGCTCGGAACGTGGCCCAGTTGCGCAGACCCCAACGGGTGATAGCGACCAGGGCCATCCGAGCGTACAGGACGGTCTCGTTTGAAGCGGCAACCCTGCTGGCAGGTAGCCCGCCATGGGACCTCGAAGCCGAGGTCCTTGCGGCGGTATACTGGCAAGTAGCAGCAGTGCGAGCGGAGGGCAATCGTCCACTTCCGGAGGAGATCAAGCTCTGGAGGGACGAGGCCAGGGGTGATCTTCTCAGGAAGTGGGACGAAAGGCTGCAGGCCCCAAGCGCAAGCCGGGAGGTGGTGGGCGCCATACGTCCGGTCCTCAGGGACTGGCTGGGCCGCGATTTCGGCGAGACGACTTTCCACCTGACACAGATACTCACCGGGCACGGATGCTTCGGCAAATACCTGTGTCAGGTGGCCCGCCGCGAGGACACCACAGTGTGCAAACACTGCACGGGTGGAGATGAGGACACGGCGCAGCACACCCGCGCCGCGTGCCCCGCATGGCAAGGACCGCGATCACAACTGATCGCGGCCATCGGGGCGGACCTCTCACTGCCAGTCATTGTTAGGGAAATGACACGCAGCAGGGACGCGTGGGAGGCGGTGGTTGCATTCTGCAACGCCGTCATGTCCCAAAAGGAGGCGGCGGAGAGGGAGCGAGAGGATGACCCCCTCGCACCACCCACTCGCCGAAGGAGAGTAGGGCGAAGGCGGGCCGCCTATGACCGCCAAATACCGCCCTAACCGGGACCTCGGGCAGCTGATCGGGAGATTGGTTGCCCGACGAGAAAGCGTCCCGAGGTGGAAAGGTGGCCTTGGGTGAGGTCCCCTGTAGGCGAGAGGGAGTGGGCTCAGAAGCCCGCAGAGCCGGGCCCAAAAAGGGCAAGACGCCGCAAGTGGGCGCCGCGGTAAGCGCCAAGCGTCCCCGTAGCCCCACACCAGGCGGAGAGAGGTCAGACCGAGGGGTTTTAGTGGGTAGACTGGAGACCAGGAGTCCCACATACCCGTCCTTATTACAACACCTCAAGGACGGGATGCGTAACGCATTTCCCCTCGTAAAAAAAAAAAAAAAAAAAAAAGGTTAGGTTAGGTTAGGTTAGGTTAGGTTAGGTTAGGTTAGGTTAGGTTAGGTTAGGTTAGGTTAGGTTAGGTTAGGTTAGGTTAGGTTAGGTTAGGTTAGGTTAGGTTAGGTTAGGTTAGGTTAGGTTAGGTTAGGTTAGGTTAGGTTAGGTTAGGTTAGGTTAGGTTAGGTTAGGTTAGGTTAGGTTAGGTTAGGTTAGGTTAGGTTAGGTTAGGTTAGGTTAGGTTAGGTTAGGTTAGGTTAGGTTAGGTTAGGTTAGGTTAGGTTAGGTTAGGTTAGGTTAGGTTAGGTTAGGTTAGGTTAGGTTAGGTTAGGTTAGGTTAGGTTAGGTTAGGTTAGGTTAGGTTAGGTTAGGTTAGGTTAGGTTAGGTTAGGTTAGGTTAGGTTAGGTTAGGTTAGGTTAGGTTAGGTTAGGTTAGGTTAGGTTAGGTTAGGTTAGGTTAGGTTAGGTTAGGTTAGGTTAGGTTAGGTTAGGTTAGGTTAGGTTAGGTTAGGTTAGGTTAGGTTAGGTTAGGTTAGGTTAGGTTAGGTTAGGTTAGGTTAGGTTAGGTTAGGTTAGGTTAGGTTAGGTTAGGTTAGGTTAGGTTAGGTTAGGTTAGGTTAGGTTAGGTTAGGTTAGGTTAGGTTAGGTTAGGTTAGGTTAGGTTAGGTTAGGTTAGGTTAGGTTAGGTTAGGTTAGGTTAGGTTAGGTTAGGTTAGGTTAGGTTAGGTTAGGTTAGGTTAGGTTAGGTTAGGTTAGGTTAGGTTAGGTTAGGTTAGGTTAGGTTAGGTTAGGTTAGGTTAGGTTAGGTTAGGTTAGGTTAGGTTAGGTTAGGTTAGGTTAGGTTAGGTTAGGTTAGGTTAGGTTAGGTTAGGTTAGGTTAGGTTAGGTTAGGTTAGGTTAGGTTAGGTTAGGTTAGGTTAGGTTAGGTTAGGTTAGGTTAGGTTAGGTTAGGTTAGGTTAGGTTAGGTTAGGTTAGGTTAGGTTAGGTTAGGTTAGGTTAGGTTAGGTTAGGTTAGGTTAGGTTAGGTTAGGTTAGGTTAGGTTAGGTTAGGTTAGGTTAGGTTAGGTTAGGTTAGGTTAGGTTAGGTTAGGTTAGGTTAGGTTAGGTTAGGTTAGGTTAGGTTAGGTTAGGTTAGGTTAGGTTAGGTTAGGTTAGGTTAGGTTAGGTTAGGTTAGGTTAGGTTAGGTTAGGTTAGGTTAGGTTAGGTTAGGTTAGGTTAGGTTAGGTTAGGTTAGGTTAGGTTAGGTTAGGTTAGGTTAGGTTAGGTTAGGTTAGGTTAGGTTAGGTTAGGTTAGGTTAGGTTAGGTTAGGTTAGGTTAGGTTAGGTTAGGTTAGGTTAGGTTAGGTTAGGTTAGGTTAGGTTAGGTTAGGTTAGGTTAGGTTAGGTTAGGTTAGGTTAGGTTAGGTTAGGTTAGGTTAGGTTAGGTTAGGTTAGGTTAGGTTAGGTTAGGTTAGGTTAGGTTAGGTTAGGTTAGGTTAGGTTAGGTTAGGTTAGGTTAGGTTAGGTTAGGTTAGGTTAGGTTAGGTTAGGTTAGGTTAGGTTAGGTTAGGTTAGGTTAGGTTAGGTTAGGTTAGGTTAGGTTAGGTTAGGTTAGGTTAGGTTAGGTTAGGTTAGGTTAGGTTAGGTTAGGTTAGGTTAGGTTAGGTTAGGTTAGGTTAGGTTAGGTTAGGTTAGGTTAGGTTAGGTTAGGTTAGGTTAGGTTAGGTTAGGTTAGGTTAGGTTAGGTTAGGTTAGGTTAGGTTAGGTTAGGTTAGGTTAGGTTAGGTTAGGTTAGGTTAGGTTAGGTTAGGTTAGGTTAGGTTAGGTTAGGTTAGGTTAGGTTAGGTTAGGTTAGGTTAGGTTAGGTTAGGTTAGGTTAGGTTAGGTTAGGTTAGGTTAGGTTAGGTTAGGTTAGGTTAGGTTAGGTTAGGTTAGGTTAGGTTAGGTTAGGTTAGGTTAGGTTAGGTTAGGTTAGGTTAGGTTAGGTTAGGTTAGGTTAGGTTAGGTTAGGTTAGGTTAGGTTAGGTTAGGTTAGGTTAGGTTAGGTTAGGTTAGGTTAGGTTAGGTTAGGTTAGGTTAGGTTAGGTTAGGTTAGGTTAGGTTAGGTTAGGTTAGGTTAGGTTAGGTTAGGTTAGGTTAGGTTAGGTTAGGTTAGGTTAGGTTAGGTTAGGTTAGGTTAGGTTAGGTTAGGTTAGGTTAGGTTAGGTTAGGTTAGGTTAGGTTAGGTTAGGTTAGGTTAGGTTAGGTTAGGTTAGGTTAGGTTAGGTTAGGTTAGGTTAGGTTAGGTTAGGTTAGGTTAGGTTAGGTTAGGTTAGGTTAGGTTAGGTTAGGTTAGGTTAGGTTAGGTTAGGTTAGGTTAGGTTAGGTTAGGTTAGGTTAGGTTAGGTTAGGTTAGGTTAGGTTAGGTTAGGTTAGGTTAGGTTAGGTTAGGTTAGGTTAGGTTAGGTTAGGTTAGGTTAGGTTAGGTTAGGTTAGGTTAGGTTAGGTTAGGTTAGGTTAGGTTAGGTTAGGTTAGGTTAGGTTAGGTTAGGTTAGGTTAGGTTAGGTTAGGTTAGGTTAGGTTAGGTTAGGTTAGGTTAGGTTAGGTTAGGTTAGGTTAGGTTAGGTTAGGTTAGGTTAGGTTAGGTTAGGTTAGGTTAGGTTAGGTTAGGTTAGGTTAGGTTAGGTTAGGTTAGGTTAGGTTAGGTTAGGTTAGGTTAGGTTAGGTTAGGTTAGGTTAGGTTAGGTTAGGTTAGGTTAGGTTAGGTTAGGTTAGGTTAGGTTAGGTTAGGTTAGGTTAGGTTAGGTTAGGTTAGGTTAGGTTAGGTTAGGTTAGGTTAGGTTAGGTTAGGTTAGGTTAGGTTAGGTTAGGTTAGGTTAGGTTAGGTTAGGTTAGGTTAGGTTAGGTTAGGTTAGGTTAGGTTAGGTTAGGTTAGGTTAGGTTAGGTTAGGTTAGGTTAGGTTAGGTTAGGTTAGGTTAGGTTAGGTTAGGTTAGGTTAGGTTAGGTTAGGTTAGGTTAGGTTAGGTTAGGTTAGGTTAGGTTAGGTTAGGTTAGGTTAGGTTAGGTTAGGTTAGGTTAGGTTAGGTTAGGTTAGGTTAGGTTAGGTTAGGTTAGGTTAGGTTAGGTTAGGTTAGGTTAGGTTAGGTTAGGTTAGGTTAGGTTAGGTTAGGTTAGGTTAGGTTAGGTTAGGTTAGGTTAGGTTAGGTTAGGTTAGGTTAGGTTAGGTTAGGTTAGGTTAGGTTAGGTTAGGTTAGGTTAGGTTAGGTTAGGTTAGGTTAGGTTAGGTTAGGTTAGGTTAGGTTAGGTTAGGTTAGGTTAGGTTAGGTTAGGTTAGGTTAGGTTAGGTTAGGTTAGGTTAGGTTAGGTTAGGTTAGGTTAGGTTAGGTTAGGTTAGGTTAGGTTAGGTTAGGTTAGGTTAGGTTAGGTTAGGTTAGGTTAGGTTAGGTTAGGTTAGGTTAGGTTAGGTTAGGTTAGGTTAGGTTAGGTTAGGTTAGGTTAGGTTAGGTTAGGTTAGGTTAGGTTAGGTTAGGTTAGGTTAGGTTAGGTTAGGTTAGGTTAGGTTAGGTTAGGTTAGGTTAGGTTAGGTTAGGTTAGGTTAGGTTAGGTTAGGTTAGGTTAGGTTAGGTTAGGTTAGGTTAGGTTAGGTTAGTTAGGTTAGGTTAGGTTAGGTTAGGTTAGGTTAGGTTAGGTTAGGTTAGGTTAGGTTAGGTTAGGTTAGGTTAGGTTAGGTTAGGTTAGGTTAGGTTAGGTTAGGTTAGGTTAGGTTAGGTTAGGTTAGGTTAGGTTAGGTTAGGTTAGGTTAGGTTAGGTTAGGTTAGGTTAGGTTAGGTTAGGTTAGGTTAGGTTAGGTTAGGTTAGGTTAGGTTAGGTTAGGTTAGGTTAGGTTAGGTTAGGTTAGGTTAGGTTAGGTTAGGTTAGGTTAGGTTAGGTTAGGTTAGGTTAGGTTAGGTTAGGTTAGGTTAGGTTAGGTTAGGTTAGGTTAGGTTAGGTTAGGTTAGGTTAGGTTAGGTTAGGTTAGGTTAGGTTAGGTTAGGTTAGGTTAGGTTAGGTTAGGTTAGGTTAGGTTAGGTTAGGTTAGGTTAGGTTAGGTTAGGTTAGGTTAGGTTAGGTTAGGTTAGGTTAGGTTAGGTTAGGTTAGGTTAGGTTAGGTTAGGTTAGGTTAGGTTAGGTTAGGTTAGGTTAGGTTAGGTTAGGTTAGGTTAGGTTAGGTTAGGTTAGGTTAGGTTAGGTTAGGTTAGGTTAGGTTAGGTTAGGTTAGGTTAGGTTAGGTTAGGTTAGGTTAGGTTAGGTTAGGTTAGGTTAGGTTAGGTTAGGTTAGGTTAGGTTAGGTTAGGTTAGGTTAGGTTAGGTTAGGTTAGGTTAGGTTAGGTTAGGTTAGGTTAGGTTAGGTTAGGTTAGGTTAGGTTAGGTTAGGTTAGGTTAGGTTAGGTTAGGTTAGGTTAGGTTAGGTTAGGTTAGGTTAGGTTAGGTTAGGTTAGGTTAGGTTAGGTTAGGTTAGGTTAGGTTAGGTTAGGTTAGGTTAGGTTAGGTTAGGTTAGGTTAGGTTAGGTTAGGTTAGGTTAGGTTAGGTTAGGTTAGGTTAGGTTAGGTTAGGTTAGGTTAGGTTAGGTTAGGTTAGGTTAGGTTAGGTTAGGTTAGGTTAGGTTAGGTTAGGTTAGGTTAGGTTAGGTTAGGTTAGGTTAGGTTAGGTTAGGTTAGGTTAGGTTGGTTAGGTTAGGTTAGGTTAGGTTAGGTTAGGTTAGGTTAGGTTAGGTTAGGTTAGGTTAGGTTAGGTTAGGTTAGGTTAGGTTAGGTTAGGTTAGGTTAGGTTAGGTTAGGTTAGGTTAGGTTAGGTTAGGTTAGGTTAGGTTAGGTTAGGTTAGGTTAGGTTAGGTTAGGTTAGGTTAGGTTAGGTTAGGTTAGGTTAGGTTAGGTTAGGTTAGGTTAGGTTAGGTTAGGTTAGGTTAGGTTAGGTTAGGTTAGGTTAGGTTAGGTTAGGTTAGGTTAGGTTAGGTTAGGTTAGGTTAGGTTAGGTTAGGTTAGGTTAGGTTAGGTTAGGTTAGGTTAGGTTAGGTTAGGTTAGGTTAGGTTAGGTTAGGTTAGGTTAGGTTAGGTTAGGTTAGGTTAGGTTAGGTTAGGTTAGGTTAGGTTAGGTTAGGTTAGGTTAGGTTAGGTTAGGTTAGGTTAGGTTAGGTTAGGTTAGGTTAGGTTAGGTTAGGTTAGGTTAGGTTAGGTTAGGTTAGGTTAGGTTAGGTTAGGTTAGGTTAGGTTAGGTTAGGTTAGGTTAGGTTAGGTTAGGTTAGGTTAGGTTAGGTTAGGTTAGGTTAGGTTAGGTTAGGTTAGGTTAGGTTAGGTTAGGTTAGGTTAGGTTAGGTTAGGTTAGGTTAGGTTAGGTTAGGTTAGGTTAGGTTAGGTTAGGTTAGGTTAGGTTAGGTTAGGTTAGGTTAGGTTAGGTTAGGTTAGGTTAGGTTAGGTTAGGTTAGGTTAGGTTAGGTTAGGTTAGGTTAGGTTAGGTTAGGTTAGGTTAGGTTAGGTTAGGTTAGGTTAGGTTAGGTTAGGTTAGGTTAGGTTAGGTTAGGTTAGGTTAGGTTAGGTTAGGTTAGGTTAGGTTAGGTTAGGTTAGGTTAGGTTAGGTTAGGTTAGGTTAGGTTAGGTTAGGTTAGGTTAGGTTAGGTTAGGTTAGGTTAGGTTAGGTTAGGTTAGGTTAGGTTAGGTTAGGTTAGGTTAGGTTAGGTTAGGTTAGGTTAGGTTAGGTTAGGTTAGGTTAGGTTAGGTTAGGTTAGGTTAGGTTAGGTTAGGTTAGGTTAGGTTAGGTTAGGTTAGGTTAGGTTAGGTTAGGTTAGGTTAGGTTAGGTTAGGTTAGGTTAGGTTAGGTTAGGTTAGGTTAGGTT
>OX392506.1:28779673-28788731 GCA_947623375.1 Apotomis capreana
AGAAAGTTTCCCTGCTTTCGGAATTGATTAGTTCCTTTATACTGATCAACGTCAAATCTGTGTTTAATTTCTGTTCCAGGTCGTACCTCATTTTGGCGAAGACGGGGCACTCCAACAGGATGTGTGACACCGTTTCTTTAATCGTGGGGTCGCAGACACACGACGGGCTCTCCTTGCACTTAAAACGGTTTAAGTATTCCGAGAAACCGCCGTGGCCTGTCAGGAGTTGGGTTCTTATGCCGGTAGGTTTGAATTTCCTTATTGATTTGTACGCGGTTATAACGTCCGGGAAGAACAGTTTTGTTCCAGCTGCGGTGTCGCCTGCTACGTACCTCCGATTCCATTCGTCAATCGTTGCCATACGGATGGCTCGCTTGGCGAATGAAATCGGACATTTGTCGTAGTTGGGTTTCCGTTTGGATCCCAGAGCGGCCTCCTTTGCTAACTCGTCCGCCCTCTCATTACCCTCCAGTCCGGCGTGCGCCTTGATCCAATGCAAGGTTACCATCTTGCCTTGGAGGGATGCAGATCGAAGGTTATCCCTGGATTCCATTGCTAACGGGTGGAGGCACTTTTGATTCTGGACTGTTTGGAGGGCCGCCATCGAATCGCTGTAGATTCCGAACGTCCTTTCACTGCTCTTTCGGATTTCTCCCGTGGCTTTACACAGCGCCAAGAGCTCCGCCTGATAGACCGTGCATTGTTCAGATAGAGCAAGCTTGTGGGTTTTGGTCTCGGCTTCACTATTCCATAAGGATAGTGCAGCTCCGACTTTGCCCCCAATCTTGCTCCCGTCCGTGAAAATGCGAACTTGGTAGTTACTGTAAGCGTCTACTTGCTCCTGGTCCATCAGGCTTACTATCGCCAGGTCGCTGTGCTGGGCGGGGTGAGGTGCCTCAACCGCCGGCGCCATCCGTTCTATTTCCCGGTCTAACAGTATAGGCTGGGGTACCCCTTTCCTGGCCTCGTATAAGGAGGCTGCCTCGCGTACTCTGAGGTCCAGTGGGAGCAGTCCGGCCAGTAGTAGCGCGGCATTCAGTGAAACCGTTCTGTACGCCTTGCATATTTTCTGGGCAAAACCTCGCTGTACGGTGCTAAAATGTTTGATTACCCCCAGCTTTTCGGCTGCGGTTGCCCAGGCGCTTGCTGCGTACAGAATTACCGGTTCTACTGCCGCTGTATAAATCGTATAGATGACCTCCGGATGCAGCCCCCAGCTGACCCGGGCTGTTCTAGCCAATTTTTTATACATATTTAGAGCCTTCCGGCAGACGCTCGCCACATGCTGGTTAAAAGTTAGCTTGTGATCAATGGTGAGGCCCAGTATCTTAATTTCGTTCGACATGACTATATTCACCCCGTCCATGCTCAGACGTGGTACATCAAACTTTAATTTTCTAGTTAATACCATAGCGCACGTCTTGTGTGGAGCAAATTTTAGTTTGTGGTCGATGCCCCACGTCCGAACACGTTCGAGGGTCGCATTTGCTTGCAGTTCTATGTCCAGGGCCGTCTTACCATCGAACACAAGCACCACGTCGTCCGCGAACGCCTGACAGTAGACTCCTTTCTCCTCCAGTAGTTTCAACAGGGGATCGAGAAGGAGATTCCACAGGATAGGTCCTCCTATGGATCCTTGGACACAACCCTTGTTTGTCCCTTTGCTGAACTCCTCTCCAGCGTATCTCACCCTCACACTCCTGTCTTCTAAGTAGCTGTCGATAGCCCGCCTCAGGTTTACCGGGCAATTTTCTTCAGCCAGTCTCACTTTAATTGCCGGCCACCATGCGCTATCGAAGGCTCCCTCTATGTCCAGTGATACCATTGTCAGCAGTCTTTTTGCGTTTAATTTGCTGTATATGTGCTGCATGAGGTCATAGAGGGAGTCTTCCGTGCTTCTCTGAGGCATGAAGCCGTACTGCTTGGGACTGATCCCAGGCAGTAGGTGGTATTTGAGGCGGGCTATCAACATCTTCTCATATATCTTTCCCAAGACAGGCAAAAGTCCAATCGGCCTATATGATTTGGGCAAGGTGTAAGTCTCTTTCCCTGGTTTTTTAAGCACCACCACTGTGGCTCCTTTCCATATTTTAGGGAAGTGGGTGTGTTCCAGGCATTTGTTCAGCATCGCCAGAAAATAATCGGGGTTGCATCTGATGGCTTGGACGCAAATGTCTGCGGTAAAGCCGTCGTCTCCCGGTGCCTTTTTTGGGTTGAATGACATCATCGTCCCATTTAGCTCGCTCTGTGTAAACGGTGGGTCATGTTCTTCATCATGATACCGTACATTTACTTTTTGGGCTAGTTCTCTGATGTGACGATGCTTTACGTTATCCTCTTCTTCTGTGTCATCGGGGTAAAAAGTTCTGGCCAACAGCTCCACCGATCCCCTCCCGTCCAGTACTTCCCCATCTTCTTCCAAGAGCTGGTCCTCCTCTCGTTTGGATATTTTCCCCATTACCCTGTATATCCCTTCCCACACTCCCTCCCGATCCTGTCTACAGCAGAACTCCTTCCAGCTCTCCGTTTGTGCTTTTTGCACAGCAGTCTCATACTCTTCTTTTTCTTTTAGGTATAGGTCGATCACCCCTGCTCTCCGGATTGGTGCAGCGTTTCGGATTCTACGCTTTTTAGTGGCTACGGCTTTCTTCTTCTCTGCGAGTTCTTCGGACCACCACGGCAAGGTAAGTGTGCTTGTGTTCTTTTTGATGGGTATGGTGCTTTTACATGTATTTGTGATGGCTTGTGTGTAACTTTCTATTGTATTATCTATTTGATCGGTGTTGGATATGTTTTCTAGTTGTTCTATGGTGAGTTGCATGTCTTGCAAGGTCTGGGTCAGTTTCTCACGAAACTGTTCCCAGTTTGCCTTTTTGGTGTTATATATTAGTTAGGTTAGGTTAGGTTAGGTTAGGTTAGGTTAGGTTAGGTTAGGTTAGGTTAGGTTAGGTTAGGTTAGGTTAGGTTAGGTTAGGTTAGGTTAGGTTAGGTTAGGTTAGGTTAGGTTAGGTTAGGTTAGGTTAGGTTAGGTTAGGTTAGGTTAGGTTAGGTTAGGTTAGGTTAGGTTAGGTTAGGTTAGGTTAGGTTAGGTTAGGTTAGGTTAGGTTAGGTTAGGTTAGGTTAGGTTAGGTTAGGTTAGGTTAGGTTAGGTTAGGTTAGGTTAGGTTAGGTTAGGTTAGGTTAGGTTAGGTTAGGTTAGGTTAGGTTAGGTTAGGTTAGGTTAGGTTAGGTTAGGTTAGGTTAGGTTAGGTTAGGTTAGGTTAGGTTAGGTTAGGTTAGGTTAGGTTAGGTTAGGTTAGGTTAGGTTAGGTTAGGTTAGGTTAGGTTAGGTTAGGTTAGGTTAGGTTAGGTTAGGTTAGGTTAGGTTAGGTTAGGTTAGGTTAGGTTAGGTTAGGTTAGGTTAGGTTAGGTTAGGTTAGGTTAGGTTAGGTTAGGTTAGGTTAGGTTAGGTTAGGTTAGGTTAGGTTAGGTTAGGTTAGGTTAGGTTAGGTTAGGTTAGGTTAGGTTAGGTTAGGTTAGGTTAGGTTAGGTTAGGTTAGGTTAGGTTAGGTTAGGTTAGGTTAGGTTAGGTTAGGTTAGGTTAGGTTAGGTTAGGTTAGGTTAGGTTAGGTTAGGTTAGGTTAGGTTAGGTTAGGTTAGGTTAGGTTAGGTTAGGTTAGGTTAGGTTAGGTTAGGTTAGGTTAGGTTAGGTTAGGTTAGGTTAGGTTAGGTTAGGTTAGGTTAGGTTAGGTTAGGTTAGGTTAGGTTAGGTTAGGTTAGGTTAGGTTAGGTTAGGTTAGGTTAGGTTAGGTTAGGTTAGGTTAGGTTAGGTTAGGTTAGGTTAGGTTAGGTTAGGTTAGGTTAGGTTAGGTTAGGTTAGGTTAGGTTAGGTTAGGTTAGGTTAGGTTAGGTTAGGTTAGGTTAGGTTAGGTTAGGTTAGGTTAGGTTAGGTTAGGTTAGGTTAGGTTAGGTTAGGTTAGGTTAGGTTAGGTTAGGTTAGGTTAGGTTAGGTTAGGTTAGGTTAGGTTAGGTTAGGTTAGGTTAGGTTAGGTTAGGTTAGGTTAGGTTAGGTTAGGTTAGGTTAGGTTAGGTTAGGTTAGGTTAGGTTAGGTTAGGTTAGGTTAGGTTAGGTTAGGTTAGGTTAGGTTAGGTTAGGTTAGGTTAGGTTAGGTTAGGTTAGGTTAGGTTAGGTTAGGTTAGGTTAGGTTAGGTTAGGTTAGGTTAGGTTAGGTTAGGTTAGGTTAGGTTAGGTTAGGTTAGGTTAGGTTAGGTTAGGTTAGGTTAGGTTAGGTTAGGTTAGGTTAGGTTAGGTTAGGTTAGGTTAGGTTAGGTTAGGTTAGGTTAGGTTAGGTTAGGTTAGGTTAGGTTAGGTTAGGTTAGGTTAGGTTAGGTTAGGTTAGGTTAGGTTAGGTTAGGTTAGGTTAGGTTAGGTTAGGTTAGGTTAGGTTAGGTTAGGTTAGGTTAGGTTAGGTTAGGTTAGGTTAGGTTAGGTTAGGTTAGGTTAGGTTAGGTTAGGTTAGGTTAGGTTAGGTTAGGTTAGGTTAGGTTAGGTTAGGTTAGGTTAGGTTAGGTTAGGTTAGGTTAGGTTAGGTTAGGTTAGGTTAGGTTAGGTTAGGTTAGGTTAGGTTAGGTTAGGTTAGGTTAGGTTAGGTTAGGTTAGGTTAGGTTAGGTTAGGTTAGGTTAGGTTAGGTTAGGTTAGGTTAGGTTAGGTTAGGTTAGGTTAGGTTAGGTTAGGTTAGGTTAGGTTAGGTTAGGTTAGGTTAGGTTAGGTTAGGTTAGGTTAGGTTAGGTTAGGTTAGGTTAGGTTAGGTTAGGTTAGGTTAGGTTAGGTTAGGTTAGGTTAGGTTAGGTTAGGTTAGGTTAGGTTAGGTTAGGTTAGGTTAGGTTAGGTTAGGTTAGGTTAGGTTAGGTTAGGTTAGGTTAGGTTAGGTTAGGTTAGGTTAGGTTAGGTTAGGTTAGGTTAGGTTAGGTTAGGTTAGGTTAGGTTAGGTTAGGTTAGGTTAGGTTAGGTTAGGTTAGGTTAGGTTAGGTTAGGTTAGGTTAGGTTAGGTTAGGTTAGGTTAGGTTAGGTTAGGTTAGGTTAGGTTAGGTTAGGTTAGGTTAGGTTAGGTTAGGTTAGGTTAGGTTAGGTTAGGTTAGGTTAGGTTAGGTTAGGTTAGGTTAGGTTAGGTTAGGTTAGGTTAGGTTAGGTTAGGTTAGGTTAGGTTAGGTTAGGTTAGGTTAGGTTAGGTTAGGTTAGGTTAGGTTAGGTTAGGTTAGGTTAGGTTAGGTTAGGTTAGGTTAGGTTAGGTTAGGTTAGGTTAGGTTAGGTTAGGTTAGGTTAGGTTAGGTTAGGTTAGGTTAGGTTAGGTTAGGTTAGGTTAGGTTAGGTTAGGTTAGGTTAGGTTAGGTTAGGTTAGGTTAGGTTAGGTTAGGTTAGGTTAGGTTAGGTTAGGTTAGGTTAGGTTAGGTTAGGTTAGGTTAGGTTAGGTTAGGTTAGGTTAGGTTAGGTTAGGTTAGGTTAGGTTAGGTTAGGTTAGGTTAGGTTAGGTTAGGTTAGGTTAGGTTAGGTTAGGTTAGGTTAGGTTAGGTTAGGTTAGGTTAGGTTAGGTTAGGTTAGGTTAGGTTAGGTTAGGTTAGGTTAGGTTAGGTTAGGTTAGGTTAGGTTAGGTTAGGTTAGGTTAGGTTAGGTTAGGTTAGGTTAGGTTAGGTTAGGTTAGGTTAGGTTAGGTTAGGTTAGGTTAGGTTAGGTTAGGTTAGGTTAGGTTAGGTTAGGTTAGGTTAGGTTAGGTTAGGTTAGGTTAGGTTAGGTTAGGTTAGGTTAGGTTAGGTTAGGTTAGGTTAGGTTAGGTTAGGTTAGGTTAGGTTAGGTTAGGTTAGGTTAGGTTAGGTTAGGTTAGGTTAGGTTAGGTTAGGTTAGGTTAGGTTAGGTTAGGTTAGGTTAGGTTAGGTTAGGTTAGGTTAGGTTAGGTTAGGTTAGGTTAGGTTCCCCCCCGACGGTGTCCACCTTGTCGTGGTGGGGGGGCTCAGTAACTGCGGTTGGGCGCCGCAGCGAAGCCAAGAGACACCTGGGGAGGGGCCTTCGGGCCAAGACGGGAGAGGAGGAGACCGAGGAGGAGACCGGCGGAGCATGACTCGGGTGGGCGCCTCGGCGTTTGTGCTCACCACAATCAATGAGGGATTGTGGTGTAGAATACACCTCCGTCGGTGGAGGAGACCGAGAGGGAGGGCTGGCGGGACATTACTCGGGTGGGCACCTCGGTGCTTGTGCAACTGCACTCCCGTCGGCGTTTGGTGAGGGAACCCACGGGGTAGGGGCTTTTGTCCTCCCGTGGTTCGGCGTGGGTGTCACGGGGTAGGGGCGTTTGTCCTCCCGTGGCAGGTAGAGGGGGGTAGGGGCATTTGTCCTCCCGTAGCGGGTGGAGGGGGTAGGGGCTTTTGTCCTCCCCTCGTATGGAGAGGGTGCCATGGGGTAGGGGCGTTTGTCCTCCCGTGGCATAGTGAGGGGGTAGGGGCGTTTGTCCTCCCTTAGCGGGTGGAGGGGGTAGGGGCTTTTGTCCTCCCCTCGTATGGAGAGGGTGCCATGGGGTAGGGGCGTTTGTCCTCCCGTGGCATAGTGAGGGGGTAGGGGCGTTTGTCCTCCCTTAGCGGGTGGAGGGGGTAGGGGCTTTTGTCCTCCCCTCGTACGGAGAGGGTGCCATGGGGTAGGGGCTTTTGTCCTCCCGTGGCCAGGAGGCTGGGACCGAAGCACCGTGTGTCGGTGGCGGTCCTGGCTTCCAGAGGGCCCCTCAGCGTGGCTCTGTAGCAACAGTCCACGTCTGAATATGGGGCGGGTGTAGTGGTGGCGTAGCTGGAGGGGACGTGTTCCCTGAAGGCATCCCCACTACACGCAGGACCTGAGAGGGCGATCACGGGGTCGTTCGCCGCTCTCCCGGCGTGGAGGTCCTCGGTGAGGGTACGTCGGATGCGTGAGGTGTCGCCCTGCATGCGTCTGACGCGGTGGGGCTTTTTGGCCTTCCACCAGGGAGGGGACGGCTTCGGCTGTCAGCGGCAGGGGGTGTTCGCGGTGACATGTTCGCGATCCCGTGTCACCCCCACTACGCCGCGAGTGGGCATACCATGGAGTTTTAGTCGGTAGGCTACTGCTTCTCAGTAGAGTCCGACATACCCACGCTCTTCCCCGTAGAGCGGGGATCCGATGAGGATTTCTCCATGTAAAAAAAAAAAAAAAAAAAAAAGGTTAGGTTAGGTTAGGTTAGGTTAGGTTAGGTTAGGTTAGGTTAGGTTAGGTTAGGTTAGGTTAGGTTAGGTTAGGTTAGGTTAGGTTAGGTTAGGTTAGGTTAGGTTAGGTTAGGTTAGGTTAGGTTAGGTTAGGTTAGGTTAGGTTAGGTTAGGTTAGGTTAGGTTAGGTTAGGTTAGGTTAGGTTAGGTTAGGTTAGGTTAGGTTAGGTTAGGTTAGGTTAGGTTAGGTTAGGTTAGGTTAGGTTAGGTTAGGTTAGGTTAGGTTAGGTTAGGTTAGGTTAGGTTAGGTTAGGTTAGGTTAGGTTAGGTTAGGTTAGGTTAGGTTAGGTTAGGTTAGGTTAGGTTAGGTTAGGTTAGGTTAGGTTAGGTTAGGTTAGGTTAGGTTAGGTTAGGTTAGGTTAGGTTAGGTTAGGTTAGGTTAGGTTAGGTTAGGTTAGGTTAGGTTAGGTTAGGTTAGGTTAGGTTAGGTTAGGTTAGGTTAGGTTAGGTTAGGTTAGGTTAGGTTAGGTTAGGTTAGGTTAGGTTAGGTTAGGTTAGGTTAGGTTAGGTTAGGTTAGGTTAGGTTAGGTTAGGTTAGGTTAGGTTAGGTTAGGTTAGGTTAGGTTAGGTTAGGTTAGGTTAGGTTAGGTTAGGTTAGGTTAGGTTAGGTTAGGTTAGGTTAGGTTAGGTTAGGTTAGGTTAGGTTAGGTTAGGTTAGGTTAGGTTAGGTTAGGTTAGGTTAGGTTAGGTTAGGTTAGGTTAGGTTAGGTTAGGTTAGGTTAGGTTAGGTTAGGTTAGGTTAGGTTAGGTTAGGTTAGGTTAGGTTAGGTTAGGTTAGGTTAGGTTAGGTTAGGTTAGGTTAGGTTAGGTTAGGTTAGGTTAGGTTAGGTTAGGTTAGGTTAGGTTAGGTTAGGTTAGGTTAGGTTAGGTTAGGTTAGGTTAGGTTAGGTTAGGTTAGGTTAGGTTAGGTTAGGTTAGGTTAGGTTAGGTTAGGTTAGGTTAGGTTAGGTTAGGTTAGGTTAGGTTAGGTTAGGTTAGGTTAGGTTAGGTTAGGTTAGGTTAGGTTAGGTTAGGTTAGGTTAGGTTAGGTTAGGTTAGGTTAGGTTAGGTTAGGTTAGGTTAGGTTAGGTTAGGTTAGGTTAGGTTAGGTTAGGTTAGGTTAGGTTAGGTTAGGTTAGGTTAGGTTAGGTTAGGTTAGGTTAGGTTAGGTTAGGTTAGGTTAGGTTAGGTTAGGTTAGGTTAGGTTAGGTTAGGTTAGGTTAGGTTAGGTTAGGTTAGGTTAGGTTAGGTTAGGTTAGGTTAGGTTAGGTTAGGTTAGGTTAGGTTAGGTTAGGTTAGGTTAGGTTAGGTTAGGTTAGGTTAGGTTAGGTTAGGTTAGGTTAGGTTAGGTTAGGTTAGGTTAGGTTAGGTTAGGTTAGGTTAGGTTAGGTTAGGTTAGGTTAGGTTAGGTTAGGTTAGGTTAGGTTAGGTTAGGTTAGGTTAGGTTAGGTTAGGTTAGGTTAGGTTAGGTTAGGTTAGGTTAGGTTAGGTTAGGTTAGGTTAGGTTAGGTTAGGTTAGGTTAGGTTAGGTTAGGTTAGGTTAGGTTAGGTTAGGTTAGGTTAGGTTAGGTTAGGTTAGGTTAGGTTAGGTTAGGTTAGGTTAGGTTAGGTTAGGTTAGGTTAGGTTAGGTTAGGTTAGGTTAGGTTAGGTTAGGTTAGGTTAGGTTAGGTTAGGTTAGGTTAGGTTAGGTTAGGTTAGGTTAGGTTAGGTTAGGTTAGGTTAGGTTAGGTTAGGTTAGGTTAGGTTAGGTTAGGTTAGGTTAGGTTAGGTTAGGTTAGGTTAGGTTAGGTTAGGTTAGGTTAGGTTAGGTTAGGTTAGGTTAGGTTAGGTTAGGTTAG
>OX392506.1:28788931-28902285 GCA_947623375.1 Apotomis capreana
TAACCTAACCTAACCTAACCTAACCTAACCTAACCTAACCTAACCTAACCTAACCTAACCTAACCTAACCTAACCTAACCTAACCTAACCTAACCTAACCTAACCTAACCTAACCTAACCTAACCTAACCTAACCTAACCTAACCTAACCTAACCTAACCTAACCTAACCTAACCTAACCTAACCTAACCTAACCTAACCTAACCTAACCTAACCTAACCTAACCTAACCTAACCTAACCTAACCTAACCTAACCTAACCTAACCTAACCTAACCTAACCTAACCTAACCTAACCTAACCTAACCTAACCTAACCTAACCTAACCTAACCTAACCTAACCTAACCTAACCTAACCTAACCTAACCTAACCTAACCTAACCTAACCTAACCTAACCTAACCTAACCTAACCTAACCTAACCTAACCTAACCTAACCTAACCTAACCTAACCTAACCTAACCTAACCTAACCTAACCTAACCTAACCTAACCTAACCTAACCTAACCTAACCTAACCTAACCTAACCTAACCTAACCTAACCTAACCTAACCTAACCTAACCTAACCTAACCTAACCTAACCTAACCTAACCTAACCTAACCTAACCTAACCTAACCTAACCTAACCTAACCTAACCTAACCTAACCTAACCTAACCTAACCTAACCTAACCTAACCTAACCTAACCTAACCTAACCTAACCTAACCTAACCTAACCTAACCTAACCTAACCTAACCTAACCTAACCTAACCTAACCTAACCTAACCTAACCTAACCTAACCTAACCTAACCTAACCTAACCTAACCTAACCTAACCTAACCTAACCTAACCTAACCTAACCTAACCTAACCTAACCTAACCTAACCTAACCTAACCTAACCTAACCTAACCTAACCTAACCTAACCTAACCTAACCTAACCTAACCTAACCTAACCTAACCTAACCTAACCTAACCTAACCTAACCTAACCTAACCTAACCTAACCTAACCTAACCTAACCTAACCTAACCTAACCTAACCTAACCTAACCTAACCTAACCTAACCTAACCTAACCTAACCTAACCTAACCTAACCTAACCTAACCTAACCTAACCTAACCTAACCTAACCTAACCTAACCTAACCTAACCTAACCTAACCTAACCTAACCTAACCTAACCTAACCTAACCTAACCTAACCTAACCTAACCTAACCTAACCTAACCTAACCTAACCTAACCTAACCTAACCTAACCTAACCTAACCTAACCTAACCTAACCTAACCTAACCTAACCTAACCTAACCTAACCTAACCTAACCTAACCTAACCTAACCTAACCTAACCTAACCTAACCTAACCTAACCTAACCTAACCTAACCTAACCTAACCTAACCTAACCTAACCTAACCTAACCTAACCTAACCTAACCTAACCTAACCTAACCTAACCTAACCTAACCTAACCTAACCTAACCTAACCTAACCTAACCTAACCTAACCTAACCTAACCTAACCTAACCTAACCTAACCTAACCTAACCTAACCTAACCTAACCTAACCTAACCTAACCTAACCTAACCTAACCTAACCTAACCTAACCTAACCTAACCTAACCTAACCTAACCTAACCTAACCTAACCTAACCTAACCTAACCTAACCTAACCTAACCTAACCTAACCTAACCTAACCTAACCTAACCTAACCTAACCTAACCTAACCTAACCTAACCTAACCTAACCTAACCTAACCTAACCTAACCTAACCTAACCTAACCTAACCTAACCTAACCTAACCTAACCTAACCTAACCTAACCTAACCTAACCTAACCTAACCTAACCTAACCTAACCTAACCTAACCTAACCTAACCTAACCTAACCTAACCTAACCTAACCTAACCTAACCTAACCTAACCTAACCTAACCTAACCTAACCTAACCTAACCTAACCTAACCTAACCTAACCTAACCTAACCTAACCTAACCTAACCTAACCTAACCTAACCTAACCTAACCTAACCTAACCTAACCTAACCTAACCTAACCTAACCTAACCTAACCTAACCTAACCTAACCTAACCTAACCTAACCTAACCTAACCTAACCTAACCTAACCTAACCTAACCTAACCTAACCTAACCTAACCTAACCTAACCTAACCTAACCTAACCTAACCTAACCTAACCTAACCTAACCTAACCTAACCTAACCTAACCTAACCTAACCTAACCTAACCTAACCTAACCTAACCTAACCTAACCTAACCTAACCTAACCTAACCTAACCTAACCTAACCTAACCTAACCTAACCTAACCTAACCTAACCTAACCTAACCTAACCTAACCTAACCTAACCTAACCTAACCTAACCTAACCTAACCTAACCTAACCTAACCTAACCTAACCTAACCTAACCTAACCTAACCTAACCTAACCTAACCTAACCTAACCTAACCTAACCTAACCTAACCTAACCTAACCTAACCTAACCTAACCTAACCTAACCTAACCTAACCTAACCTAACCTAACCTAACCTAACCTAACCTAACCTAACCTAACCTAACCTAACCTAACCTAACCTAACCTAACCTAACCTAACCTAACCTAACCTAACCTAACCTAACCTAACCTAACCTAACCTAACCTAACCTAACCTAACCTAACCTAACCTAACCTAACCTAACCTAACCTAACCTAACCTAACCTAACCTAACCTAACCTAACCTAACCTAACCTAACCTAACCTAACCTAACCTAACCTAACCTAACCTAACCTAACCTAACCTAACCTAACCTAACCTAACCTAACCTAACCTAACCTAACCTAACCTAACCTAACCTAACCTAACCTAACCTAACCTAACCTAACCTAACCTAACCTAACCTAACCTAACCTAACCTAACCTAACCTAACCTAACCTAACCTAACCTAACCTAACCTAACCTAACCTAACCTAACCTAACCTAACCTAACCTAACCTAACCTAACCTAACCTAACCTAACCTAACCTAACCTAACCTAACCTAACCTAACCTAACCTAACCTAACCTAACCTAACCTAACCTAACCTAACCTAACCTAACCTAACCTAACCTAACCTAACCTAACCTAACCTAACCTAACCTAACCTAACCTAACCTAACCTAACCTAACCTAACCTAACCTAACCTAACCTAACCTAACCTAACCTAACCTAACCTAACCTAACCTAACCTAACCTAACCTAACCTAACCTAACCTAACCTAACCTAACCTAACCTAACCTAACCTAACCTAACCTAACCTAACCTAACCTAACCTAACCTAACCTAACCTAACCTAACCTAACCTAACCTAACCTAACCTAACCTAACCTAACCTAACCTAACCTAACCTAACCTAACCTAACCTAACCTAACCTAACCTAACCTAACCTAACCTAACCTAACCTAACCTAACCTAACCTAACCTAACCTAACCTAACCTAACCTAACCTAACCTAACCTAACCTAACCTAACCTAACCTAACCTAACCTAACCTAACCTAACCTAACCTAACCTAACCTAACCTAACCTAACCTAACCTAACCTAACCTAACCTAACCTAACCTAACCTAACCTAACCTAACCTAACCTAACCTAACCTAACCTAACCTAACCTAACCTAACCTAACCTAACCTAACCTAACCTAACCTAACCTAACCTAACCTAACCTAACCTAACCTAACCTAACCTAACCTAACCTAACCTAACCTAACCTAACCTAACCTAACCTAACCTAACCTAACCTAACCTAACCTAACCTAACCTAACCTAACCTAACCTAACCTAACCTAACCTAACCTAACCTAACCTAACCTAACCTAACCTAACCTAACCTAACCTAACCTAACCTAACCTAACCTAACCTAACCTAACCTAACCTAACCTAACCTAACCTAACCTAACCTAACCTAACCTAACCTAACCTAACCTAACCTAACCTAACCTAACCTAACCTAACCTAACCTAACCTAACCTAACCTAACCTAACCTAACCTAACCTAACCTAACCTAACCTAACCTAACCTAACCTAACCTAACCTAACCTAACCTAACCTAACCTAACCTAACCTAACCTAACCTAACCTAACCTAACCTAACCTAACCTAACCTAACCTAACCTAACCTAACCTAACCTAACCTAACCTAACCTAACCTAACCTAACCTAACCTAACCTAACCTAACCTAACCTAACCTAACCTAACCTAACCTAACCTAACCTAACCTAACCTAACCTAACCTAACCTAACCTAACCTAACCTAACCTAACCTAACCTAACCTAACCTAACCTAACCTAACCTAACCTAACCTAACCGAGTTGCGCCCCCGCCGCCACCCGGGGAGCCACGTTTTCGAGCAGCTCCGCGTTAAAAAATTCGGAAAAATGGGTTTTTCTTAACCTACCGAGTCGTACCGTACATCAAAAGATGCGCAAAGTTGCGGCGCACCCGGTCGACATACTATCAGTTCTTAAGTGAAAGCGCGGAGTGAGAAAACATGGAGAAAGTGTAAATTTTTGCGTTTTGAAAAGTTTAAGTGGCTCTGACAAGTGTTTGTGCAGTGAAAACCAACTCGTGCGATATAACGCCAGAACCGTGCCGGCGAGCCCTATTCAACGAGCCCAACCACGGCTCTCTGCTGCAGCTGACGGAGGCACAATCGCCAAAAAAACAACTTCGGGAAACCCATGAGGTACCGGATCCAGAGGCACCAGGGCGCTGGAATTTTCCTGGGGACATCTCCTGCACACCACAAACCGGAAGCATCAATCAGAAAAATTTTAAGTACCATACTTTTTTAAATATTAGCTTTTGAAAATTGAAATTTTGACCTGCTATATCTTCGGAACAAGTTGCGACGCGCGGAAAATTGAACTGCAGTCTGTTGCGCGCTTCCCGGCGGCAGCCACCAAGCTAGTTTTTATAATTTTAGAGTAAGGAATTAATGCATGACAGAAGTTTGAAAATTGAAAATTCAAACTGTTTTATTATATAGAAGGCAACTAGGTATTTTAAAATAGGTAATATCATTAGGTAGCACTTTTAATTCTTGTTATTTTAGTATTTTTTCCTGATTTTTAGGTAAATTTTTGGCGGAGATATTACCTGGTTTGTTTTCTTTGTTTTTTCCAAAAATCCATCAGTCCCAAAATTATTTTAGCATTGTTCCGACCAGCTCCCCTGACATCTGGACCCCTGGAAGTTTTTTCCAGATCGATAGGACCGATAGGGACCGAGAACCATCGATCCTGGGCCGCTCGCAGACCAGAACACCTCCTGGGCATAGGTTTGGGCTGGCAGAACTCGGCTCTCGGAGCTCGCAGGGACCTGCGGTTTTCTTTGGTGGGTTGTGCGGATAGAGCGTAGGCCTCCCTCGGTATTTTCGAAGGTGAAAAGTTGGCGCGTCGGTACGCCCCGGATTTGCGTTCCCTGGACCCATTTTTGCATTCTGGGAGGTGGTCCGAGCTCGCTGGGACGTCTGGTTCGCCTGCAAATCGGGCTTGAAGTTTGGCGCGGACGCCATCTTGGATTTTTTGCCGTCCCGTATCTCCTGGCCCCTTGGGCCTTTTGGCTCGGAGTTTGGGCTCGTCTGGGGGGAGCGTGGGCTGCCCGAGAGGTACGTAAGCTCAAATTGGCGAAAATCCAAAAATTTTTTGGAAAAATATTAAAAATTTTGAGTCGGGTTTTGAACTGCCAAATTTGTTGCCACAGGAATCCTGACCTTCCAGGAAGAAGTCCGAACTCGCTGAGCCTTATAGTTCGGAAGCTACAAGCGTCTAAAGTTTGACTTTGACAGTTCAGAACTGTCAAAGTCAATCTTTGACTGGGCGTAGCTCAGGTCCCAGGATAGGTATCGGGACGTGCGACGCGTCCCTGAGCTCGGCGGAGCAGCCGCTGTCGTTTGAGCCTGGTCTCATTGGAGTCGGAGCACCTCTCTTTTTGGTTTGGACTGAGCCCGCAGGAGGACGGGCGAGATCAGCCCGAGTTAGCCGAGCCCAATCTCGACGTTCTACGAGCACCAGGACCGGAGATACGGGGGTTCTAAATTTAGTGTCAGCCATATTGGAATTTTTGACAGCTGTCAACCGACGGACACAAACCCCTGTAGCTCCCGAACGGAGAGACGTAGGTGGACGTGCGGCACGTCGTTGAGTTCGGCGGAACCCCCCCCATCGATTGGGCCTGGTCCCGTTGCGATCCGAATACCCCCCACGTTTGTGCGTGCTGAGCCTGCAGGGGGACGGGTGGGACCGGCCCGAGTTCAGCGAGCCCAGTCTCGGGTTTCTACGACCACCGGGAGCGGAGTTACGGCAATTTTAAGTTTCGTGGCGGCCATCTTGGGCAATTGACAGCTGTCAAACCACAGTTTTGAAGTGCTGTAACTTCTGAACGGACCGTCGTAGCGGGGCGTGCGGCGCGTCATTGGGTCCGGCGGGACCTGTACTGTCAGCTTAGGTTGGTTCCAACCAGATCGAAGCACCCCCCCCCACTTCTTGGGGTGGAAGGCCGTATCTCCGGAACGGGACTTCGGATCGAGACGTGCGGCACGTCATTGGATTCGGCGCGGCGTGCCCTGTCGATTGAAGAGGTTTGCGAGCCAGAACCATGGACAGGAGGCCGGTGCTGCCTAAGGAGAAGGAGGAGAAGAGGAAGGTACCAGGGCCTGCCCCGAAGCCGAGACTGAAGCTGAAGATCGTCACTACACAAGGGACCTCAACCTCAACCAAGACTCCCTCGCCGGGAGCAGTCACCTCGGCGCCACAGAAGGGCAAGAAGGTGGAGTTGATGAACAAAGGAGTCGCGAAAGTCACCGTCGCAGTCCCAGAACCTGCTCGGGTGCCTCCTGGGGACCAGAAACAAGAAGTGGAGATGGTCCGGCCTGCCCCCGTGCCAACGGAGGGGGAAGTCCACACGCTCGATACCTCTGGGAGTGAGGACTCCCAAACCAGCAGAGAGGGGTTGAGAATCACTGCCCCCCCCCCGAGGACGAAACCAGAGGATGAGGAGCCCCCCCGTCCGAGTGGAGGGGGGCCGGCCGTGATCCTGGCCGCGGACCCCCCCCTGGACTTGGCCTTGCACGGTGGGCTGGAGGTGGAAGAGGTGCCGAGCCCACAGGAGGAGAGGGAGGGCGACCCACAGACGCCAGCGGCAGCATCCACACCGGTCAAATTCGATTCCTTCAGGCACAGGACAGGATCACAAACAAAATCGGAGTCGGCTCTGCTGAGAATCAGGACCCAGGTCCGGGAAGCAAGAGCGGTAGAGCTGGGGGAGCGGACCAGACAAACAAGCGAACCCCCCGATCTGGAGGATGGAAGTGGGTCGAGCGTATTACTCGACGACAGATCGGCATACTCGGTCGGGGGGGGAATAGGAGGAAGTGGGCTCATCAGCGAGCTCCCCCTGAGAGCGAATGCAATTCTCCAGGCAGCGAAAGAGTCCCTGGAATCATCTAAGAACTTAAAGGGAACGGTTAAGGAGGAAGTAGTGGGATCCCTACACGCTCTCTATGAAATGATCCTGAGGTTGGCGGACTCTAGAGCGCGCCACATGGCGGAGCTGCAAAGGGATCGAATCCTGCAAGAAAGGAGATTGACTGCGCTCGAGAGAACTCACGCGAGGTCCCTACAGGCGGCAATGGAAGGAGCAACTGCTGCTAACAGGAGGAACACGGAGACCCTGGGGGACATCGTGAGGGAACTTGCGGCGCAGAGGACGATTTTAGTCTCGGATGTAGGAGATCCCCTGGAGTGCATCAGGACTGCTCTCGTAAATAAGAAGTCTTCTACACCGCAACCTATGGTGGACGGAAGGACTAACATAGGACAGGACGAGGGGGGAATAAAGGCGGTCAAGAGAGGAATTGAAGACATCAAAGGATTGCTGGTCAGGACCCCGGGCGACGCGGCCAGGGTGGCTGGGGACGAACTGTTGGTCGAAGTTAGGAAGCTCAGGAGGGACATGAAGGAAGTGGTAACCACCACGGAAACCCTGAGTGACCAGGTCAAGGCAGCGGTGGTGTCCAGTGACCTGGCAGCAACCAATGTAGTGGAAACCGGGAGCATGATAACGGCTCTCCAAGGAACAGTGGAAGGGATAACCACTGGGCTCGACGGGGTGGCAAGGGAATCAAAAGTGGAGGAAGTCCTGAGGAAGTTTGGGGAGGCGGAGGTAGCGGTGACACAGGAAGGAGGCAAAATCCTTGCCAAACTGACGGACGGCTTTGCGAGCCTCAGCGAGGAGGTCCAAATGACGTCCGCGGTGCGGACGGGGGGTCGTAATTTGTCGGAGGAGCTGGCAGTGGCTGACGGAGTACGAGAGAGTGGAGAGTCGAGAGGAAACATAGGAGGTGAGGGACGAAGGGCCAGCAGTGGCAGGAGACCTGGACGGAAAACGGTTTGGACACGGAAAGAGAGGGATGACCCCGCAGAGCAACCAAAACCGCCGGCCCCTCATTACCCCCTTATCATAGAATCCATTGACCCTCGGAATTCCAGTACAGAGGTCATTGATATGGTGAAGGGCAAAGTGGATGTCTCGGTCCTTGGAGTGGGAGTCGACTACGTAAGAGGCCTGAGAAATCAGAAGGCAGCCATCGGACTTGCCACGTCCAGGGACCGAGATACCCTACAGGAGGCCATCAAGAAAAACTGCCCAGGCCTAACTGCGAGTGCCGCAAGCCTCAAAAAGCCTCAGTTGAGGCTGGTCGGGGTAGTCAAGGGGCTCACAGATTTGCAAATACCGCCGGCGGTGGCGAAGCAGAATGCAGCCATGCTGAGCGGCCAAGAGAGTCCTGAGACCAAGATGCGGGTGCTCAGAAGAACTAAGGGCAGAACAAGAGAGACGACAAACGTCATCCTCGAGGCAGAGGCTGAGGTCTGGGCCTGCCTAACCGACAAAAGGGTAAGGCTGGGGTATCAGGTGGTGCCGGCTTTTGACCAGTCGCCTGTAATACAGTGCTACGCATGCCTCCGCTTCGGACATTTCGCCAGGGACTGCACCCACCAGCAGGTATGTGGCTTCTGCGCCCTGGAACACGACACTAAAGATTGCACAGAGCGAGAGAGGCCTCCAAAGTGCGCAAACTGTTCCAGGCAGGGCCAAGGCGAGGGTGACCTGATACACCCGGCGTTTAGCAGTGACTGCCCGGAGTGGAGGAAGTGGGACCGGTTGGCAAGATCCCAGGTCCGGTATTGCTAAGGGCACCGCGGAGACCAATCATAGTTCATACGACGCAGTTCCCCATGTCGCGAGACCTAAGAACCTGGAGTTCTTGCAGGTGAACCTGGGTAGAGGCTTTGCAGCCACGCAGGAATGCTTCAGGGAAGCCGAGGCCACAGGCGTGGGGATATTGCTCCTACAGGAGCCCTACATTGGGGCAAAAGGTCATCTTGCAACCGCGCATAGGGTTATCCAGCATGCCCAGGGAGAAGAACCGGTAAAGGCTGCAGTGGTCATCCTGGACCCTACCATTGGTGTCATGGTGGACCCAACGCATGTGACCAAGAATATAAGCGCGGTCACGATCCAGCTTGAGGGAACGAAGATCTGCGTGGTTAGCGCTTACTTCGAGGGAGACCTTCCATTGCGCGCCTACGTCCAGAAGCTGAAGAGCATCACCGACTCGGCAGGAGACGTGCCCGTACTTGTTGGCGGAGATATTAATGCATCTAGCCACTGGTGGGGGTGTAAAACTGAGGACGAGAGAGGGTCGGAGTTCGTAAATTTCTGTTCGGAATCAGGATTAAATTTCCTTAACAGAGGAGCGACTCCGACCTTCTACACTCACAGAGGTGGGAAATTGTTCTCCAGCATTGTGGACGTGACGGTGTGCTCGGACGGGCTGCTGAGCAAGGTGACGGGCTGGCGTGTGGTCCGGGAGGACACGGGCCTGACGGACCACAGGCGAATTCGCTACGCGCTCACTCGAGGAACCGTGCTCCCCCAGGAGCGGAAAACCACGAGGGTATACGACACCAGTAAAGCGAAGTGGGGGGAGTTCTCGGAGTCCTTGAGGCGGCAGCTGGACCATAGGCAGCTTACCGCGGAGAACATTCACTCACTGGTGGACCGCGCTAGGTTAGAGGAAGCGGCGGAGGGCCTCACGGAGGCAATTCAGGACGCGTGCATAAACACCATACCGGAAACAAAGACTTCTACAAAACCAAGGAAGCTAGCATGGTGGACGCAAGAGCTGACGGAGAGGAAGCAGCATGTAAAGACTCTCAGAAGGCGCATATCATCTGCGAACCCTGCTCGCAAGCAGATAGTTTACGCCGAGTACGTGGAGGCCAGGGAGCGGTATAAGGAGGAGATAGAGGCGGCCGTAACCTCCAGTTGGAAAAGCTTCTGCTCGCAGCAGGAAAGGGAGGATATGTGGAAGACTTCCTACAGGGTCGTGAAGAAGTGCCTCGCTGGTGACGCCAGCCTGGAGTGCCTGCTGAGGTCTCCCGCCGATGGCCAAGTGCTCGGACCGCTCCAGTCGGCCCAGCTGCTGACGAACACCTTCTTCCCGGGCGACGACCAGAGCCTGGACAACGAATGGCATAAGGTGGTTAGGGAGGAAGCGGATGCGATAAAAATGAACACCAGGAGCCCAATTACACCTGGCCGGTTTACACCGTTTACGCCGGAGGAGGCCGAAGAGGTGTTCAGAGGCATGAACCCGGCCAAGGCTCCCGGCGTGGACGGCATAACGTCGGACATAGGGCACAGAGCGTTCGTGACGTGTCCAGAGGTGCTGGCCATCTTCAATGGGTGCCTGCGTCTAGTTTACTTCCCAGTATGCTGGAAGAAGGCTTGGATCCGGGTCATACCTAAGCCTGGCAAGGAGGATTATGCGGTCCCGAAGTCATACCGACCGATTGGGCTGCTCCCGATCCTGGGTAAGGTTCTCGAAAAACTCGTCTTTAATAGGATCTCCTGGGAGATATCGAGAGGAGCGGGATTAAGCCAGCGCCAATACGGTTTCACTGCCCAGAGGAGCACGGAGGACGCGCTATATGACACCATCACATATGCCAGAGAGGGCCTGAAAAGAAAGGAGATTACGGCCCTGGTATCAATGGACATTGAAGGAGCCTTTGATGGAGCGTGGTGGCCCGTGATCATTAGACAACTGAGGCGTCACTGTGAGGACGACTGGCTGGTGGGAATAGTCTGCAGCTATCTTGAGGACAGACAGGTGACCCTCAATTATCTGGGAGAGTCAGTTGTGGTGAGAACGGACAGAGGCTGCGTCCAGGGCTCGATTGGGGGCCCTCTGCTGTGGAACCTGCAGCTGGACCCGCTGCTGGTCGAGTCCGAGGCGGGGGAGGCCCACCTGCAGGCCTTCGCAGACGACATACTCATTATGGCGAGGGCTAAAAACACAGCGGAGCTGAACGCGCGAGTAAATGGCGCCCTGGCGATGGTGGCTGCCTGGGGCATAAGGCACAAACTGAGATTCGCTCCACACAAGACCCAGGCAATCATCATCACCAGGAAGCTCAAATACGATGAGCCCTCGTTTCGCATACTCGATGCGCCCATAACCGTATCGCGGAGCATTAAGCTGTTGGGCCTCACGATAGACGACAACCTTGGGTTCGGCCCGCATTTGGACAATGTTACTACCAAGGCGCTCAACCTTTTCAAGGTAGTAGCGAGAATGGCCAAGGCCCAGTGGGGGTTGAACCCGGAGATCTTGCGAACTATATTTTACACTGTCGTGGAGCCCACTATTTTGTACGCGGCTGGGGCTTGGGGGGGGGTGGCGGGGAGGGTGCATGTCAGAAAGCGGCTGGATCGAGTGACCAGGGCCTTCGCAATCCGGATCTCGAAGGCACATTGCACGGTGTCCGCGATCTCTGGCGCAATCCTTGCCCGGGTCCTGCCCCTGGACCTCAGACTGGGCGAGCAGCTGGAACTCTACGAGATCAAGAGAGGGAAATCTCTTCCAGAGGTTCCTGGCAGAGCTCTCCAGATGCGCGTCCATCCGTCGTCCCTCCCCCACCCGGCGAAGCGCAGGCGGCTGGCCTTTGATTTCGTTACCACACAGGATGAGTGCGATGGCGCGGGCACCCAAAATGATACCCCCATGATCTTCACGGACGGCAGTAAGATTGAGGGGAAAGTGGGGGCTGCGCTGTCAGTGTGGAAGGCGGGTTCAGAGACGAGTCACATGGGTTTCAAGCTGGGGAACCACTGCTCTGTCTTCCAGGCAGAAATGGTGGCGCTGCACGGGGCCACGGAGATGGCAATCAAAAAGGGCATAGGGTTTCATGTTTATAGCGACTCCAGGTCGTCGCTGCAGGCGGTTTGCGACCCTAACACGCTCAACCCGATCGCAGTTCAGATTAGGCGTAACATGGAGACCGCCGAGACCAACGGGAATTCGATACGACTGCACTGGATTAAGGCCCACGTGGGCTTGTTGGGCAACGAGAGGGCCGACGAACTGGCCAAGCAGGCTGCCCTAAAAAGCAAGAAGGCGCCTGCTTACGATAAGTTCCCGGTCTCGTTCGCCAAGACCATGATCAGGAAGAGGACGTTGGAAAAGTGGCAGCAGCGGTACTTGGAGGCTGAGACTGCCTCCGGCACAAAGATCTTCTTCCTGGACGTGAGAGTGGCGAAGGCGGTTATGAGCAAGATCGGGAACACCAGCGTAGTGGCCCAACTGCTGACGGGCCACGGTGGGTTTCGACAGTATCTCCATAGATTTAAGTTGGCGGACGACCCTCGCTGCGCGTGTGATGGCCAGACGGATGAAACGGTTGCGCACATCCTGACCGAGTGCCCGCGATATGGAAAGGAGCGGTGGGACTGCGAGAGCGAGCTCGGTTTCAACCTGACCAAGGACAGTCTGGCCAGGGCGATAACGGAGACTGACTCCCGAGTGGCTTTTATGAAATTCGCGGATGTCGTCATCCGAAGGGCGGCAAGAGCGAACGGAGCCACGGCGGTGTAGGGGCGTCCGGCGCAAATTGAAACGAACCAATTATGAGCGTCTGAGGGTCAGGTGGGAGCGGGCTCGGATATGTGTGATATTTTTGATTTTACCGTAATTTTGGGATTTTATTTTATTTTATTTTAAATTTTTATTTTATTATGAATGGCCATTGTACATAACGTTTTATTTGTTTTATTTATTTTATTTTTACACAGTTTTTAAAAATTTTTATTCTGAAAGTTTAATGAATTATTTTGATTTTACCAAAGGCCATAAGGTTCAATATGAAAGAGGGGCGCAACTCCCTTAGGACTAGGCTAAATGTGTACGTATACCCATACACCTCACCCCTGAGAATAGAAATTAAATAAGAAGGTGCAATATACGTCAGTTAAGAGAAAAGGTTGAGAAAGTTTAGGTATTATGTCAATTATTATTTCAATTATACGGGTTTTTACTTCAAATTTTATACTTTATTACAGTTCTAATTATATATTGAATTTTATTCTAGATAGTAAGTTTATTATACACATGAGTTTTAAATTTGTTGTAGTGAGATTGATTTAAGATGGAAGAAGTTTACAGTTCTATTCTTAAATTTATATTATATAATGATTTTATTTATACCACTTTTACAGATTACAAGTTTCAAGGGGAAACTGTGGCTAATTACAGAAATTTAGGTTGTATCACCTCGCCAACCTCTATCTTTAGAGGTGTGTGTATGCAGGGAATTAGTGTATTCAAATAGGTTAAACTTAGCCATAAGAACTCCCTTAGCATGTGGGAGATTGCATGCTAAGTTAAGGTTAAGTAAAAGTGTAAAGGGTGCGTGTCTGGTTTTTTAGTCGGTAAAAGTCCGGCACTGCCTGGGTCCTCCCTTCCCAGGCGTCCATGAGGATTTTTCCAGACACGCACCCTTAGTACCAAAAAGTTAAAAGATGAAAAGTTTACATGAGCAAAAGATCAAGCTCTAAAAAGATAAGATAAATGCAGTGTTAAAAGACAAAGTTAAAATAAGAAAAGAATTAAGCTCTGAATCAATATCAGGGGGAAAAAGAATGGTCCTCTATTAAAAAAAAAAAAAAAAAAAAAAAAAACCTAACCTAACCTAACCTAACCTAACCTAACCTAACCTAACCTAACCTAACCTAACCTAACCTAACCTAACCTAACCTAACCTAACCTAACCTAACCTAACCTAACCTAACCTAACCTAACCTAACCTAACCTAACCTAACCTAACCTAACCTAACCTAACCTAACCTAACCTAACCTAACCTAACCTAACCTAACCTAACCTTTTTTTTTTTTTTTTTTTTTTTTTCGTTGGAAAAATGCTTTATGCATACCCGCACCCTCGGGGGAGGAGATGCGGGTTATGTGGGACTCGGCAAAAAAGCCGCCGCTACCCACTAAAAAAAAAAAAAAACCAACGGTGTGCCTGCGCGCCACCAGTGGGGCGTGGCCACGGGATCCCCTAAGTACGCAACCGCGACCACGCCGGCGCCGCCCGCCGCTAGCACACGCAGCGGGCCCGTCTCTGGGAGGGGTAGAGAGGAACTTCTACCCCTGCCTCCTCAGAAGAGAACCTAACCTAACCTAACCTAACCTAACCTAACCTAACCTAACCTAACCTAACCTTTTTTTTTACGGGTATGTGGGACTCCTGGTCTCCAGTCTACCCACTAAAACCCCTCGGTCTGACCTCTCTCCGCCTGGTGTGGGGCTACGGGGACGCTTGGCGCTTACCGCGGCACCCACTTGCGGCGTCTTGCCCTTTTTGGGCCCGGCTCTGCGGGCTTCTGAGCCCACTCCCTCTCGCCTACAGGGGACCTCACCCAAGGCCACCTTTCCACCTCGGGACGCATTCTCGTCGGGCAACCAATCTCCCGATCAGTTGCCCGAGGTCCCGGTTAGGGCGGTATTTGGCGGTCATAAGCGGCCCGCCTTCGCCCTACTCTCCTTCGGCGAGTGGGTGGTGCGAGGGGGTCGTCCTCTCGCTCCCTCTCCGCCGCCTCCTTTCGGGACATGACGGCGTTGCAGAATGCAACCACCGCTTCCCACGCGTCCCTGCTGCGTGTCATGACCCCAACCATGACTGGCAGTGAGAGGTCCGCCCCGATGGCCACGATCAGTTGTGATCGCGGTACTTGCCATGCGGGGCACACGGCGCGGGTGTGCTGCGCCGTGTCCTCCTCTCCACCCGTGCAGTGTTTGCACACTGTGGTGTCCTCGCGGCGGGCCACCTGACACAGGTATTTGCCGAAGCATCCGTGCCCGGTGAGTATCTGTGTCAGGTGGAAAGTCGTCTCGCCGAAATCGCGGCCCAGCCAGTCCCTGAGGACCGGACGTATGGCGCCTACCACCTCCCGGCTCGCGCTTGGGGCCTGCAGCCTTTCGTCCCACTTCCTGAGGAGATCACCCCTGGCCTCGTCCCTCCAGAGCTTGATCTCCCCCGGAAGTGGACGATTGCCCTCCGCTCGCACTGCTGCTACGTGCCAGTATACCGCCGCAAGGACCTCGGCTTCGAGGTCCCACGGCGGGCTACCGGCCAGCAGGGTTGCCGCTTCGAACGAGACCGTCCTGTACGCTCGGATGGCCCTGGTCGCTATTACCCGTTGGGGTCTGTGCAACTGGGCCACGTTCCGAGCGTTCAGGGCCTCCGCCCATATGGGAGCCCCGTACATCGCCATAGAGCGCACAACCCCCTGGTACAGGCGGCGGCATGTGCTGCCCGGCCCTCCGATATTCGGGAGCAGCCCCCCGAGTGCTCCGGCTGCGGCCACCAGCTTTGGCGCCTTGCGGGCGAAGTGCTCTGTGAAACTCCATCGCCCATCGAGGACAATACCTAGGTATCGCATCGTCGACTCGATGGCGATGGAGGTGCCCCCTATGACAATCGCCAGACCGGGAGGCGGCGCGTTTCGAGGCCCATGGAAGAAGAGGGCCTCCGACTTGTTTAGGGCCACCTCGAGCCCCAGGGCCCTAATACGGCTCACCACGTGGGCAACCCCCGCTGTGCCAAGGAGCACGGCTTGTCTATGGGTGCTCCCGGTTGCGGTGACGAGAGTGTCGTCGGCGTAGCAGAGTACGCCGACGCCCCGCAGGTTGGTACCGCGGAGCACCCAGTCGTATCCGATGTTCCACAGGAGTGGTCCAAGGACCGACCCCTGTGGAACACCGCATGTGACCCTCCGATTTCCCCATCCGTTTTGGGCCGGGTAGATGATGGCCCGGTCCCGGAAGTAGTCTTCCACTATTGTCTGCAGGTACCGGGGCACTCCGTGGTACTGCAGCGCTGCCTTGACAGTCTCGAAGGGCAGGGTGTTAAAGGCATTCGCTATGTCAAGCGACACGGCCAACATCACTCCACCCTGCGAGACAGCCTCCTCGGCGAGGACCCTCAGTTGCGCAATCGCGTCTATCGTCGACCTTTCCCGCCGGAAGCCATACTGGCAGTCGTGTAGGTCGGGTCCTACCTCCTCGAGGTGCTTGACGAGACGGGCAGCGATAACCCGTTCGAAAAGCTTGCCCATCTCGTCAAGCAGGACGATGGGGCGGTAGGCCGACGGCGACTCTGCCGGGCGCCCGTCCTTCTGAAGGAGGACGAGCTTACCCGTCTTCCAGCTTCGCGGGAACTGACCTCGGTCGAGACATGCGCTAAAGAGGGTCCTCACCCTCTCCTCCAGCTCTTCTGCCGCAAGCGCGAGCACCACGATGCGCCCAGGCACGCCATCGGGTCCGGGAGCGCCGTTTTTCAGTTTGAGCCTGGCTATTGCGGCCCCAAGCTCTGCCTCTGTCACAGGAGGCACTACGTCCTCGCTTCTCGCCGGGTTTCCACCCATCGCCGGTGGACGCCATGCCTCTCTCTCGGGGAACAGGCCGGAGAGGACCCGCTCTAGGAGGAGGGGCTCGAGACTACTGGTCAGCGGGGGGGCCCATGGCCGGAGTTTTGCCCTTACAGTTTTGTAAGGGCGCCCCCATGGGTGTAAGTCCAGCGTCTCCAGCCACTCCTTCCACGCGGCCTCCTTCGCCCGTGCAATGTCCGCCTGGAGCTGGTGGCATTTTTCTCGGTAGGCAGCGTAAAGCGCCTCCTCCCTGACGGGGTCGCGCATCCTTCTCCGCCTGCTCCTGGTGTACTGGCGGCGCGCCGCCGTGCACTCGCTCCGTGAGACGCGGATCTCCTCGCGCCACCAGTACACGCGACGACGAGGCGGGGCTGGCCTCGCGCGGGGCATAGCGGCATCGCAAATCCGGTGCGTGGCGGCAACCTGCTGCTCCGTCTCGACATCGATGTCGCCTATGGGCCCAGCTCCGACCTGCCACGACTCCACCAGGACTGCCTCTTGGGCCATCTCCCTGTCCAGTTGCCCCAGCCGCCACCGCGGCCCTTCCCCTGCAGGGGGTCGGTTCTCGCTCCTTGGGGTGAGGGGGAACGTGGAGACCTCGAAACGGATGTAGCGATGGTCCGAGAGCGTCTCCACGTCCGTCATCACTTTCCAGCCTGAAACACGTCGTGCGAGGGCGGGGCTGGCCAATGTTATGTCCACAATTGAGCCTCCCCGCTGTCGCACGCACGTGTTCGTTGACCCCCTGTTGAGGATCAGCAGCCCCACTTCGACCGCCCATTCCTCCAGCGCCTGCCCTCGCGCGTCAGTCGCTGGAGATCCCCACGCCGTGGACTTAGCGTTGAAGTCTCCAGCGACCAGCAGCTGCACAGGGCGATTTTCGCCAAACAGGGAACCCACCTCGTCAAGAAAGGACTCGAACTCGGTGAGGCTCCTGTTTGGCGAAAAATAGGTCCCAACGACCATTGTGTCCCCCAGGTGTGTCGACACAAAACCACGCCCCTTGGTGACGTCTCGGTGGGGCGCGGATCCTGCTTGCGGCTGCGTGACCACTGCCACCAGTCCGTCTCTATCCCCCACCCAGTTTTCCCTGGAGGGGACTGAGTACGGCTCGGCCACGACTGCGATTTGTATCAACCACTCCGCCATGCTCTGGAGCAGAAGGTCCTGAGCTCTGGCGGAGTGGTTTATGTTCGCCTGTAGGTATTGGGTGGCCATTACTAGTCAGTGGCCATCCGATCCTCCTCGACCCTGGGTTCAGGTGGGTGACTAGGCTGCGATGTGGCTTCGGACCTGTCGGCAGCAGTCCTCTTTCTTTTGGGTGGGTTGCATGAAACGCTTCCCACCCTGTGGCCCGCGGGGGCGCCCGCCTCCGCGCACAGCGCGCAATGTGCGGCAGCGTTGCAATCGCGGGCGATATGGCCCGACCCGCTGCACCGATAGCAAAGGAGGCTGCGGTCTACCTCAGACTTGCACGCGGCGCGCACGTGCCCCACTTCCATGCATCGGAAGCATCGTATGGGCCGGGCGTCGAGCAACGTCACCTGCGCCGACACCCACCCCACGCGGAGACGTCCGGCCTGAGCCACCTTTTTTGCAGCCGCAATAGGGCATCGCAGCCACACAGTGCCCAGTCCCGAGGGGCCAAGCGTCACTTCGCCAGCCTTGACGTCTTCCGCCGCGCAACCGCCCTCTCGTGCAACCGCCGCGACCACCTCCGGAGATGTCACCGAGTCATCCAGGCCCGAGATGCGCATCTCCGCACATCTAGTGGGCCTGGAGATCCGGACCACGGCGGGATCCATCACCTCCCTGAGTTTTTGGGCAAGGGCGTCGGCCTTTTCGCCACTCTCGCCGCCGGGAATCTCGAATATACGGGCATTCGTCGCGGTACGTCGGACCCGAACACCCGAGATCCCCAGCGCATCGAGGTCTACCCGCTTTTTGGCCTCCCCGATGATGGACGCGTAGCTATCTCTTTCGCTAGTGTCCGCCTTGGGCTCCACTAGCGTAAACACTACCGCCGTTGACCGGGGGAGGCGCAGCCTCCGGGCCTTCTTTTTTGGGGCTGCCTGGCTTGTAGGGCCGTCCCTCTGCTTCTTCCTTGTTGTTTTTTTGCCCTTTACCGTCGTCCAGGGCTCTTCCAACGCTGCAGGCGCAGGCGCAGGCGCTGTTGCTTCCCGACCCGACTCTCCCGGGGCTGGGACCCTCCCGGAAGAAACTCCCTTGCCTTTTCGTCTTTTTGACCGCTTCACAGCGCCCGCGTAGGACGCTCCACCTACGGAAGCGGAAGCGGAAGCGGGGGCCACGCCAGACTCCGGCTCTGCTCCCCCAGTTTTGTCTCGGTTTGCCAGCGGAGGCCGCGCCCTCTTCTCCGGGAGGAGTCTGTCGCTGATTGCGGCCATGCGGGCGTCCAAATACGTCCCGACCTGGGCCATGACCACTCGACAGATCTCCTCTGTTAAAGGGATAGAAGGGGTGGCATTGGCACGACCGTCTGTCCGTTCGCTGGTAGAGGGCAGCGCGGGGGGCCGCTCCTTCTCGTTACGTCGGGTTGGGGAGGGTGTAGGATTTCCCTGCTTCCGCAGCCCCTCCAGTTGGGCCTTGATTTCGGCCATCTCTTTTCGTAAGCCGGCCATTTCTGACCTTAGCCGGCTGTTGTCTGCTTGAAGCCGCGCCGTTTCCTCGGAAACGGTGCGTTTGCTGAGTACGGCAAACGCATCCGATATAGCGGACGCGGCATCTTTAAGGCACCGGATGTACCCACCCTTCAGGTTTTTAGAGGTGGCCGCTACTTTCTCAATGACAGCCACACTGTCTGCGACCTGCTGCCCAAGTTCTGTGTTGGCAGCGGCCTCCTCGGGATTCAGCGCAGGCGGCGAAGGAGTGCACTTCGAGTACCCTTGCCGGGTTCTGATTTGCATCTCCTGCACGTCTCTCTCCGCCTCGAGGCGCATCTCTTCATGCATGGCCCGTTTGTAGGCCTCTTTCGCTTTGGCCAGGCCAACATACTTCCCGGTAGAAGGGGGCCGACCTCGTCCTCGTCCTTTTGATGTCTGAGACGAGCCTTCGCTTGTGGCGGACGGGCAGGACTCGTCTCCATCATCCCCGCTGGATCCCGACTGGGGACTGGTGTGGAACCGTGGCCTCTTACGGGGGTTCCGCCACATGCGACCGCTTTTTGCAGGGCTAGCCGTGCCGGAAGGAACTAGCTCCTTTTCGGTGTTGGTCGGGTACGCCTCTGCGCCTTCGTCCCTATGCCCCAGTGCCTCCTCCTTGTCGCTATGTTGCGTCGGGGAGCTCGGTGATTTGCGTCCCCCCGCTACATCTCCAGGCTTGAAGGGAGTCTGCGTCCGTGAGCGCGCCTTTCCCTTCCCCCCCGGGCCAGCCCTCTGCGTCGGCAGGTCCTTCTTCTGGCGACTTGGGGAGGTCGCTGGCGACGAGAAGGTGGACCGCACCGTGTGCATACTGTCGTCAGTATCCGGTGCTGAATCCCCACGTGCGAGGATCCCCTCATCCAGCCGTGTGAGAAGGACCTGCGCGACCTTCATAGGCTCCTCTATCGCCTTGTTACGCCGCACGAAACGGCCATGGCGGCCGCGCGCTGGGCCACCGCCCTCCTTCCTCGCCGGGATCTGGATCGCGGCGGAGTCCAGGTCTATGCATGGACTATCCTGGCCGACCCCTCGCAGCGGTGACCGCGCGAGGGACATGTGAGGGCGGAAAATTTCCTCCTCGTTCTCCACCGTTGGGAAGGTTGGAGAGGGTGGCGCAGCAGCTGCCTTCTCGTCCTCCCTGTCCCCTCCTCCGCGTATCCTTAGAGCCAATCCATGCGCATCGGTGTCCATTAAACGTTTGCCAGAGTCGTCTTTGCTTTCCAGTCCAGAGTGGTGTGCCCCCCCAGAATACGAAGGGCGGCGTGTCTCCACAGCGCGGGCGCTTGCCCGTTCTGTGGTGACACGGAGGATTGGAACCTCCTGGGGTAGTTTCTTACGTTTTAGGCCACTCATATTTGCTATTGTTTAAAGGAGGTATGCCCCCCCTCTCTGACGTTAGGGGCTGGGCTCCCCCCAGCCATGCATCCCATCGGCACGCCAGTCACACCTTAGGATTGGGGATTTTTATAGTGGTTTACTCCACGTGACCCGCCTCTCAGTGAGGAAGGTCCCCGGTCTGCTCAGTGCAGGTTACGGGTTGCCCGCCGGTGGCCGTAGCCACAACGTCGCGCCGGTGGCCGAAGCCACTATCGCCCGTGAGGCCGAGCTCCAGCTCCGTCCCGAGGGACCTGGCGTCTCACACTGTGCCCTCTGCTGGTTTCAGAGGGACACGCGGAGCCACACGTCGGGGTGCTGTTCTTTGTCTGGCCCCTCTCCTCAGGCCTGTCCGGTTTGGGAGGCCCTGTCCGGCATAGCCCTGAGGGTCATTGGGGCACGCAAGCCCCTTCACCACGGCAAGGTGACAGCACTACGAAGGGGAACCTAACCTAACCTAACCTAACCTAACCTAACCTAACCTAACCTAACCTAACCTAACCTAACCTAACCTAACCTAACCTAACCTAACCTTTTTTTTTTTTTTTTTTTTTTTTTTTTTTTTTTTTTTTTTTTTACGAGGGGAGATGCGTTACGCATCCCGTCCTTGAGGTGTTGTAATAAGGACGGGTATGTGGGACTCCTGGTCTCCAGTCTACCCACTAAAACCCCTCGGTCTGACCTCTCTCCGCCTGGTGTGGGGCTACGGGGACGCTTGGCGCTTACCGCGGCACCCACTTGCGGCGTCTTGCCCTTTTTGGGCCCGGCTCTGCGGGCTTCTGAGCCCACTCCCTCTCGCCTACAGGGGACCTCACCCAAGGCCACCTTTCCACCTCGGGACGCATTCTCGTCGGGCAACCAATCTCCCGATCAGTTGCCCGAGGTCCCGGTTAGGGCGGTATTTGGCGGTCATAAGCGGCCCGCCTTCGCCCTACTCTCCTTCGGCGAGTGGGTGGTGCGAGGGGGTCATCCTCTCGCTCCCTCTCCGCCGCCTCCTTTTGGGACATGACGGCGTTGCAGAATGCAACCACCGCTTCCCACGCGTCCCTGCTGCGTGTCATTTCCCTGACAATGACTGGCAGCGAGAGGTCCGCCCCGATGGCCGCGATCAGTTGTGATCGCGGTGCTTGCCATGCGGGGCACACGGCGCGGGTGTGCTGCGCCGTGTCCTCCTCTCCACCCGTGCAGTGTTTGCACACTGTGGTGTCCTCGCGGCGGGCCACCTGACACAGGTATTTGCCGAAGCATCCGTGCCCGGTGAGTATCTGTGTCAGGTGGAAAGTCGTCTCGCCGAAATCGCGGCCCAGCCAGTCCCTGAGGACCGGACGTATGGCGCCTACCACCTCCCGGCTCGCGCTTGGGGCCTGCAGCCTTTCGTCCCACTTGCTGAGGAGATCACCCCTGGCCTCGTCCCTCCAGAGCTTGATCTCCTCCGGAAATGGACGATTGCCCTCCGCTCGCACTGCTGCTACGTGCCAGTATACCGCCGCAAGGACCTCGGCTTCGAGGTCCCACGGCGGGCTACCGGCCAGTAGGGTTGCCGCTTCGAACGAGACCGTCCTGTACGCTCGGATGGCCCTGGTCGCTATTACCCGTTGGGGTCTGCGCAACTGGGCCACGTTCCGAGCGTTCAGGGCCTCCGCCCATATGGGAGCCCCGTACATCGCCATAGAGCGCACAACCCCCTGGTACAGGCGGCGGCATGTGCTGCCCGGCCCTCCGATATTCGGGAGCAGCCTCCCGAGTGCTCCGGCTGCGGCCACCAGCTTTGGCGCCTTGCGGGCGAAGTGCTCTGTGAAACTCCATCGCCCATCGAGTACAATACCTAGGTATCGCATCGTCGACTCGATGGCGATGGAGGTGCCCCCTATGACAATCGCCAGACCGGGAGGCGGCGCGTTTCGAGGCCCATGGAAGAAGAGGGCCTCCGACTTGTTTAGGGCCACCTCGAGCCCCAGGGCCCTAATACGGCTCACCACGTGGGCAACCCCCGCTGTGCCAAGGAGCACGGCTTGTCTATGGGTGCTCCCGGTTGCGGTGACGAGAGTGTCGTCGGCGTAGCAGAGTACGCCGACGCCCCGCAGGTTGGTACCGCGGAGCACCCAGTCGTATCCGATGTTCCACAGGAGTGGTCCAAGGACCGACCCCTGTGGAACACCGCATGTGACCCTCCGATTTCCCCATCCGTTTTGGGCCGGGTAGATGATGGCCCGGTCCCGGAAGTAGTCTTCCACTATTGTCTGCAGGTACCGGGGCACTCCGTGGTACTGCAGCGCTGCCTTGACAGTCTCGAAGGGCAGGGTGTTGAAGGCATTCGCTATGTCAAGCGAGACGGCCAACATCACTCCACCCTGCGAGACAGCCTCCTCGGCGAGGACCCTCAGTTGCGCAATCGCGTCTATCGTCGACCTTTCCCGCCGGAAGCCATACTGGCAGTCGTGTAGGTCGGGTCCTACCTCCTCGAGGTGCTTGACGAGACGGGCAGCGATAACCCGTTCGAAAAGCTTGCCCATCTCGTCAAGCAGGACGATGGGGCGGTAGGCCGACGGCGACTCTGCCGGGCGCCCGTCCTTCTGAAGGAGGACGAGCTTACCCGTCTTCCAGCTTCGCGGGAACTGACCTCGGTCGAGACATGCGCTAAAGAGGGTCCTCACCCTCTCCTCCAGCTCTTCTGCCGCAAGCGCGAGCACCACGATGCGCCCAGGCACGCCATCGGGACCGGGGGCGCCGTTTTTTAGTTTGAGCCTGGCTATTGCGGCCCCAAGCTCTGCCTCTGTCACAGGAGGCACTACGTCCTCGCCTCTCGCCGGGTTTCCACCCATCGCCGGTGGACGCCATGCCTCTCTTTCGGGGAACAGGCCGGAGAGGACCCGCTCTAGGAGGAGAGGCTCGAGACTACTGGTCAGCGGGGGGGCACATGGCCGGAGTTTTGCCCTTACAGTTTTGTAAGGGCGCCCCCATGGGTGCAAGTCCAGCGTCTCCAGCCACTCTTTCCACGCGGCCTCCTTCGCCCGTGCGATGTCCGCCTGGAGCTGGTGGCATTTTTCCCGGTAGGCAGCGTATAGCGCCTCCTCCCTGGCTGGGTCGCGCACCCTTCTTCGCCTGCTCCTGGTGTACTGGCGGCGCGCCGCCGTGCACTCGCTCCGTGAGATGCGGATCTCATCGCGCCACCAGTACACGCGACGACGAGGCGGGGTTGGCCTCGCGCGGGGCATAGCGGCATCGCAAATCCGGTGCGTGGCGGCAACCTGCTGCTCCGTCTCGACATCAATGTCGCCTATGGGCCCAGCTCCGACCTGCCACGACTCCACTAGGACTGCCTCTTGGGCCATCTCCCTGTCCAGTTGCCCCAGCCGCCACCGTGGACCTTCCCCTGCAGGGGGTCGGTTCACGCTCCTTGGGGTGAGGGGGAACGTGGAGACCTCGAAACGGATGTATCGATGGTCCGAGAGCGTCTCCACGTCCGTCCTCACTTTCCAGCCTGAGACACGTCGTGCGAGGGCGGGGCTGGCCAATGTTATGTCCACAATTGAGCCTCCCCGCTGTCGCACGCACGTGTTCGTTGACCCCCTGTTGAGGATCTGCAGCCCCACTTCGACCGCCCATTCCTCCAGTGCCTGCCCTCGCGCGTCAGTCGCTGGAGATCCCCACGCCGTGGACTTAGCATTGAAATCTCCAGCGACCAGCAGCTGCACAGGGAAATTTTCGCCAAACAGGGAACCCACCTCGTCAAGAAAGGACTCGAACTCGGTGAGGCTCCTGTTTGGCGAAAAATAGGTCCCAACGACCATTGTGTCCCCCAGGTGTGTCGACACAAAACCACGCCCCTTGGTGACGTCTCGGTGGGGCGCGGATCCCGCTTGCGGCTGCGTGACCACTGCCACCAGTCCGTCTCTATCCCCCACCCAGTTTTCCCTGGAGGGGACCGAGTACGGCTCGGCCACGACTGCGATTTGTATCAACCACTCCGCCATGCTCTGGAGCAGAAGGTCCTGAGCTCTGGCGGAGTGGTTTATATTCGCCTGTAGGTATTGGGTGGCCATTACTAGTCAGTGGCCATCCGATCCTCCTCGACCCTGGGTTCAGGTGGGTGACTAGGCTGCGATGTGGCTTCGGACCTGTCGGCAGCAGTCCTCTTTCTTTTGGGTGGGTTGCATGAAACGCTTCCCACCCTGTGGCCCGCGGGGGCACCCGCCTCCGCGCACAGCGCGCAGTGTGCGGCAGCGTTACAATCGCGGGCGATATGGCCCGACTCGCTGCAACGATAACAAAGGAGGCTGCGGTCTACCTTGGACTTGCACGCGGCGCGCACGTGCCCCACTTCCAGGCATCGGAAGCATCGTATGGGCCGGGCGTCGAGCAACTGCACCTGCGCCGACACCCACCCCACGCGGAGACGTCCGGCCTGAGCCACCTTTTTTGCAGCCGCGATAGGACATCGCAGCCACACAGTGCCCAGTCCCGAGGAGCCGAGCGTCACTTTGCCAGCCTTGACGTCCTCCGCCGCGCAACCGCCCTCTCGTGCAACCGCCGCGACCACCTCCGGAGATGTCACCGAGTCATCCAGGCCCGAGATGCGCATCTCCGCACATTTAGTGGGCCTGGAGATCCGGACCACGGCGGGATCCATCACCTCCCTTAGTTTTTGGGCAAGGGCGTCGGCCTTTTCGCCACTCTCACCGCCGGGAATCTCGAAAATGCGGCCATTAGTCGCGGTACGTCGGACCCGAACACCCGAGATCCCCAGCGCATCGAGATCTACCCGTTTTTTGGCCTCCCCGATGATGGCCGCGTAGTTGTCTCTTTCGCTAGTGTCCGCCTTGGGCTCCACTAGCGTGAAAACTACTGCCGTTGACCGGGGGAGGCGCAGCCTCTGGGCCTTCTTTTTTGGGGCTGCCTGGATTGTAGGGCCGTCCCTCTGCTTCCTTCTTGTTTTGCCCTTCACTGTCCTCCAGGGCTCTCCCAACGCTGCAGGCGCAGGCGCAGGCGCTGTTGCTTCCGGGGCCGACTCTCCCGGGGCTGGGACCCTCCCGGAAGAAGCTCTCTTGCCTTTCCGACTTTTTCGCTTCACAGCACCCGCGTAGGACGCTCCACCTACGGAAGCGTTGGGCGGAGCCCGGTCTCCCAAAGAAGCACTTGCGGGGGCCACGCTAGACTCCGGCTCTGCTCTCCCAGTCCCGTCCCGTTTTGCCAGCGGAAGCCGCGCCCTCCTCTCCGGGAGGAGTCTGTCGCTGATTGCGGCCATGCGGGCGTCCAGATACGTCCCGACCTGGGCCATGACCACTCGACAGATCTCCTCAGTTAGAAGGATAGAAGGGGTGGCATTGGCGCGACCGTCTATCCGTTCGCTTTGAGAGGGCAGCGCAGGGGGCCGCTCCTCCTCGTTACGTCGGGTTGGGGGGGGCTCAGGATTCCCCTGCTTCCGCAGCCCCTCCAGTTGGGCCTTGATTTCGGCCATTTCCTCTCGTAAGCCGGCCATTTCTGACCTTAGCCGGCTGTTGTCAGCTTGAAGCCGCGCCGTTTCCTCGGAAACGGTGCGTTTGCTGAGTACGGCAAACGCATCCGATATAGCGGACGCGGCATCTTTTAGGCACCGGATGTACCCGCCCTTCAAGTTTTTGGAGGTGGCCGCTACTTTTTCAATGATAGCCACACTGTCTGCGACCTGCTGCCCAAGTTCGATGTTGGCAGCGGCTTCCTCGGGATTCAGCGCAGGCGGAGAAGGAGTGCACTTGGAGTACCCTTGCCGGGTTCTGATTTGCATCTCCTGCACGTCTCTCTCCGCCTCGAGGCGCATCTCTTCATGCATGGCCCGTTTGTAGGCCTCTTTCGCTTTGGCCAGGCCCACATACTTCCCCGTAGAAGGGGGCCGACCTCGTCCTCGTCCTTTTGATGTCTGAGACGAGCCTTCGCTTGTGGCGGACGGGCAGGACTCGTCTCCATCATCCCCGCTGGATCCCGACTGGGAATTGGCGTGGAACCGTGGCCTCTTACGGGGGTTCCGCCACATGCGACCGCTTATTGCAGGGCTATCCGTGCCGGGAGGAACTAGCTCCTTTTCCGCGTTGGTCGGGTACGCCTTTGCGCCTTCATCCCTTTGCCCCAGTGCCTCCTCCTTATCACTATGCTGCGTTGGGGAGCTCGGTGATTCGCGCCCCCCTGCTACCTCTCCAGACTTAAAGGGAGTCTGCGTCCGCGAGCGCGCCTTTCCCTTCCCCCCCGGGCCAGCCCTCTCCACCGGCAGGTCCTTCTTCTGGCGACTTGGGGAGGTCGCCGGCGACGAGAAGGAGGACCGCACCGTGTGCATACTGTCGTCAGTATCCTGTGCGGAATCCCCACGCGCCAGGATCCCCTCATCCAGCCGTGTGAGAAGGACCTTCGCGACCTTCATAGGCTCCTCTGTCGTCTTGCTGCGCCGCACGAAACGGCCATGGCGGCCGCGCGCTTGTCCGCCGCCCTCCTTCCTCGCCGGGATCTGGATCGCGGCGGAGTCCAGGTCTATGCATGGACTATCCTGGCCGACCCCTCGCAGCGGTGACCTCGCGAGGGACATGTGAGGGCGGAAAATTTCCTCCTCGTTCTCCACCGTTCGGAAGGTTGGAGAGGGTGGCGCAGCAGCTGCCTTCTCGTCCTCCCTGTCCCCTCCTCCGCGTAGCCTTAGAGCCAATCCATGCGCATCGGTGTCCATTAAACGTTTGCCATAGTCGTCTTTGCTTTCCGGTCCAGAGTGGTGTGCCCCCCCAGAATACGAAGGGCGGCGTGTCTCCACAGCGCGGGCACTTGCCCGTTCTGTGGTGACACGGAGGATTGGAACCTCCTGGGGTAGTTTCTTACGTTTTAGGCCACTCATATTTGCTATTGTTTAAAGGAGGTATGCCCCCCCTCTCTGACGTTGGGGACTGGGCTCCCCCCAGCCATGCATCCCATCGGCACGCCAGTCACACCTTAGGATTGGGGATTTTTATAGTGGTTTACTCCACGTGACCCGCCTCTCAGTGAGGAAGGTCCCCGGTCTGCTCAGTGCAGGTTACGGGTTGCCCGCCGGTGGCCGTAGCCACAACGTCGCGCCGGTGGCCGAAGCCACTATCGCCCGTGAGGCCGAGCTCCAGCTCCGTCCCGAGGGACCTGGCGTCTCACACTGTGCCCTCTGCTGGTTTCAGAGGGACACGCGGAGCCACACGTCGGGGTGCTGTTCTTTGTCTGGCCCCTCTCCTCAGGCCTGTCCGGTTTGGGAGGCCCTGTCCGGCATAGCCCTGAGGGTCATTGGGGCACGCAAGCCCCTTCACCACGGCAAGGTGACAGCACGTCGAAGGGGAACCTAACCTAACCTAACCTAACCTTTTTTTTTTTTTTTTTTACGAGGGGAAATGCGTTACGCATCCCGTCCTTGAGGTGTTGTAATAAGGACGGGTATGTGGGACTCCTGGTCTCCAGTCTACCCACTAAAACCCCTCGGTCTGACCTCTCTCCGCCTGGTGTGGGGCTACGGGGACGCTTGGCGCTTACCGCGGCGCCCACTTGCGGCGTCTTGCCCTTTTTGGGCCCGGCTCTGCGGGCTTCTGAGCCCACTCCCTCTCGCCTACAGGGGACCTCACCCAAGGCCACCTTTCCACCTCGGGACGCTTTCTCGTCGGGCAACCAATCTCCCGATCAGCTGCCCGAGGTCCCGGTTAGGGCGGTATTTGGCGGTCATAGGCGGCCCGCCTTCGCCCTACTCTCCTTCGGCGAGTGGGTGGTGCGAGGGGGTCATCCTCTCGCTCCCTCTCCGCCGCCTCCTTTTGGGACATGACGGCGTTGCAGAATGCAACCACCGCCTCCCACGCGTCCCTGCTGCGTGTCATTACCCCGACCATGACTGGCAGCGAGAGGTCCGCCCCGATGGCCGCGATCAGTTGTGATCGCGGTACTTGCCATGCGGGGCACACGGCGCGGGTGTGCTGCGCCGTGTCCTCATCTCCACCCGTGCAGTGTTTGCACACTGTGGTGTCCTCGCGGCGGGCCACCTGACACAGGTATTTGCCGAAGCATCCGTGCCCGGTGAGTATCTGTGTCAGGTGGAAAGTCGTCTCGCCGAAATCGCGGCCCAGCCAGTCCCTGAGGACCGGACGTATGGCGCCCACCACCTCCCGGCTTGCGCTTGGGGCCTGCAGCCTTTCATCCCACTTCCTGAGGAGATCACCCCTGGCTTCGTCCCTCCAGAGCTTGATCTCCTCCGGAAGTGGACGATTGCCCTCCGCTCGCACTGCTGCTACTTGCCAGTATACCGCCGCAAGGACCTCGGCTTCGAGGTCCCACGGCGGGCTACCTGCCAGCAGGGTTGCCGCTTCAAACGAGACCGTCCTGTACGCTCGGATGGCCCTGGTCGCTATTACCCGTTGGGGTCTGCGCAACTGGGCCACGTTCTGAGCGTTCAGGGCCTCCGCCCATATGGGAGCCCCGTACATCGCCATAGAGCGTACAACCCCCTGGTACAGGCGGCGGCATGTGCTGCCCGGCCCTCCGATATTCGGGAGTAGCCCCCCGAGTGCTCCGGCTGCGGCCACCAGCTTTGGCGCTTTGCGGGAGAAATGCTCCGTGAAGCTCCATCGCCCATCGAGGACAATACCTAGGTATCGCAGCGTCGACTCGATGGCGATGGAGGTGCCCCCTATGACGATCGCCATACCGGGAGGCGGCGCGTTTCGAGGCCCATGGAAGAAGAGGGCCTCCGACTTGTTTAGGGCCACTTCGAGCCCCAGGGCCCTAATACGGCTCACCACGTGGGCAACCCCCGCTGTGGCAAGGAGCACGGCTTGTCTGTGGGTGCTCCCGTTCGCGGTGACGAGAGTGTCGTCGGCGTAGCAGATTACGCCGACGCCCCGCAGGTTGGTACCGCGGAGCACCCAGTCGTATCCGAAACCTAACCTAACCTAACCTAACCTAACCTAACCTAACCTAACCTAACCTAACCTAACCTAACCTAACCTAACCTAACCTAACCTTTTTTTTTTTTTTTTTTTTTTTTTTTTTTAACGGAGGGGAAACTCTTTATGAGTACCCCCGGGCCTAGGGAGGCCATTGTGGGGGTTATGTGGGAGTCACACCTCGTCTACCACTCTCTCTGAGTGAGAGAGGGAGGGAGGAGCATACCCACTAAAACCTTCTCCGGCACTTTCCGCGTGTAACCTGTTTGGGAGCGTCATGGGGTCGCAGAGCATTCTACCACGACGCCCCCGGCAGCCCCGTTCGGCTTACGCCGGGGCACCCGCGCCTATGGAGGGGAGCATCGCAAGCGCAACGAACTCCCCCCAGACGTGCAGAGCCGTGCAATGTGGGCCCCTAACCCACTGGCTTTGCTAGGGGTTCAGGCGTGCAGCAAACTGTGCACGCCTTCTTCCCACCCGCCTGCGCCGGAGCGGGTTCGCGTCGATGTTGTTCTCGCGCTCCCGCTCCGCTGCCTCTTTCTGCAGCATTATGCTTTCGCAGAAAGAGGCCACTGCCCGCCATTTGGTTTGGCTGCACAGCATAGCCGTGACTACACTGTGCAGCGAGAGATCTTGGCTGCCGATCTCCGCGGTCAGCCTTCCACGCTCTGCGTCCCAGCGACTACACGACTCGAAGGTGTGCTGAGCCGTGTCGTCTGGGTAACCACATTCGTGACACTGGGGCCTGAGCTCTCTCTGAATGTTATGCAGGTAATGACCGAAGCAGCCATGTCCGGTCATTACCTGCGTGAGCCTGTATGTCAGAGCCCCGTGTTCCCTCTCTAGCCACTGGTCAAGCGACGGGAGGAGTGCCCCTATGGTGCGAGTTCCATAGGGGGAGTCCTCCAGGTCGCTTCTCCAGCGCTCCCTCAGCCTCTCTGCAGCCAGTCGGCGCACACGGTCCACCTCCTCTGGGTTAGGGCACTCTCCTCTCGCCCTGGCCTCCGCCCTCGTTTTGTATCGCTCCGCCAGAACCTGAGCGTCTAGCTCCCACGGAGGGGTGCAGGCGAGGAGGCAGGCTGCGGCAAAGGACACCGTCGAGTAACCCCGGATAATTCGCTGGGCCACCATTCGTTGCGGCCTCCGGAGGAGGGACTTGTTTGCCCCGGTGAGCTGGTCGGCCCATATTGGCGCTCCATACAGCGCCATACTACGGATGACGCCTGCAAATAGGCGGCGACAGGTAGTTTTAGGCCCCCCCACATTGGGTAGAAGCCGACCTAGTGCCGACGCAGCGCCCGCAATACGGGGAGCAAGTCTCGCAAAATGCTCCCCGAATTCCCACTTCCTGTCCAGGGTGAGGCCCAGATATTTAATGTGGGCCTTAACCTGGACAGTCTCACCTGCAACGGGGATTGTGGTCCCAGCCCGCATACGCCAGTTATGTCCCCCGAAGACAATGGCCTCAGTCTTCTCCAGGGAGACCTTTAGCCCCAGGAGGCCGATGCGGCCCACCGTCAGGTCAGTAGCGACAGCTGCCCTCCTCAGAGTCTCCTCCGGGTCCCCTCCCCGCACGGCCACCATCGTGTCGTCCGCGTAACAGATGGTGATCATGCGGGGGAGCTGCGCTCCTCGTAGGACCCAGTCGTATCCTAGGTTCCACAGTAAGGGCCCAAGTACTGAGCCCTGTGGAACCCCACAGGTCACTTCACGAGCGCACTGAGCTCCCTTTTGCTCGTACAGCACTTTTCGGTCCGTCAGGTAGCTATCCAGCACTTTCTTTAAGTAGAGAGGCACCCCGTGATAGCAGAGTGCCTCCTTGATGACGGAGTAGGGGAGTGTGCCAAAGGCATTGGCGATATCCAGAGATACCGCCACCACTCCTTCCCCCCTGCTTCCCGCGTAATCACTGAAGGCTTTGAGGGAGCTCAGTGCGTCCATGGTGGACCGCCCCGCCCGGAACCCGTACTGTCCGGCACTTATGTCCGGGCCGGTATTCCCCAGGTGCTGATGGATGCGAGAGACGAGGATCCTCTCAAACATCTTGCCAGTCTCATCCAGCAGCACCAGGGGGCGATACCCCGATGGAGAGTCCGGTGGACGACCTTCCTTCCGCAGGAGGCACAGTTTACCTTCCTTCCAGCATTTCGGGAACCGCCCCTCCCTCATACAGTCCTCGAAGAGGTCTTTGAGGCGGTCCCCGAGGTGTTTAAGTGCCAGAGGAAGGATTTTTCCTGGCACTCCGTCCGGTCCTGGCGCCTTCCTGCAGGAACGAAGGGGATAAATCACCCTCTCCAGCTCGTCCTCTGTGACTGGCGGGACGTCAGTTGGGCCCTCTGGCTCCGCAGCAGGGGCCGCCATGCGCGGAGGGACAAAGTCAGGCGCTGGTGGAAAGAGGCCATCGACAATCCTCGTGAGAAGGTCCGGCTCCAAGGAGTCCGTGGGGGGAGCTCGTTTCATTTTGTTGCGGACAATTTTATATGGTCTCCCCCACGGATCCCGGTCTAGCGTCGCCAAGAATTCCTCTCTCGCCTCGTCCTTCCTCCGAGCAATGGCTACCTTTAAGGCATCCTTCGCCTCTCTGAGGGCCGCGTGGAGCTGTTCCTCCTCCTCTTCCGTGTGTCGCCTTCGTCTACAGCGGGTGTACTCGCGCCGAGCACGGTTACTAGCGGCGCGGAGGGCCGCAATTTCCTGCGACCACCAGTAGACCTGCTTTTTAACAGGTGTGCGCTTCCTCGCCCTGGGCATAGCAGCGTCACACACCCGTGTCAGCGACGCACGGAAGCCTACTGCTCTCTCCTCAACGTCCAGGTCCGCTGAGAGAGGAGGACACCATGCCTCCACCATAGCCGCTTCGTCCGCCATTTCGCGATCCAGGTTGGCCACTGACCACTTCAGGAAGCCCCTGCCGTTCCTGGCTGTTGTGCCGCGGTCTTCGCGGCTGGGCGGCGTCACATCTTCTGCTGGGGAGACCGTCATCCTGATGTATCGATGGTCGGATAGTGTCTCTTCATCAACCAAGACGCGCCAGTCGGAGATGCGTGCAGCAAGTGCAGGGGTCGCGAACGTAACATCCACAATGGATCCTCCCTGCCTGCGCACGCATGTGTTGACGTTGCCCTGGTTGACTACCTCCAGTTCCATCGTCACCGCCCAGTCGCTCAAGGCTGCCCCTTTAGGATCTGTATTGGGGCACCCCCACGCCATATTCTTGGCGTTGAGGTCCCCCAACACCATGATCTGCGCCGAGTCAGCCGTCCGTACCACTCTTCCTAGCCTCGCGAGGAAGCGCTCAAAGGCATCAAGCGGTCGATTGGGGGAAAAATACGCCGCCACCAGTACAATTCCGCCCCATTTGGCAGCCACAAATCCCTCACCTCGCTCTATCTCTGTGGGAGGGGGGCAGTCACCCGCCACCGGTGCCATCATGGCCACTCGCTCGTCGGTGGCACCCACCCAGTTATTCTGGGAAGGGACAAGGTATGGTTCTGCAATCACCGCCACGCTGATGCCCCACTCTGCTACCACCTGCATGAGTAGGTCCTGAGCGCGGGCGCAGTGGTTGGTGTTGCATTGCAGAATGTCCAGTTTCTGGCTTTGTTCTGGCATTAGATTTCCATACCCTGCCCCTCATCGTCCGGGTGATCGGCGTTCCCTTCTAGGACCTCCGGGGTTTTCTCACCGGCTGGGGCCTCTTTTCCTCTTATTGGAGGGGGGCAGCATGCTTTCCCTCCCATTATATGGCCTGCGGGGCGTTTGGAGTGATGACACACCGCGCAGAATGCAGGCGCATCGCAGTCCGCCTTTCGGTGGTCAGGCCGACTACACCTGTAACACAGGGCACTCCGGTCAACCGACGATGGGCAGAGTGCGCGCGTGTGTCCAGTGCCCATACACCGGTAGCACCGCATTGGCGTCCGCTCCAGTACCCTCACTTGCGCCGATGACCACCCCACCAGCAGCCGTCCAGTTACAGCCAATCGCTGGGCCGATGTGATCGGGCACTCCACCCACGTTGTGCCTGTGCCATTCGGGCGTGCCTGGATTGCTCCCACCTTGACCTGCGCCAACAAGCATTCTCCCTTGATGGATATGGCGCCCGCAACTGCGTCCGGAGTAGCCGATTCATCAAGCCCGGATATCAGCAGCTTGGCCATTTTAACTGCTCGGTATACCCTCGCGTCGCCACCCACCAGTTCGCCTATCTTGCTGCACAGGTCATCAGCAACCCTACTATTTTCTTCTCCGGGTACCTCGATGACACGAGCTCCAGCTGCCGTTTTACGGATCCGCACGTGCTCAATACCCAGGTCTCCAAGTTTGAGCGACGTGGTTGCTTTGGTCATAACGGAGGCGTAGGTGGCCTCTGTACCGGGCTTCAGCGCTACCACGATAGCAGCGGTCCTAGGCGCAGTAAGCTTCCGTGGATCCTGCGGGGTCTTCTTGGCCTGGGCTTTCGGGGGCAGAGGCTTAGAAGTATTGGCCTTCTTCTTTCCCCTTTTAACCACTGTCGTCCATTGCGGTTGGGCAGGTGGTGCTTCCGGCTGAGCACTGGAGACGGGCTCAGCTTGATGGGGCGTTGGGGGATCCCGCCGTGGTTTAGGCTTAGTTTTCGCCTTGTTGGTCCTCGGGGCTGGAGCAGGTCTGGCAGGGGGCATCAGGTTGGACCCCGTTGCACCAGACTTTGCTGGCTCAGTTGTAGCTGCGGAGGCAGCTTGAGTCCTCTTTGATTTTGACCGGCTGGTGGGAGGGTCTGCCTTCGCTCGATCCGCGGCTAGAGGCGGTCGGAGGGTCGGTGCGGGCGGGAGGAGACTTTTAACCTCGTCAATTCTTGTGTTGACCATGTCTCCTATAGAGATAAGGAGTTCTCTTGTCAGTTGCTCTTTGAACTCTTTAAGAGCATCGTTCTCTGATGTCAGGGCCGTCGCTGTATCAGATCGGCGCTCTGAGAATGCCGTGCGCAGTGCTTTGGTCTCACTACGAAGGTGAGCAAGCTCCTCCTTCATCCTCTTATTATCGGCCTTTAGGGCACGGATCTCCTCTTCCTCGCCTCTGCTCTCGAGGCGTTCGGCAGCTGCCAGTATGTCCTTGCAGGCCCGGTACATACGGCTCTTGACCTTACCGTTAAGGTTACTGGATTTGGTCGCTTCCTCCAGGACCATCTTGGCAGCTTTCCGAACAACCTGTATATGGTCATCCTCTGTGTGGACAGAGGAGCTGCGGCTACGGCTGCGGCTTGGTTCCATCCTCATTCTGGAACTATCCACCGCGGCATCCCTCTTGTCCCGCCTCTTCAATCGCAAGGTTTCCCTCTTCTCGAGAGGAGAACTCTGTTTAAAATCCTCTCGGTACGCCCTCTCGTGCCCCATGTCCTCCAGGTGTGCCTTGAGCTGCGCTCTCGCTGCGGCCATCCCACTGTAGTGGCCCCTCGATCCGGTGCCCTTGCCCCTGCGTGCGGTGTTTACTTTGAGCCTGGGCTCCGCATCGTCAGTGCCAGCCGTACGCGGTCTCTTGCTTCCTCCTGGCCGCAGAGTATCTGCTGTTGCTGCCGGGCTAGCAGTGCCTACCAAAGAGACTTCCGTGCTTCCGCCATCTGCACATGTTTCCACATTAGTGCCAGGGTTTCTGGTGTTGGAGTGCGACATCGGGTCGCAGTCCTTCACCTCCAGATGAGCTAACTCCTTATTGCGCATGACGTCATGTTCGAGCCGCGTTAGCTCGATGCGCAATTGCGGCTGCTGCGCCATCGTGGCTGCCACCTCGTTCGCCACATTATCGGTTGCCATGTTCCTCGCCAAGTCGTCACTTATATCTAAGCTTAAATCTAAAGTTTTAGGTCTTGAAATTTTGTATTCCCACGAGTATGGGGGAAATGACCGGTCCACCCAGGCAGTGCCCCCTGTACCTGGGTAACCCTACTACCACTGGGAGGGCGGGCGGTCTCCCAGGGTTGGCCGCTAGTGGCTGCGTTACCTACGCAGCCACTCCTAAGGGTGTCGATCGGGGACCTGCGTTGCGCACAAAGAACTGGAGTCTCCCTCCCACAGCCACCATTGGAGGCCGAAAGCCCCCCGGGCGCGCCACGGATATGTGTGGCACCCGATGCGTGAGCCTCCTACCACGCTAACACCGCCGACCCACCCAGAGAATGGATCTGCGTTTGGGTTTCTCAGAAACCCAATGCACAATCCTTCCAGGCAGATAGGCAGTGTCAGAGAAGCAGAGGGCTCCCTGACCAGGCAACAACACATACCCGCAACACGTCAAGGGCCCTTTCGACCTCCTCAAGCGCCCGCGCGGCGGGAGAACCCAGAGGTTCGTGCGAAAAGCAGTGCCCCGATCGACACCACAGGAGAACCTCGACGCCACGTGCCCCAGCGCCGGGGTTAAGGGATTTATTATAGAGGTTGTCTCCTCGCGGTCCGGCCAATGAAGGCAAGACCCCCGTTCCCGTTCCAAGCCGCGAGACGTGACCACGACACTCGGAACGGGGCTACGGATCCGGCGGTGGCGCGGGCAGGATAAACCCCCCCAGTGCCTGCCTGACGGCATGGTAAGTGCTCGCCAGGCCCGCCCTCCCTTGGTTCATCCACTGCGCCCTCTGCTATTCAGAGGGACGCGCGGAGAACCCTCCTGGGGACAAACGTCCCACGGCTCCTCCTCCGACCTCATCCACTGCGCCCTCTGCTGCTCAGAGGGACGCGCGGAGAGTCCCTCCTGGGCCGAAGCCCCCCTTTCCCCCCTGGGCCGAAGCCCCCCGTTTCCCCCCCAGTGTTTGGTTCGCGGGACTACGTCCTACCCCGGCTCGACGTCAGTAGCCGGGGCGTTCCCCTATCCACCACCTGGGGACGCGCCACGTCGGGGTTCACCTCCCCGCCCACTCGGACAACCGAGCAGGTCCGTGGAACCTAACCTAACCTAACCTAACCTAACCTAACCTAACCTTTTTTTTTTTTTTTTTTTTTTTTTTTTTTTTTTTTTTTTTTTTTTTTTTTTTTTTTTTCGGAGGGGAAAATGCATTACGCATACCACCAGGGTGCGGGGACGGACCCCGGTGGTTATGTGGGACTCCCATGTCGGCTAATGAGGCCTATGGTGTACCCACTAAAAACCCCCCCCTTCCATTTGCCGCCTCTGTGCTATAGGCAAGGTCGCGGGAAACGCTCTTCGCATACTACCGCGACCTTGCTAGCGGCCGTCCGAGCATCGGACCCGTCTCCGGGGAGCACTGCTCAACCCTGCCCTCGTTCGAGGCGTACCGGTATACGGCCGCCTACCGCTCGGGGACCTTCATGTAGGCGACAGACGTCCCCGTGTCTGCCGCCCACAGGCACCCTTATGGGGGTAATCGGCGGTCGTAGGCCAGCCGCCGTCGCCCCACGCGTTTGCGGCGCATTGGCTGAGAGGCCGGATCGTCCTCCCTGCCACGCTCCGCTGTCTCCTTCTGCGCCATCACGTCCTCGCAGAAGGAGGACATCGCCTCCCACGACCTGTCGCTGCCTACCATGGCCTCTACCACGGCAGGCAGGGAGAGGTCGTTCCCCACTACGGCCACGAGTGCGGCCCGCTGCTCCGCCCAACTTGGGCACACCTCCAGCGTGTGCTGCGCCGTGTCTTCAGCGGCGCCGCACTCGTGGCATACCGCTGTCGGTTCCCGTCCTGCCACCCTGCACAGGTATTTGCCGAAGCAGCCATGCCCCGAGAGGACCTGTACAAGGTGGAAGGAGAGAAACCCCTCCTTTCTTCCGACCCATCTCTCCAAGACGGGCCGGATCGCTCCGATGGTCCAGTGGCCGGCACTTGGTACCTCGAGTCTGTCCTTCCACTTCTGGATTACGTCACGGCGGGAGTCTAGCCTCCACTGCCTGACGCCCTCCAGGAGTGATTCGACCCCCTCTTCTCGCGCTTCAGCGACACGCCAATATATATCAGCCAGAGCTGAAGCGTCGAGGTCCCAGGGTGGGGTCCCCGCCAACACGCAGGCCGCCTCGTGCGAAACGGAGCGGTATGCCCTCGCCATTCTGACCGCCATAACCCGCTGCGGGGCTCGCAATTGGGCTTGATTTTGGGCGGTCAGGGATCCGGCCCAAATGGGCGCCCCGTACAGTGCCATTGACCGCACCACGCCAGCGTACAGTCTTCGGCAGGTCGCGTCTGGCCCGCCCATATTCGGTAAAAGCCGACTGAGCGCTAACGCCGCCCCGATCAGTTTGGGAGCAAGGCGCCTAAAGTGCTCCCGGAATGTCCAACGGCTGTCAAGGACTATGCCAAGGTAAACCTTTTTTTTTTTTTTTTTTTTTTTTTTTTTTTTTTTTTTCCGTTGGAAAAATGCTTTATGCATACCCGCACCCTCGGGGGAGGAGATGCGGGTTATGTGGGACTCGGCAAAAAAGCCGCCGCTACCCACTAAAAAACCAACGTTGTGTCTGCGCGCCACCAGTGGGGCGTGGCCACGGGATCTCCTAAGTACGCAACCGCGACCACGCCGGCGCCGCCCGCCGCTAGCACACGCAGCGGGCCCTTCTCTGGGAGGGGTAGAGAGGAACTTCTACCCCTGCCTCCTCAGAAGGCGCGTGGACACACCACGCGCGCCTTCTCGGCGAGGCTTATGTTACGGGCAGCGACGCCCCCGCGCCACTGCCCAGGCCTCGCTAGGTGGGGGGGATGAGGTGGGCGTACGCCCTTCTCCGGGCCCCCGCGCGCTTGCGGCGGATCGGGTGCGATGCTGGGTCAGCCTCCCGCTCCCTCTCCGCATTCTCCTTCTGCGACATCACATCCTCGCAGAAGGAGAGGACCGCTTTCCACGACCTCTCGTCGGCGACCATAGCCTTGACTACGGCCGGCAAGGAGAGGTCGTCCCCCACCACTGCCACGAGGTCGCGGCGCTGCCCCGCCCAAGCTGGGCATTCCTCCAAGGTGTGCTGCGCCGTGTCCTCGTCGCTGCTGCACTGGTGGCACCCAGCCGTCACCTCCCGTCTGGCGAACCGGTGCAGGTAGCTCCCAAAGCAGCCATGCCCCGTGAGCACCTGCACCAACCGGAAGGTCAGCGAACCCCGCTCTCTCTCCAGCCAGTCTCGTAGGACCGGCCGAACCGCCTCGACAGTCCTATGTCCCCCCTCGACTCTAGCTAGTCGCTCCTCCCATTGAAGGACAATGGACTGTCGGAGGAGGAGCTTCTGCTCTTCTACCTCCCCGGGCGCAGGATGGTACTCCTGAAGCCGGAGGTCCCTTCGCCACTGGTACAGAGACGCTTGGGCCTCCGCCTCCAGGTCCCAGGGAGGCGTTCCCGCCAGTAAGCACGCCGCATCGTATGAGGTGGTGCGGTACCCGCGTACAACGCTGACGGCCATCGCCCTCTGAGCCTTCCTCAGCAGGGCGACATTGCGGGCCGCCAGGTTTACCGCCCAGATCGGGGCCCCGTACAGGGCCATCGATCGCACCACCCCCATATACAGGCGGCGGCTCGCACTCTCTGGCCCCCCGACGTTGGGCATCAGCCGCTTCAATGCGGCCGATGCTGCCATCAATCGGGGGGTCAGGCGGGTGAAGTGTTGGCGGAAGCTCCAGCGGGAATCGAGGACAAGTCCAAGATACTTCATGTCGGACTTGACCTCGATTCGAGTGCCACCGACGACGATGCTGGATCCTGCAGGTGGCGCCTTCCGGGCGGCGTGGAAGCAAATCGCTTCGGACTTGTGTAGCGCCACCTCCAGCCCCAGCATCGTTATGCGCCTTACCACCAGTGCTACTGTCACGGTAGCGAGGCGTGCTGCCTCCCGGTACGAGGTTCCCCGAGACGTGACTAGCGTGTCGTCTGCGTAGCAGGTCACGCTCGATCCCGAGAGAAGCTCCCCCCGCAGCACCCAGTCGTACCCGATGTTCCACAGGAGCGGCCCTAAGACCGAGCCCTGTGGAACACCGCACGACATCTCCCACCTTGTCAGCCCACCGCCCTGGACCGGGTACTCCACACACCGTTCCGAGAGGTAGGCCCCGACTATCTGGCATAGGTAGGGAGGCACCTTGTGGTGCTTCAGCGCCTCCCTTACGCATGACCACGGCAGAGTGTTGAATGCGTTGGCGATATCTAGCGATACCGCCAGGAGCACCCCACCGTGGTCGACCGCCTCATCCGAGAGGGCTTTAATGCGCGCGACCGCATCCACGGTCGACCTGCCCTCTCGGAATCCAAACTGATGTTCGGATAAGTCGGGACCCACCTCCCGGAGGTGCTCGACGAGGCGACAACAGATGATACGCTCGAACAGCTTGTCCGCCTCATCGAGCAACACGATTGGACGGTAGGCTGATGGAGATTCCGCGGGACGCCCGTCTTTTTTAAGTAAGACGAGCCGGCCGGTTTTCCATATGGTCGGAAATCGGCCGGACTGAAGACAGGCGTCCAGTAGCCCGCGAAATCTCTCCCCCAGGGCCTGCAGCGCCAGAGCCAGGACGCGTCCCGGGATCCCATCTGGCCCCGGTGCCGTGTTTTTGGCTTTAAGCCTCAGCACGGCCGCGTCTAGCTCTGCCTCCGTTACCGGAGGCACCTCGACTTCCGCGCCCTCATACCCGACGTGCTGACGGGGTGGTGCCATTTCCGGAGGCCGGTGTTCCGGTCTGTTCGGGAACAGATTGGAGACAACGGCCCCCAGCAGTCGAGGCTCGAGACTCTCCGTCAAGGGGGGGGCCCAGGGGCGTAGCTTACCCCTGACCGCCTTGTACGGCCTCCCCCATGGATCTCGGTTTAGAGTCTCGAGAAGCTCCGCTCTGGCGCTCGCCTTCGCCTCGCAGATGGAGAGCTGCAGCGCCTTGACCGCCTCTCTATAGGCGCTGTACAGCTGCGTCTCCTCGTCAATGTCTCGGGTCTGCCTGCGTCGGCGCGACCGTGTGTACTGGCGTCTCGCCCTGCCGCAGCGGGATCGAAGTTCTTCGATATCACGAGACCACCAGTACACTTGTCGCTTCGGAGGCCGAGGCTTGGCTCGGGACATGCCTGCGTCACAAACTTGTGACATGGCGTCCCGGAACCTGACTGCCTCTTCCTCGACCTCCACAGGCCCGGAAGATGTTGTCCAGGCCTGGACGAGGGACGCTATCTCCACTGCTTCTCGATCCAGGCTGCTTAAGGCCCATCTGGGGGACGGGGTCGCAGCACGGCCATTCGGACGACGATCCGTGTCCAATGTGACTTCGGAGGAGGTGGAGACATCAAACCGGATATACATATGGTCTGATAATGTCTCCACCTTCTCCAGGACTCTCCAGTCTTGGACACGCGGCGCAAGGGCAGAGGTCGCGAACGTTACGTCCACGATGGACTCCCCCTGCCAGCGCACGCAGGTACTGGCCGACCCTCGGATGCCAAGGTAAACCTAACCTAACCTAACCTAACCTAACCTAACCTAACCTAACCTAACCTAACCTTTTTTTTTTTTTTTTTTTTTTTTTTTTTTCGAGGGGAAATGCGTTACGCATCCCGTCCTTGAGGTGTTGCAATAAGGACGGGTATGTGGGACTCCTGGTCTCCAGTCTACCCACTAAAACCCCTCGGTCTGACCTCGCTCCGCCTGGTGTGGGGCTACGGGGACGCTTGGCGCTTACCGCGGCACCCACGTGCGGCGTCTTGCCCTTTTTGGGCCCGGCTCTGCGGGCTTCTGAGCCCGCTCCCTCTCGCCTACAGGGGACCTCACCCAAGGCCACCTTTCCACCTCGGGACGCTTTCTCGTCGGGCAACCAATCTCCCGATCAGCTGCCCGAGGTCCCGGTTAGGGTGGTATTTGGCGGCGGTCATAGGCGGCCCGCCTTCGCCCTACTCTCCTTCGGCGAGTGGGTGGTGCGAGGGGGTCGTCCTCTCGCTCCCTCTCCGCCGCCTCCTTTTGGGACATGACGGCGTTGCAGAATGCAACCACCGCCTCCCACGCGTCCCTGCTGCGTGTCATTACCCCGACCATGACTGGCAGCGAGAGGTCCGCCCCGATGGCCGCGATCAGTTGTGATCGCGGTACTTGCCATGCGGGGCACACGGCGCGGGTGTGCTGCGCCGTGTCCTCATCTCCACCCGTGCAGTGTTTGCACACTGTGGTGTCCTCGCGGCGGGCCACCTGACACAGGTATTTGCCGAAGCATCCGTGCCCGGTGAGTATCTGTGTCAGGTGGAAAGTCGTCTCGCCGAAATCGCGGCCCAGCCAGTCCCTGAGGACCGGACGTATGGCGCCCACCACCTCCCGGCTTGCGCTTGGGGCCTGCAGCCTTTCATCCCACTTCCTGAGGAGATCACCCCTGGCTTCGTCCCTCCAGAGCTTGATCTCCTCCGGAAGTGGACGATTGCCCTCCGCTCGCACTGCTGCTACTTGCCAGTATACCGCCGCAAGGACCTCGGCTTCGAGGTCCCACGGCGGGCTACCTGCCAGCAGGGTTGCCGCTTCAAACGAGACCGTCCTGTACGCTCGGATGGCCCTGGTCGCTATCACCCGTTGGGGTCTGCGCAACTGGGCCACGTTCCGAGCGTTCAGGGCCTCCGCCCATATGGGAGCCCCGTACATCGCCATAGAGCGTACAACCCCCTGGTACAGGCGGCGGCATGTGCTGCCCGGCCCTCCGATATTCGGGAGCAGCCCCCCGAGTGCTCCGGCTGCAGCCACCAGCTTTGGCGCCTTGCGGGAGAAGTGCTCTGTGAAGCTCCATCGCCCATCGAGGACAATACCTAGGTATCGCAGCGTCGACTCGATGGCGATGGAGGTGCCCCCTATGACGATCGCCAGGCCGGGAGGCGGTGCGTTTCGAGGCCCATGGAAGAAGAGGGCCTCCGACTTGTTTAAGGCCACCTCGAGCCCCAAGGCCCTAATACGGCTCACCACGTGGGCAACCCCCGCTGTGCCAAGGAGCACGGCTTGTCTATGGGTGCTCCCGGTTGCGGTGACGAGAGTGTCGTCGGCGTAGCAGAGTACGCCGACGCCCCGCAGGTTGGTACCGCGGAGCACCCAGTCGTATCCGATGTTCCACAGGAGTGGTCCGAGGACCGACCCCTGTGGAACACCGCATGTGACCCTCCGATTTCCCCATCCGTTTTGGGTCGGATAAGTAATGGCCCGGTCCCGGAAGTAATCCCCTACTATATTCTGCAGGTACTGGGGCACTCCGTGGTACTGCAGCGCTGCCTTGACTGTCTCAAAGGGCAGGGTGTTGAAGGCATTCGCTATGTCAAGCGACACGGCCAACATCACTCCGCCCTGCGAGACAGCCTCCTCGGCGAGGACCCTCAGTTGCGCAATCGCGTCTATCGTCGACCTTTCCCGCCGGAAGCCGTACTGGCAGTCGTGTAGGTCGGGTCCTACCTCCTCGAGGTGCTTGACGAGACGGGCAGCGATAACCCGTTCGAAAAGCTTGCCCATCTCGTCAAGCAGGACGATGGGGCGGTAGGCCGACGGCGACTCTGCTGGGCGCCCGTCCTTCTGGAGGAGGACGAGCTTACCCGTCTTCCAGCTTCGCGGGAACTGACCTCGGTCGAGGCATGCGCTAAAGAGGGTCCTCACCCTCTCCTCCAGCTCTTCTGCCGCAAGCGCGAGCACCACGATGCGCCCAGGCACGCCATCGGGTCCGGGGGCGCCGTTTTTTAGTTTGAGCCTGGCTATTGCGGCCCCAAGCTCTGCCTCTGTCACAGGAGGCACTACGTCCTCGCCTCTCGCCGGGTTTCCACCCATCGCCGGTGGACGCCATGCCTCTCTTTCGGGGAACAGGCCGGAGAGGACCCGCTCTAGGAGGAGAGGCTCGAGACTACTGGTCAGCGGGGGGGCCCATGGCCGGAGTTTTGCCCTTACAGTTTTGTAAGGGCGCCCCCATGGGTGTAAGTCCAGCGTCTCCAGCCACTCCTTCCACGCGGCCTCCTTCGCCCGTGCAATGTCCGCCTGGAGCTGGTGGCATTTTTCTCGGTAGGCAGCGTAAAGCGCCTCCTCCCTGACGGGGTCGCGCATCCTTCTCCGCCTGCTCCTGGTGTACTGGCGGCGCGCCGCCGTGCACTCGCTCCGTGAGACGCGGATCTCCTCGCGCCACCAGTACACGCGACGACGAGGCGGGGCTGGCCTCGCGCGGGGCATAGCGGCATCGCAAATCCGGTGCGTGGCGGCAACCTGCTGCTCCGTCTCGACATCGATGTCGCCTATGGGCCCAGCTCCGACCTGCCACGACTCCACCAGGACTGCCTCTTGGGCCATCTCCCTGTCCAGTTGCCCCAGCCGCCACCGCGGCCCTTCCCCTGCAGGGGGTCGGTTCTCGCTCCTTGGGGTGAGGGGGAACGTGGAGACCTCGAAACGGATGTAGCGATGGTCCGAGAGCGTCTCCACGTCCGTCATCACTTTCCAGCCTGAAACACGTCGTGCGAGGGCGGGGCTGGCCAATGTTATGTCCACAATTGAGCCTCCCCGCTGTCGCACGCACGTGTTCGTTGACCCCCTGTTGAGGATCAGCAGCCCCACTTCGACCGCCCATTCCTCCAGCGCCTGCCCTCGCGCGTCAGTCGCTGGAGATCCCCACGCCGTGGACTTAGCGTTGAAGTCTCCAGCGACCAGCAGCTGCACAGGGCGATTTTCGCCAAACAGGGAACCCACCTCGTCAAGAAAGGACTCGAACTCGGTGAGGCTCCTGTTTGGCGAAAAATAGGTCCCAACGACCATTGTGTCCCCCAGGTGTGTCGACACAAAACCACGCCCCTTGGTGACGTCTCGGTGGGGCGCGGATCCTGCTTGCGGCTGCGTGACCACTGCCACCAGTCCGTCTCTATCCCCCACCCAGTTTTCCCTGGAGGGGACCGAGTACGGCTCGGCCACGACTGCGATTTGTATCAACCACTCCGCCATGCTCTGGAGCAGAAGGTCCTGAGCTCTGGCGGAGTGGTTTATGTTCGCCTGTAGGTATTGGGTGGCCATTACTAGTCAGTGGCCATCCGATCCTCCTCGACCCTGGGTTCAGGTGGGTGACTAGGCTGCGATGTGGCTTCGGACCTGTCGGCAGCAGTCCTCTTTCTTTTGGGTGGGTTGCATGAAACGCTTCCCACCCTGTGGCCCGCGGGGGCGCCCGCCTCCGCGCACAGCGCGCAATGTGCGGCAGCGTTGCAATCGCGGGCGATATGGCCCGACCCGCTGCACCGATAGCAAAGGAGGCTGCGGTCTACCTCAGACTTGCACGCGGCGCGCACGTGCCCCACTTCCATGCATCGGAAGCATCGTATGGGCCGGGCGTCGAGCAACGTCACCTGCGCCGACACCCACCCCACGCGGAGACGTCCGGCCTGAGCCACCTTTTTTGCAGCCGCAATAGGGCATCGCAGCCACACAGTGCCCAGTCCCGAGGGGCCAAGCGTCACTTCGCCAGCCTTGACGTCTTCCGCCGCGCAACCGCCCTCTCGTGCAACCGCCGCGACCACCTCCGGAGATGTCACCGAGTCATCCAGGCCCGAGATGCGCATCTCCGCACATCTAGTGGGCCTGGAGATCCGGACCACGGCGGGATCCATCACCTCCCTGAGTTTTTGGGCAAGGGCGTCGGCCTTTTCGCCACTCTCGCCGCCGGGAATCTCGAATATACGGGCATTCGTCGCGGTACGTCGGACCCGAACACCCGAGATCCCCAGCGCATCGAGGTCTACCCGCTTTTTGGCCTCCCCGATGATGGACGCGTAGCTATCTCTTTCGCTAGTGTCCGCCTTGGGCTCCACTAGCGTAAACACTACCGCCGTTGACCGGGGGAGGCGCAGCCTCCGGGCCTTCTTTTTTGGGGCTGCCTGGCTTGTAGGGCCGTCCCTCTGCTTCTTCCTTGTTGTTTTTTTGCCCTTTACCGTCGTCCAGGGCTCTTCCAACGCTGCAGGCGCAGGCGCAGGCGCTGTTGCTTCCCGACCCGACTCTCCCGGGGCTGGGACCCTCCCGGAAGAAACTCCCTTGCCTTTTCGTCTTTTTGACCGCTTCACAGCGCCCGCGTAGGACGCTCCACCTACGGAAGCGGAAGCGGAAGCGGGGGCCACGCCAGACTCCGGCTCTGCTCCCCCAGTTTTGTCTCGGTTTGCCAGCGGAGGCCGCGCCCTCTTCTCCGGGAGGAGTCTGTCGCTGATTGCGGCCATGCGGGCGTCCAAATACGTCCCGACCTGGGCCATGACCACTCGACAGATCTCCTCTGTTAAAGGGATAGAAGGGGTGGCATTCGGGCAACCGCCTATCCGTTCGCTGGGAGAGGGCAGCGCAGGAGGCCGCTCCTCCTCGTTACGTCGGGTTGGGGGGGGCTCAGGATTCCCCTGCTTCCGCAGCCCCTCCAGTTGGGCCTTGATCTCGACCATCTCCTCTCGTAAGCCGGCCATTTCGGATCTTAGCCGGCTGTTGTCAGCTTGAAGCCGCGCCGTTTCCTCGGAAACGGTGCGTTTGCTGAGTACGGCAAACGCATCCGATATAGCGGACGCGGCATCTTTTAGGCACCGGATGTACCCGCCCTTCAAGTTTTTAGAGGTGGCCGCTACTTTTTGGATGACAGCCACACTGTCTGCTACCTGCTGCCCAAGTTCTGTGTTGGCAGCGGCCTCCTCGGGATTCAGCGCAGGCGGCGAAGGAGTGCACTTCGAGTACCCTTGCCGGGTTCTGATTTGCATCTCCTGCACGTCTCTCTCCGCCTCGAGGCAAATCTCTTCATGCATGGCCCGTTTGTAGGCCTCTTTCGCTTTGGCCAGGCCAACATACTTCCCGGTAGAAGGGGGCCGACCTCGTCCTCGTCCTTTTGATGTCTGTGACGAGCCTTCGCTTGTGGCGGACGGACAGGACTCGTCTCCATCATCCCCGCTGGATCCCGACTGGGGACTGGTGTGGAACCGTGGCCTCTTGCGGGGGTTCCGCCACATGCGACCGCTTTTTGCAGGGCTAGCCGTGCCGGAAGGAACTAGCTCCTTTTCGGTGTTGGTCGGGTACGCCTCTGCGCCTTCGTCCCTATGCCCCAGTGCCTCCTCCTTGTCGCTATGTTGCGTCGGGGAGCTCGGTGATTTGCGTCCCCCCGCTACATCTCCAGGCTTGAAGGGAGTCTGCGTCCGTGAGCGCGCCTTTCCCTTCCCCCCCGGGCCAGCCCTCTGCGTCGGCAGGTCCTTCTTCTGGCGACTTGGGGAGGTCGCCGGCGACGAGAAGGAGGACCGCACCGTGTGCATACTGTCGTCAGTATCCTGTGCGGAATCCCCACGCGCCAGGATCCCCTCATCCAGCCGTGTGAGAAGGACCTTCGCGACCTTCATAGGCTCCTCTGTCGTCTTGCTGCGCCGCACGAAACGGCCATGGCGGCCGCGCGCTTGTCCGCCGCCCTCCTTCCTCGCCGGGATCTGGATCGCGGCGGAGTCCAGGTCTATGCATGGACTATCCTGGCCGACCCCTCGCAGCGGTGACCTCGCGAGGGACATGTGAGGGCGGAAAATTTCCTCCTCGTTCTCCACCGTTGGGAAGGTTGGAGAGGGTGGCGCAGCAGCTGCCTTCTCGTCCTCCCTGTCCCCTCCTCCGCGTAGCCTTAGAGCCAATCCATGCGCATCGGTGTCCATTAAACGTTTGCCATAGTTGTCTTTGCTTTCCGGTCCAGAGTGGTGTGCCCCCCCAGAATACGAAGGGCGGCGTGTCTCCACAGCGCGGGCACTTGCCCGTTCTGTGGTGACACGGAGGATTGGAACCTCCTGGGGTAGTTTCTTACGTTTTAGGCCACTCATATTTGCTATTGTTTAAAGGAGGTATGCCCCCCCTCTCTGACGTTGGGGACTGGGCTCCCCCCAGCCATGCATCCCATCGGCACGCCAGTCACACCTTAGGATTGGGGATTTTTTATAGTGGTTTACTCCACGTGACCCGCCTCTCAGTGAGGAAGGTCCCCGGTCTGCTCAGTGCAGGTTACGGGTTGCCCGCCGGTGGCCGTAGCCACAACGTCGCGCCGGTGGCCGAAGCCACTATCGCCCGTGAGGCCGAGCTCCAGCTCCGTCCCGAGGGACCTGGCGTCTCACACTGTGCCCTCTGCTGGTTTCAGAGGGACACGCGGAGCCACACGTCGGGGTGCTGTTCTTTGTCTGGCCCCTCTCCTCAGGCCTGTCCGGTTTGGGAGGCCCTGTCCGGCATAGCCCTGAGGGTCATTGGGGCACGCAAGCCCCTTCACCACGGCAAGGTGACAGCACTTCGAAGGGGTGACAGCACTTCGAAGGGGTGACAGCACTTCGAAGGGGAACCTAACCTAACCTAACCTAACCTAACCTAACCTAACCTAACCTAACCTAACTTAGACAGTGTTGGCCAAATACATAACATTATGTTGACAGATATGTCATGTATGTCGAGGGTGGTTCGGGTCTTCATCATTGACCTAAGAATGCGGTCAAGGTCGTCGTGCGTGACAGTGGGCAACTCGACGATGGGGACATCAACAGCCTGTAAATGTTTTGTTAGGTATTTCGTCGAAAGTTCCTCATTTATTCCGATATCAAATTTGGCCGCGACATTTCAAAAATGTGAGTTCAAGTGGTTCGGTACGTCGTTTATTTCAGGACTGTGGGGACCGTCGACATGTAAAATTATGTCGTTTCTGGTCTGTGTAGATGAACATTCTTCCTTTATTATTTGCCAGATTTCCTTAGAAGGGTTTCTACTATCTCTCAGGCGTTTTTCAGTATACTCTTGTTTTGCTTCCAGAATTTTGCGCTTGATCAAGTCAGAATAGTATTTTATATAGTTGGAAATGTTATTATCATTGGGGAATTGTTGTTTAAAATGCGAAAGATCGCTGAAATTTTGCATGTATTTATTTATTTCGTCAGTTATCCACGGTATGTTTGGCTTATTTTTAGGTCTTAGTTTTTTAGTAGGGAAATGTATGTCAATGTAATAAGTGAGAATATATATCAATTTATTAAATTTATCATTAATGTCATATGTCTCATTTATAAAATTCCAATTATAATTATATATATCACAGTAAAACAAATAGATCGACTCGTCATTAAATAGTCTGCGCTCAATAAATGTAGGTGATTCCTCGCAATGCAACTGTTCAACCGATAAGGTAAACAGCTGTGCGTTGTGGTCGCTTATAGGCGTGTTTAGCGCTGCCGCGGTGACGTCACATGTATGAAGTACTATGCCACAGTCGATGGAGGTGGAACTATCCGCGCACACACGGGTCGGAAAATCAACAACGTTCGTGCAACCATAACTACCTAGGGTATCGGTCAGTCTGGTTTTCAAGTTATTTTCGGATTGAAAGTCCACGTTTAGGTCGCCGACCATTCCGACCAATATGAATCGCTTGTTTTCCGCAGTGACTTTACTCAACAACATTTCAAACTTATTTATAAATATATCGAAGTCACCTTTACCAGTTCGATATGTCGCTATAATTATTAAATTTAAGTTTATAATTTCAATAGCCGTTAGCTCAAAGTGATATTGAACGGATAAGTTTTGCAAGTCGTTGCGTTGTTTATGGCGAATATCGGCCCGTGTGTACAGCGCCACCCCGCCGTGGGCGCCTGTGCGCTTACGGCAGTACGCGTTTGCTATCTCATACTTGCATATATATTGGCAATAAGGAACACAAACCAACAAACTTAACTGATAGAGCAGGCGAACTGGAGCAATCACAAAATGCTTTAATTAATATGCATGTGGACTCAAAGGGTCTAAAAACAAACTAAATTGCCTTGTCAAAGAAAATAATTGAATAGTAAAAATAAGAAATTCAAATATCTCACCATAGACAATCTAAGAAGAGTCAGAAATGTGGAAAGCCAAAACGTTGTCAAAGAAGTATGAATATAATCGCGAGTCGTCGCGACACAAGTGGTGTATCTGTTACGTAGTAACTTGTATACGAGTATAATCTGTGGTACAGTGTCGTCGTCGTAACGTAGTGCTATCTACATGTTACTTAGCAAATTACGAAGTAATAGGTATATTTTACCGTTCGTCATTATGCCTCGTCGGAAAAGTACGCAATTTGCCGATCGAGAAATAGCTGAAGAAGACACGATGCTAGGGGCTCAACTATCGTTGTTCTTGTCGGCGTTTGCGGAGGCACAGGCAGCATCGAATCGTCAATCTCAATTAGTCGAAAGCCTTGTCCAAGCCGCAACGACCGCGAACTCGCACGAAGTTGCCGCGACGTCCCCGGCGCCATCTTGTGCCACTCCCGCGCCGTCGCATAATACAACCAACCACGGGTCAAGAAATATGGAAAAAAACATGAAAATGAGGCCTTATAAGTAAGTACTTTCAATGAAAACTATATTGAATAAAAAGGTCGAGCCGTTTTTGAGCTATCGCAAAATTTCATAATTTTCTTAAAAATGACGTAAGTGCCACGGGGTGTCCTTATACTTCGAACGTTACACATATTAGTTAGGTGCCATACTGCATTAAAACATTTCGCTCAATTACAGTTACTTTGGCGTTCACGACCTTTTTTATAGAGCTTGAAATCTTTCTGGTAGGTAATTTAAACAACGGGCTTAAAACCGCTGTTTCATTCCCGTTTTTTTGTGAGGGATGGGCAACTACGGAACCCTACACTGAGCTGAGCGTGGCCAGCCATGCTCTTGGCCGGTTTTAAGTCATCTTTATCTCACAAACGGAGAGGCGTGGAGATCCGGGGCTTTGTCTAGAAACTATACCGGAGGATATGTGATTGACGACTTGTCGAGCTGAGTACGGAGACCATGTACTATTAGGTACATAGGACGGTTTCTGTGAAGGTGCGAGTGAAAGAATGACTGTAATTGCCAGTTAATATTCGTTTATTCCACTATTAACAATATTTGTTCACCAATAAGCAGTTTGAAGCAATATAGTGTTTAACGAGACAATTACATAGAAACATCATTTTAAAATTAAAGTATATAAATTTAAACAGTTCGTATCTAAAAAAAATGCAACAGAGTAGGCTATAAGTTTCCAAGGTAAATAAAATCGTATAAATTCTTTTTAGCTTCGGATAATCGGTGAAAATGCCAATCGGAATGCATTATTACCCTAATTTTTATTTGCATGACCATATAAAAAATCTTTTAAATAAAGTTTTATAGGTTTACAATAATAAATTCGAACAATAACATTTACTCAAACCGCGCGTGAGATTCAAGCATTCAAAGGCAGGAGGCGGTCGGCGGTCACGGGAAGGCCTCCCTTAGCGCGCGCAGGTGCGCGCCGGGCGCGTGCGCGGGCGCGCCGGCCAGCGCGCGCAGCGCCAGCGCCGCCGCCGACGCGCGCGCCCGCGCCGTCTCCGCCACGCGCGCGCCGCCCGCGCCGTCGCCGTGCAGCGTCCACTCCACCTCCAGCTCCTCTACAGGATACCAAATTAAGGCGGATAAGTTCACTTCCCCGAACTTCATTTGTCATATGTATCACTTGCCATAATTTTCGTTTGCCATAAACTTATTATTTCATAAATCGTTAACTCTTCGGAATTTCTTTAATACTATTCACGGAAAAATCATTAGATTAGGTTTGTTTTATGCACAGACCACCCCCACGGACAGACGGGGAAAATTAGATTTATGGCAAATGAATATTATGGAAAGTGATAGATTATGGCATATGAAAACTGGGCAAAGGATAGAGAACCTAATTAAGGTCCACAACCACAGGTCCAAAAAACGGTGACGGTGTTTACGCAGTAACGTTATGGCGCGTACATTGTTCCTCAAAATGCGCTGACGTCCGGTAAATAAATGAAAAAGACGTGAAGAGAACTTCTATTGTTTTTCATACGTTTGCTTGCGTTTATATAGGCCTTATAAGTACTTTCAATTAAAACTATATCGAATAAAATCGGTCGAGCCGTTTTTGAGTTACCTATCGCAAAATTTCATAATTTTCTTTAAAAATGACATAAGTGCCGCGCGGTGTCCTTATACTTCGAACGTTACACATATTACTTAGGTGCCATACTGCATTAAACATTCCGCTCAATCTGGAGCGTATAATCGATAACTTCCAGAAGGTAATAAAACCGCTCAAAACCGCTGTTTTAAGCCCGTCTATTGTGGAGGATGGGCAACTACAGAACCCTACAAAACGACATGCTATTGGCCGGTTTTTTAAATTAGGTATAGTATTAGTAGGTCAACAAAAGTGCTCAAAAATGGATGGAAGCGATGACGCTCACTCGATGTTTATCACACACGTACCGCAAAAGGAGGGCCAGGCCAGCAGCGGCAGTGTGCGACAGGCGGCGAGGTGAAACACGACGCTGTGCCGGAGCGCAGCGGAGCCGTGCGCGGGCGCCGCGGCCGCGTACGCGTCGTGTGCGAGCACTCGTGCGCGCCCGGCGCAGCACGCGCCGCACGAGAACCGCAGTGCGTACTGCCACGACGTGTAGTTACTCCACTGCTCGTCGATGCGCCACGACTCACTGTAACACAATGATCATATATTCACCCTACAATTATGTAGATTCATCATTAGATGGAGGCACGGGAGAAACACTTCACTGTTCACTTATTGCCAATCATTCCCACTGCCAATAATTAAGTCTCTTATAGACGGAAGAAATTCTATAGTACCTACTCTAAATACGTACCATCGGATGCTAAAACACAGGTGTATACTAAATCCTTTGAATGTGTGAGTGATAAAATCGGTAGTTGTAGCGATAAGTGCATTATTTTTGGAGACTTTAATTTGAGTGACGTACAGTGGAATAGGGACGGCTCCGGGTTTTTTTCTGCGCCACTGTTATGTACTCTACCGGCTGCTGTATGTTTGTTTGATTTTATGTCTCTTCTTAACGAGTTGAAAAATGCTAATGGAAAAACCCTAGATTTAGTCCTTTGTAATTTTTTAGGGCCATCTGTCACTCGGGCATGTGATGTCTTAAGCAAAATTGACGCTCATCATCCGCCATTGGAAACTCATGTCTCTGGTATTGAAAAAAATAACACTCTTAAGCCTAAGTTCTTCGCTACTCATAATTTTAAGAAAGCCTGTTACGATAACATTAACCACAATTTGAGTAAAATAGACTGTAGTTTATTGTTTTCTGACTGTGCCAATGTAGATGACATGGTCTCTGTTCTCTATGCCTCATTGAGTGTGGTTATTAATGGGAACAATTTAAATGCTCACCAAAATGGCTTTTATACCCCCAAAACTAAATTCCAAATAAATTGAATTGCCTCCATTTAATATAAATTCACTCTATACAGTGCTCCCCAAATTGAATCATTTTGTATACCAAAATCGATATACATTACACCAGAATAATTTTATGTTGAGTCAGAATATCTTTTTGCTTCCCAAAATGGATTTTTTGCTCACCAAATATTGTTTTCATAAAACATCAAAATGATTACCAAAAAATATCTTTTTGCTTCCCAAAATGGATGTTTTGCTCACCAAAATGGATGTTTTGCTCACCAAATATTGTTTTCATAAATTAGTGTTTCAGCTAGGTATCCATCTAATCCTGATCACCTTTCAGAGCAGATCCGACTCGGCCGGGTTAGGTTAGGTTAGGTTAGTTTTTTTTTTATATCCCTAAAAACGCTCCATAATGTGCGGTAGTCATTATTAGCTACCTATGCTATATCAATTTGAAATGTTCTCCATACAAATCGTTTTTTTTTCGATATTTTCCGAATTTGACCGAATTTTCGGACAAGATTTCAGATTCATATTTTAGAGCCCCGAGAGCCCCCCGATACCGAGTTTTAGCTGCCATCAATTTGAAATTTTGAATCGTTGTTTTTTCGATATTTTCGGAATTTGACCGAATTTTCGGACAAGATTTCAGATTCATATTTTTGAACCCCGAGAGCCCCCCGATACCGAGTTTTAGCCGCCTAGCACCAATTTAGAAATTTTGAATCGTTTTTTTTTCGATATTTTCCGAATTTGACCGAATTTTCGGACAAGATTTCAGATTCATATTTTTGAGCCCTGAGAGCCCCCCGATACCGAGTTTTAGGCGCCTAGCACCAATTTGAAATTTTGAAAAAAAAAAGTCGCCATCTTGAATTTTTTTTCCACAAGTGTCTAACAACCAATCTTTAAAAACAAAACCTGCTTTTTGTCAAACCAGCCAGCTGTAGTGAATGACCTTGTTGTTGAAACCAAAAAAAAGTTACTTTACAGTCTTCTCGAGTTGTTGCGCCCAAAAAGCGATACTTCCGAGCCTATTTTAAGGAACGTAAAGACATTTCATTGGATGTTTGAGAAAAAGCCATTTTGGTGAGTATTTAGTTTTTTGCCTCAGCAAAAATGACTAAAATGGAAGTAATAATATAAAATATTGGTGACATCCATTTAACAGTAATTTAGATTATTTGGTCTGAAATTGACTTTTTAGGTGTGCATATATTTTTATAGGATGTAAGAAAAATAATTATTTGCTTTATTTATAGAATAGTTTGGGGTATACTATTTGGTGAGCATTCATCCGTTTTGGTGAGCATTAAGAATTTATTGGTAGTAATCTTCTATATGTATAATAAAATCGAAAATGCCAGAACGGGATAACGCACTAGGGAGGAAGCGAGATGTCGCCTTACAAAACTCCACGACCTTTTAGATCACGTTTCTCCAATACGACGGACGTTTCCGCAGAAACAACGATTCAAATCTATTGTCTAAATATGAGAATAGTATAAGAGCGTAAAAATTACCGTTTTCGCTACGTATTTCCTTCACAATCGGCTAAAGAAATTTCATAAAATTCTTCATTTCGCGACCGTCGGCCATTTTCGGCGATCCCTCGGTTAATCTCGCTATTATGGGTTAGGTTCAAGTAGCCTAAAGTTTCTTTTCGCCATATGACTTAAGTTTAAGTAGCCAAAAATTTATGCGTCATGTTGGTACGCCGTTATATCGAAGTTTTTTACTCGAAATGTAATGAGTTCGCACTTTGCTTATACGATAGAGTGAGACGACATGTATGTCAGTCTCAGTCAATTGAAATGTCAAACGCCGGCTTGACATAACCTCAACTCTGTGATGTTTAATAATGTTTTTGAATGGAATTAGTGAAATAAGATCAACTATATTGTTGCCTAAACGTTATACTCCGTATACGCCTAGCATATATAATTTACCTTTAACGGGTAGGAACGAGTTTGTGAGAGAAAACAAGCGTAAAATAAACACAGAAACTATGTTAGTTAAATGGCCGGTATGTATTTTAACATATTACTTTCTATTGAAAGATTAAGAGGCCCTTTTACCGATAAAGGCTAACATCCACCACTATTTTCCAAGACAGACACAACGTAGCATTAAGTTTTTAGTCGATTTTGACGAAACAAACACTCACACACAAACACAAACAAACTAACCAACCTCTCAACCTATTATTTAACCCTATTTTCTGAGGATTCTTTTCTCACGGATTTGTCTGTTACTGAAACGGCACTGCCCATTAATGGTTAATATTTTTACTTTTGTTTATTAAGCTTTGCTAGGTTTTGCTTTGCTGTGAGTAACATTTGTACATGTACCTACGTATTACTCTGGAGCCCATGTACTTATACAAATATAGAATTTGTTGAATCCCTTTTGATTATAATTAATTTTATTTGCACTAAGTAAATGCAGTTTCCTTTTAAAAAAACTTTTATTTAACTTGCAACGTAACTAAATGCAGTTTCCTTTTTTCATTATAATATTGAGAAAACAAAATTACGGGGGACCCTCTGATCGCATAACAACTATTGTCATAATATTGATTGTCATAACAGTTTACACATAAAGTTGCTACGCATACATTTTTTTGGCATAAATTGTACGATGTCATAATTGTTCGCTGTCATAATTTCTGTACGTCATAATTGTTTTAGCCATAATGTCGTATGTCATACACTTTTCAAGCAATTACAATTATCATGTTCATTTCATCTCATGTTTTAATAATTTAATTTTTGTTTTTTTCATGGTTTTATTCTTTATAAAGTGAATATTATTATAAACTGACATTGGCAAAAGCCTCGAGCTGCCATTCCTTGATTTAATTAATTAATTACAATTATCAATATTATATTGGTCAGATCCGACTTGCTTTGGTTAGGTTTAGGTTATTTTTTTTTTTATGATCATGTTCGACTTGGCTAGATCCGACTTGGTTGGGTTAGGTTTAGATTTTCGACGACGCGTTTGGCTCGGTTTGTAGATACCTGCCTACTGAGCGGCGGTCCCGGGTTCGAATCCCGGCCAGGGCAAATATTTGTATGATGAACTCGAATATTTGTGCTTGGGTCATGGTTGTTATATGTATTTAAGTATATATTTATCTATATAAGTACGTATATCGTCGTCTAGTACCCATAACACAAGCCTTCTTGAGCTTAAATTGGGACTAGATTGATTTGTGTGAGGTTGTCCGATATTTATTTATTTATTATTATTTTTTTTATGACCTGAAACCCGACTGGGCTAGATCAGACTTCGTTGGGTTAGGTTTAGGTTATTTTTTTTATGACCTGAAACCCGACTGGGCTAGATCAGACTTCGTTGGGTTAGGTTTAGGTTATTTTTTTTTATGACCTGAAATCCGACTTGCTTGGGTTAGGTTTAGGTTTTTTTTATGACCTGAAACCCGACTTGGCCAGAACCGACTTGACTATGCATTTTGCAATGTATGCGTTTATAAAGTATGGTTACATTGTTTTATGAGTAATCAATGTATGACCAAGACAAAGTATGCTTAAATCATTTTATGCGCATCAATTTACCCTTTGGGTACGGAACCCTAAAAACGTTATGCGCATAAATGTATGAATATTTACAGTTATGCGTAATGATGAGTATGACGAATATGCGTATCAAAAGTATGCCTTTCAATTTTATGAAACCCGACACCTACCCCAAAATTACATATTCAAGTGTTACAAATAGGAAGTACATTTGATTTACGCGAGCGAAGCCGCGGGCACGTCTAGTTTATCAATATATTTGGTAGGCGTGTAATCATATTTGGTAGGCGTTTAAACCCAAGCCGTTATTAATAAGAATGTCCCACTATGTAAGAGTAGGTACCTAGACAGCCAGTCGGTCAAGTTGCTGAAACGGCGTTACTCGTACTGTGAGGGTTGTAATATAGCGTTCGCTCGTAGCTCGGAGTATGTACATGTAGGTACCACGCTCCTTGAGATACCATAGGTTCCCCCTTAAATCTGAGTAAGTGGTGTTTAGTCTCTTTACTGCGGTCTGGTCTGGGCTAAAGTTCTCTTACCGAGGAGTGTGTACCGCGCTTCTGGCTCGCTAATTAAGGAGACTTAGGGCTTACACTCTAGCTTAGGTACGTTTCATTTGAGCCCGACCTCTAGCCTCCCGATCTGAGCTATCTGCGGAAACCCTCAAGATCCCGTCTGGATCGAGGGATATGGACTAGTGCCTAGGCTAGGTACTCGTCATACATAGCGTACCTGGCGGGTCGAACGCTACGTCACAAGTCCTATAGAATTACCGAGCAATGGTAATACTTACATGTATGGATAGAGTTTACGTAGATTATTGAAGTCTGCGAGATGTTCCGCGAGCTTGTGCGGCGCGGTGCTCGGTTGCGCGGCGACTTGTTCGCTGGCGGGGAGGGGCACGCGCACGCGCAGCGCGCACGCGGCCGCCGCCACGCACAGCAGCCACGCGCGCGCGCGCGCTCGCCCGCTGCAGCCGCGCGAACGAGACCATTGACGGGGCAACATTTTCAGTTGCGGCCTGTGTAGGAATTGGATAGTTTACTGAAATCGATACAAATAATCTCGTCAAATAACGCGCGATAAGCCGGTGGTGCAAGCGGGACATGACGTCCCTTTGTAATGTACGGTAATGCTACAGATAGAGAGAGACCTATCAAACAGGCTTGCTCAAGCATGTCAGCTCCAGCAAGCAGACAATCTTGACACTTTATGAATTATGATATAAAAAAAATACTCAATCATACTATGTCGTTTATTAGCGTTTTAAGAAACCATTGCTATTTTGAATATTGTTTTATAAAATATATAATATTGTTTGTCTTTTTTGTTTTTTTTTACATGTAAATTGTGGGTCGCAACATACGTGGTTTTTGTAGGTGCGCATATACGATTAGATATGTATATAATTCTGGTTAGGGCTGAAAAACAGCGTTGAAGTGTCAACGACACCCCAACCGTTTGCCACACTTTTGGTTTTTAAGCTAACCTATGCATGGACTAGTTTTTATTTCTTTTTATTAGTTTTGTAATTATTTATAAAGAAAAAAAGAAAATTAATTTAGGTATTGCCACAATTTACACAAACTTGGTATGTAAGTAACCAAGTTTGTGTAAATTGTGGCAATACCTAAATCATTTTTCTTTCTTTCTTTATAAATAATTACAAAACTCACTTTGAATTATCCAAAAAACAAGCACCGCAAGACACGCGACCACTGAAAAAAAAAGAAGTCATTAATGAAAACAATAAAATTAAAGCTGATTATCACCCCGTAAAGAATTGCTAAACTAAGTGGAGGTTGATGTGGTACAACTGATGAGTGGTGACCGACGTGACCGTCGAGTATTCAATATTAGTGACCTAGAACCACGTACCGAAGAACGCAACAAACATTACATTATGATATGACTTTCTGTATTTATGGCTAACAAAGGGATCCGTTAATTAGATTAAATAGGTCTCGTCCGAGTGACACGAGCGTCAGTCCATCTTTTATTTCTATCCAGCACCCCGATGCCCGAACAAGGATATTGTCGAATTCATTAATGGAGTGTTTGAATGAATTAATGTTTTAGGTAGGTATTTGCATTAGTGCTAATGGCCCCTCAGTAAACTTACCTGGAAAGCGGCAGAAAGGATTTGATTACGGGACACACTGATCTCATGCACCTTAAAATTAATGAAAATGTAGGATTTACGCGACACGACACAGTTTCGTTCGCCGACTGCGGAAACACTGGAGATAACAGCTTCCGAGCGAGCGACGCGGGGGCCGGCTTTGGCAAAACTTAGTACAGAAATACTTACAATACTATCAAATGGAGCTGAGGTTAACGCACCAGCTGATGCCGCAAAGAGAACTATGATGTAGACATTTCTTTTAGGCCAGGGCTCACGGTGCAGTTACCCCGTGTTAATTAAGTACATGTGTGCCGGAATGGCGTGTGTGTCTATAAATAGACCGAGGCGCTGCGGCAGTGTAAACAAACTAGTGCTGACTAAGAACACGATGACTGTAGGTACCTATGTAAGTCCTTATTATTGGTATACTAGGAATTCCTTATGTGCCGGCTTCGAAAGGTCTTCTTATGGGTGGCCTGCTAGATTTATAAATACATAACTGTAGTCCCACGACTACAGTTGTGTAACTACTAAATATTACTTATATATATAATATATATATTTTAATTCAAAATAGACATGCATTTAACCTCGATTGCACCTGATGTTAAGTGACAATAAGGCCTAAGATGGAGCATGCTTGGCTAGAAGATGCCTATTCACTCTCGACTTGAAGAGATCCAAGTTATATTTTTCAGGAAACAGGTGCGCAGGAAGAGAGTTCCATTCCTTAGCTGTCCTCATAAGGAAAGTAGACGCAAAGCGTTTCGTACGAATCAGTGGTATATCGAAAACATAAGGGTGGAATCCAAGTCCTCGCCGAGTACTGTATTGTCTGAACGGAGACGGTGGAATTAATTCATGCAGTCCTAGTGCACACTCACCAAAGTGTATCCCGTAGAAAACCGATAAACAGGCGACTTTCCTGCGGTGTTCGATATTTCGTCCACATGGATATTAAAAACAACTAAAAAGTTCATCTACAAAATTTTTGAATAAAATTGAATAGAATCTTATCGTATGCTTATACAGATTACAAGGTGATCAATCCAAATGGGTCAGTAGGGAGAAGACACAAACTATGAGAGGTAGGGAAATCTGTTCTACTGATTTAAGTCTCTGGAGCGGAGCGGAGCGAAGAAATGCACTACTGATGGGCTTCACGAAGCAGCAGCCTGATTGGTTCATTTTCTTCGCACCGCTTCAGTGGATGAGCAGGAAACCAGTCGCCTTTCGAAAGCTTCTAAATAGATGGCGCTAGTGTTTTAAGCGACGTCTAAGCTCAATTATTACAAAATGGTTTTTATCGGGGGAACAGGAGCTTTTGTGAGCACTGGCTGTCTTCTTCTTCTTACATTATTGGTGCGTTATTTAGTTGTTATATAAATACTAGCTGTGCCCCGCGGTGTTACCCGCTCATCCCACGGGAACACTAAATTTATTCGGGATGAAAAGTATCCTATGTCCTTTCCCGGGTCTCAAACTATCTCCATACCAAATTTCATCTAAATCGGTTCAGCGGTTTAAGCGTGAAGAGGTAACAGACAGACAGACAGACAGACACACTTTCGCATCATTTATAATATTAGTATGGAAGTATAGATTAGCCAGGGGTTACTTACTTTTAGGACCGATGTATGTCCACATCAAGTAAGTTTGTGTACTCGACCAAGTGTTCCCGGGACCACTCCACTTTCAGGCCCGTCACGCCCGTCTGGTCAGATACAAGTAGTATAAATCTCTCACAATTGGAAAGCCGGTCAAATTGAATTTTTAATATTTGACAGATGTAAATAATTATAAAAACGGTATAAACTCACGTAAAAATTGTCAGGAACGGCCCGACGTTACGTGAGTTTATACCGTTTTTATAATTAGTAAAGATGTCTCACGATAGTTTTAATAACATTAGATGTAAATAAGTTGGTAAAGCTAGTTAAAACAAAATTTTAGGTAGTCTTGAGTTATGATAGGGGGCTAAAAGTGAAAAGATTTAGCCCTCATATTATGATAACCCGCGGTTGGTGCATCACACTGCCGCGTCTTCATCTCGCGGCCTCTCACAAGTAGGCGGGGCTGGTGCTCGCGTGTTCACGTCAAGCCGCACTCATAAAAATAGAAGGAAAACAAGTACTTAAATCGTTTTTTTTTTTTATTATGAAGATGGTTTTTTGCTTTCATGACCTTGCGATCGTCATATATTTATTTTATATAAAGGGCTTCTTCCACAAGTGATTATCTGAGAAATTTCGATATTGGCAGTCAGTCTCGACGTGAACGCGCCATGTTAAAAATAAAGACTTCATTTACTTAATCGTTTTAATTCATGTATTAAAATTTTGACACAAGTCGTCCATGCATGTTCTAAAAGATAACATTATCAATCAAGGTAGGTAATCATCCTTACCTATTTATACAAAATTCAGTTCAAATTTATTAGGTATCTTAATTCTTAACATAGCTTAATTATTACATTAAGTAACCGTAATTTTCCATTCGATCCACACGAGTCACATATCAGTCGTAGTAATTGTTCGTTTGTGACAAACAGTTTGTTCATTAACATGGCGACCGACCCGACACCGCGGGTGCCGCTCCACTCGGGCCGCCGCCGCCACACCCGCCGGCCCGCACCGACACTAACCGCCGCGATCACAACCTTCGAGGGGGCGCCCGGCCGCCGGAACGATCACAATTTTATTCACCTAAAGATTAACTTCCCCGGCACCCCCGATTACCGTAAAAAAATAAATAAATTCACTATTCGCACACGTTAAACGTCCGGGAGGCGGGCGGCGACGTCCCTCGGGACGTCCGGCCCGGGCTACCGGCGCCGGCGCCGGCCCTTGCGGTAGCCCTTGCCGTACCAGCCGCCCTCGCCCGCCTCGTCGTCGCTGCGCGCGCCGGCCTCGTCCCGCGGGCAGCACGTGCACAGGTAGCGGCGCCCGCGCACGCGCCGCCACACGCGGCCCGGCGCCGCCGGGTCCAGCGCCGGGTACCACAGGCAGCGCCGCGCGCGGTGGTGGCGCGCGCACCAGCCGCACTCCCCCGCCGCCCGCGCCGCCCGCGCCGCCCCCGCCGGCTCCGGCGCCAGCATCGTGTGCAGGCCCGGGTACAGGCGCGCGCGGCACACCAGCACGGCGCGCGCGATGAAGGCGGCGGCGGCGCGCGACGCGTCGCGGTCGTCTTGCGGGCCGCCGCCCTCGTCCTCCTCCTCCTTGGGCGTGGGCGCGGCGCGCGCGCGCAGCACGCGCAGCGCGCGCCTCGGCCGCGGCGCGTGCTGCGCGCGCAGCAGGATGCGCGCCGGACCCGACGCCATCGACACCTGGAACGACGAGACGACTCGGCTAGATTTCGACCCTTCTAGTAAAACGAGAGGCTCGCGAGACGTGACGTCACGTCCCTAGAGACCTTATATTGGGACTCGCGACCGTTTGAAGTGTTTCTATTTTGTCATGCGGATTCAGAAAAAATATTAATCTCAACGAGTTCGATATTTTAATAAAATAGTTTAAGTACAACGATAATTTCACTTATCTATCGAGTGATGTACGAGGGTGACACTGAAAGTTTTTAGAACAGGCCACTTGTAAACGATATCCCACCAAAAACATTTCATGTAAAATTGACGGCCAAGACTCACATTCTCATAACGCTTTCGCTGTAAAAAAGTTATCAGATCCCAGGAAAAGCCAAGCCCCGACTTTACTAACCCCACCACCTTGGTTTAAAAAGTATGGCATCAACTGGCTTCAAGCCCCTAAACCCGGAGTTTACTAACCCTACACCTTTGTTTCAAAAGTATGGCTTGGCCGTTTCATAGAGTACCGTAAATAAGTCCAACGGACCGTCTGGCCCATATGGTATCAAGAAACTAAGTTTATGTCTGTGATAACATATACTTATAAACTTAATTCCTTACGATATAAGCCGGACAGTCCGCTAGACTTATTTACGGTAGTCTATGAAACGGCCAAGCCATACTTTTGAAACAAAGGTGTAGGGTTAGTAAACTCCGGGTTTAGGGGCTTGAAGCCAGTTGATGCCATACTTTTTAAACCAAGGTGGTGGGGTTAGTAAAGTCGGGGCTTAGGGGCTTGGCTTTTCCTGGGATCTGATAACTTTTTTACAGCGAAAGCGTTATGAGAATGTGAGTCTTGGCCGTCAATTTTACATGAAATGTTTTTGGTGGGATCTCATTTCTTTTTGTAAGGTGCTTTAGTTTTTTTAATTTTTTTGGGCTGTAGGGTTTCTTGAGCGTCAACTGAAGTAGACAATTGTGTATTTAAGAAATACTTAAGTTTAGCCCCATATATATATACACTTTTATACCCTATTATGGGAAACCCATACAAACTTCCATCCCCTTATTTAAAGGGTGGGGGGGTGATTTTTTAAAAGTCCTACAATATGTATTTGATTTATAACAATGAGTCCCTATAGGTTTCAATTTTCAGACCTCTAGTATCAAAATTTGCGGAAGTTTCATACAAACTTCCATCCCCTAGTTTAAGGGGTTGGGGGGTAAAAGTTCCAAGTTTTAGAATTATTTTGTTGTTTGTGTACTAATACTAGCTTACATACCAAATTTCAGCTTTCTAGGTCACCGGGACGTACCCCAGAGGTTTTGATACGTCAGTGAGTGAGTGGCAAAATCGGCGTATTTTAGGTACCAATAAAACCTAAAGTATAAAAGCTAGATCAATTAAATTAAGAACATTTCATATGTTCCCTAACTGCATCTTAACCTGTGAATTTGGGCGCTCTTGTGTTAACTGGGACGAAGCTATGAGGGTTTGAAAATTAGACGAAACGGTTCGAGAAAAGGTAGGTAGTGCCCCGCTTCTTTTTTGCTCGTCTTGGCGGGGGCACTACCGTGCCCCCAGATAATAAAAAAATAAGTTTAGATTTTGAAAATTCATCTCTCTGCGAATATTATGGTGTATGTATTTCATTCGTTTGTCATTTGTTTTACGATTTGGCGGTAAATTAAAAATTGTCTCTTTCACGTCGGCATGAATTTTTGGCGAGAAAATTTTCGTGCAGTGAATTTTTATGACTTTTGATGGCATTAAAGTCAACAAGAAAGTTATGATAGACTTCGATTTGCCTTTCATGATAAAGCCCCATTTCGTGCCACTGTTTACAACTGGTTTAATGAGTTTAACCGTGGTCGCACTAATTTTACCGATGATCTGCGTGAGGGCCGGCCTTCGACGGCGACGACTGAAGACAACATCAGTATTGTGCGGCGTGCGATAGAGACTGACAAAAGAATGTCCTATCAGCGGATTCAGATGAGCTTAGGCATTAGTATGAGTTAAGGGCACAAATTCCTCCATGCACATTTAGCAGTTAGGATTCTTTCTGCCCGGTGGATACCTCATAATTTGACAGAGTCCCAAAAACTCTCTTGTGTTGATTGGTGCCGTGAAATGGTTCAAAGATTTAACGGAGATGACTCAAATGCAGTTTTCAACATGCTTACGGGTGACGAAAGCTGGATTTACTGTTATGGATCTGAAACTAAAAGGCAGTCTGCTCAGTGGGTGTTTCCTTCAGAGGAGTTGCCAGGTAAAGTGAAGAGAGGTCGGAGCGTGGGAAAAAAGATGTTGGCGTGGTTCTTCCGAATGACAGGTCATATCGCAACAATTGTTATAAAGGATCAAAACACAGTTATCGCAAACTGGAACACTAACAAAAGTTTACCACTTTTCTTGGAAAAAGGTACGGAGAAGCGACCTCGCAGTAAGCTCCTCCTTTAAGGCTGATTTAGACGATGCCAATTTTGAGACGCCTAAATTACGGCGCCAGTGATAACCGCACAGCACACCTCCGACCGTTTAGACAATGACTATGTTCAGCCGCCTAAATCTCGCCGCCAGTCGTGTTTACACAGTGCTTTTTTTCAGTACCAGTCATTAGTGGCAGCGAGAGACGCGGAGGGGGGGGTCACTGGCGCCGAAAAATAGGCTCGTGTTCTATTCCGCGCCAGCGCTGGCATGCGGCGAAAAAATGGCGCGGAAAGTGTTTATACGGTGCCTTTTCGAGGCGCCGTAATTTAGGCGTCTCAAAATTGGCATCGTCTAAATCAGCCTTTACAACGACAACGCCTCGTCGCACACCACCAAGCAAACGATCGACTATTTGGCGATGTCAGACGTGGAATTACTTGGTCACCCACCGTATAGCCCCGACCTCGCACCTTGCGATTTTTATTTATTACCGAAAATAAAAGAAAAACTTCTAGGAAAACGTTTTATGGACGCCGAGGAAGCAGTGGCTGCGTGTCAAAGGGTAGTCGAAGAGAACCCTAGGGACGAGTGGGCAAAGCGCTTTTCTCAGTGGTTCCATCGGATACAGCGATGTATTGATGTGAAGGGAAACTATTTCCAAAACATATAATAAAACTAACAACTTGCTACTTTGTTCAGTTTTTGATTTTCTAAAAACTTTCAGTTTGACCCTCGTATGTTATTTCAGAACACGGTATGTTAAGGCGATAGGGATGTTTTCTTACTGCGGGGGTGCTTCTCGAGTTAAACAAACGTGTGCTCGGTATCGTTTCTTTATTTTAACTAACTTCAATATGGACTGTATATAAATCTATAATTAGGCATGTATAGCACTCGCGTGTATCGCATGAACTTTAAAAGTCTATAATGAATTGGACATTCCGCCCACCAAGAACAAAGTTCTTAATTAACATGGCAAAATCTAGAGCAACCTTACACACTAAAATCATTATTATAACACAACACTATACTATATAACAATAGTAACAATTACAAATGAAATACATAATATGTATTACTAGTTAGAAACATAAACGAAGTACAAAATCAGTAATAATCTAACAAGTATTTTCATTTTGTAATGACACAAAGTTTACTAATTGGGCGTTTCAATATTCCTGATTTACATTTTACAGAAACTACTCTCGTTATGTTATCAGGTCCAGTATGTTTTTCTACGATTTTACCTAAAATCCATTTTGCAGGAGGAATATTGTCCTCTTTCAATATAACAACATCATTGACTTTAGGCTCAGTGGTACAATTGGAATGCCATTTATATCTCTGGTTTAGGTTAACTAAGTATTCCTTGTACCATCTATTCCAAAAATCTGATACAATTTTTTGCGTTAAGCGCCATCTGTCTAAACCAATTACATTACAATTTGTAACATTTTCATCAGCTATATTTAACAATGGTTCACCCACTAAAAAGTGACCTGGTGTCAAGGGGAGAGGGTCGTTTGGATCATCACTAAGCAATGTGATAGGTCGTGAATTCAAACACGCTTCCACTTGCGCCAGGACTGTCGCCATTTCCTCATAGGTAAGTGTGCTGTTTCCAACTACCTTACGTAAATGTCCTTTTGTACTACGGACGCCAGCCTCCCACAGCCCTCCGAAATTGGGTGCATGGGGCGGTATGAAGTGCCAGGTCGTGTGCTCCAGCGTTAACAAAGCTGCTATCTCCTCAGGCAGCGATGACTTGGCACTGTTGAACATTTCTCGCATCTCTCTGTCTGCACCAATAAAGTTAGTGCCATTGTCACTAAATAAATCTCGACAGTGACCTCGTCGTGCAGTAAAGCGTCTGAACGCTGCGATGAAACCTTTGGCAGTCAAGTCCGTGACTGCTTCCAGATGGATTGCCCGGGTGACCATGCACACGAACAGACATATATAGCCTTTATACGATTTCGCTCCTCTGCCTGGTGAAAATCTTATATTTACGGGACCACAGTAATCCACACCAGTAGATTTAAATGGTTTACTGGGTTTGAGTCTCGCTTCGGGAAGAAGTCCCATTAATGGAATCGACTTCTTCTTGGAATATCGCAAACAGGTAACACATTCTCTGTATATCTTCTTGGCACGATCTTTAGCTTGTAAAATCCAGTACTTTGCTCTCAAGAAGTTCAACATTGTTTGTGGACCGCCATGCAAAGTCCGATGGTGAGCATCAACAATTATAAGCTTGCTAACGTGACATTTAGCAGGCATAATTATTGGATGTCTCGTATCATAAGATGCATCCGATTGTGCGATCCGTCCACCCACTCTTAATGTCCCTTTTTCATCCAAAAAAGGACAAAGTGTGCGAAGCTTGCTTTTCTTTGGTACCACTCCTCGGCTCTTTAAATGTTTTATCTCTGTGGAAAACTCGTGATCTTGAACTCGGTTAATACACAATAGCAAAGTAGTATTCATCTCATTAGGTGTTACAAAGGCAGGTAATTTAGGTCTCTCATTTATTGGCAATTTTAGATTTAAAATTCTTCTGCAATACGAAATTACCTTTAATAATCTCGACAATGATGAAAACCGCGACCATATTGATGGTTCCTCGTCTATGCTTGATAAAACAGTTAAAGATGTCAGTCTCTCCTCCTCGTGTGTGTCTTCTACAGTTATGTTGTTTGTCTCTATTTGTATCTCTGCTAGCCACTGTGGACCGCTCCACCATAATGAATGATTTAGCAACTCTGTTGGATGTAAACCACGTGACGCGCAGTCAGACGGGTTCGACTCAGTAGGTACATGGCCAAACTGCTCAAAATCCATAATATTCAGTATCGTAGACACTCTGTTACTCACGAACGTAGTCCAACGAGCTGAGCCTGCCTTGAGCCAAGCCAGCACGATAGTGGAGTCTGTCCAGCCATATAGATTCTCCTTTGGTATTACCATCACCTGTGCCACCTCAAATATGAGTTTAGCTCCTAAAGCCGCAGCACATAATTCGAGCCTCGGAATGGATATCTCTTTTTCTGAGGGACTTACCTTTGTCTTGGCTGTCACCAAGTGTACGTGTACTCTACTCGACTCGTCAATCACTCGAACGTAAACAGCTGCCGCAAATGCTGACCTTGAGGCGTCTGAAAATACGTGTAACTCTATCCTTGAGCTTCGTGTAGCATCTATCCACCGTGGTATTCTCAGCTGCTGCAGATCCACTAACTCATCTCTGTAAACTAGCCACTCACGCAATAAATCCTCTGTCAAACAATCATCCCATTCAAGGCCAGACTTCCAAAGCTTTTGGATGAACATTTTCGCAACAACGACGACCGGAGAAATCCATCCAAGTGGATCAAATAGCCTTGCTACATCAGAGAGTACTTGTCGCTTTGTGATTGGATCCTTAACTTCAGGCAAATTTAGAGTATATCCAAAATTGTCATCTTCTCTGTTCCAACTCACACCAAGAACCTTAATTGATTTGTTAAATTTTATACTTGCTGCTTGTTTTTCTATATCATTACTCATTCCCATTTCTCTTAAGACAGATTCACAGCTACTATTCCATTTTTGAAGTTCAAATCGGCCTGTTCTCATTAAATCGTTCATCTCATGGAATATTTGTATAGCCTCATTCTCAGTTTCAGCTCCTGTAATTAAGTCATCCATATAGAAATCTTGTTTTGTTATTTTCGCTGCTAATGGATACTTTGCTTCTTCTAATTCAGCAAGACGTTGTAAAGCCTTGACGGCCAAATATGGCGCACACGCTGTACCAAACGTTAGTCTCAATAGTGTGTAGTGTTGTATCGGCTCTGATCCATCTGAATTAAATCTCCAAACGATTCTCTGAAAGTCAGTATCTTCGTCAGCGACGCGGACCATTCTATACATTTTAATAATGTCTGCAACAATACATATTTTGTGGCTTCTCCATCTCATCAAAATGTGTCTCAAATCTTGCTGTAGTTTCGGTCCAACAAGAAGGTCATCATTTAAGGACACATTGTTCTCTCCTTTGCTCGATGCATCGAAGACAACTCTTACTTTTGTCGTATCCTTGTCTTCTCTCACTACAGCATGATGAGGAAGGTAAACAGCTTTTGGATTCTCTAACTCACTCTCGGTAACTGGTCTCATGTGATTTAAACTCAAATATTCTTCCATGACTTTGTTATACTCTTCTCTTAGGTTAGGCTCTCTCCGTAATTTTCTTTCTAAAATCTCTAACCTCTTGATGGCTATCACTTTAGAATTACCATATTGACACTTAGGGTCATTTGAAGTGAATGGCAATTTGACTACCAGTCTTCCCTCTTCGTCCCTGACTGTTGTTCTATCAAAGAAATCTTCACATTGCTTCTCATTCTTCGTCATCTCCTTTTGTATCATGTTCGGTTCGTTCTCCATCTCCCAAAACTTCTTCAATAAATCATCTTCCTTCATCTGTACATGCATACTCGTAAAATTGGTATTTGCTTCACTCTCAGATCCTTTCGAAACTCTTCCCGACAAAATCCATCCGAAAATACTATTTTGTGCCATCAGGCTCCCATTTACCTGTTTGACCATTCCCTCTAATAGTATTTCTCCATAGACCTCTGCACCTAAAAGGATATCAATTTTACCTGGTGTTGTATATGTCGGATCAGCTAAAGGTAGGTTTCCAATATCTGTCCACTCAGGCACACTAATCTTGGTTGCTGGAAGCAAAGATGTTAAAGAATGTAAAACATAAGCATTGACATGAATTGAATCAGCTGGATTATGGCGTGATTGCACGCGCAGTGAAACCGTGTGTTTGATCCTCATACGACCGTCTCCTAGCCCTGACACAAAACCACTTACAGGTTTACGCGGGAGTCCAAGTAATTGTACAGTATTCTCAGTAACAAAAGAGGCTTGAGACCCCTGGTCTAATAAAGCTCTAATAGTTTGTTTACAACCAGTTGAATTAAATACCTTAACTCTAGCAGTCGCCAACAGTACGCTATTAGGTTGAAGCGTACCTCTCGAAAACGCAGCTGTAATGTGCGTGTCACCTCGTGATGTGCTCTGTCTCTCTGGTGGGGGGCCCCTCGGTGATGATGACGCCGCAACCTCGCTCGCTCCTCCGGCCTCCTGATTGGTCTCTTTATATTCTCGATCAAAATGTAGCAGTGTGTGATGCCTCTTTCCACATTTTCGGCAACTCAATGACTGTCGACACTTAATCGCTGAATGAGTAGGTGACAAGCAGTTAAAACACAGTCTATTATTTTGCACGAAATCTTGACGCTCCTTAGGTGTCATTAATCCGAATTGCTTGCACTGATGAATGTAGTGGTTCTCATGGCACCTCGCGCACTCGATGTCAGTTGTCTTGTTTTTGTTCTCAAACGACGTATGAAACGTTTTAGCTTTCACCACAGGTTTAACATATTGCGAAGGACGCGCCGCGTTAGTGTCAATCATCTCCAAACTCCTGAATCTGTACTCCAAATGTTCACTTAACTGCAGCCAGGTAGGTAGCTCATCGCCGAGCATATTCAGATGATGTTCCCACTGCTTTACGGATTCAGTGTCCATTTTTGTCATAACTAAAAACACTATAATGGCGTCCCATGAGCTTGTACTAATTCCCATATTTTGTAATGACTTCAAACATGACGACGTAGTATCCAACAAGTGCCTCAGCGCGATAGCAGACTCCGTGTTTATTTTCTTTATACCAAATAACTTCCTCATAACCGCATTACAATTATATCGCTTGTTATCGTAACGTCGAACTAATTGCGTCCAGGCCTCCTCATAATTCGCATCGGTGGTCGAAAAATTACGAAGTAAATTCAACGCTTCACCTGATAAATTGCTCTTTAAATAGTGTAATTTTTGAACAGCCGTGATATTTTTATTGTTATGGATTAACGACAAAAACATATCATAGAACGTTTGCCAATCTTCATATAGGCCACTAAACGTAGGTAAAGTTATTCGTGGTAGTTTAACTTCACTGCAGCGGTTATCCATAGCGGCAACCACCCCCAAACTGTGAGGCGATGATTGCGTATTTATCGGCAAAAAACTTTCAATATTTTCCAGTAACACTGTTTTAAATTGAATATAAAATTCCTCGGCCTCCTCGTATGTATTCTCTGTAAAATAAGATTCAACTCGATCTTTCGACGCTTTCGAAATAACCAATTTGTGTCCGATTTTAAAGTCCTTAAATTGTTGCTCAAGTACTTCAAGTCTCGTTTCTAAATATGGCCGTTTAATCCTCTCTTTGGGCGACTTCTTGAAGTTCTTTTCTCCATTTATCATGTTATTAAATAACTCCATCTGGTAAGTAATTAACTCATCTAACGTAGGCATGATGAATCACTCGATAATATTCTCCACAAACAGTATATAATACGCGTAATTTAAGACTCAGAAGAAATGTCTCGAAAACTCAGTTTTTATAGCTCAGTTCGTTATTTTAACTCACTCACTCAATGTCTCATAATAAAAGTTAACGAAAATGTCACAAAAATCACTTATAAACACTAATAGTTCTCAATACTCAACTCGATGTTATAAGTTATAAATCGTAATATTCTTAATTGCACTTAAAACTTGCAGTAAGATGCTCGCAGACGAATCCTTATCTCTCGCCTATTGTCTCGCGGACACCGGCCGATCGGTCGCCAGGTGCAACTATCCGGTTCGATTTGGACCATAATGTTAAGGCGATAGGGATGTTTTCTTACTGCGGGGGTGCTTCTCGAGTTAAACAAACGTGTGCTCGGTATCGTTTCTTTATTTTAACTAACTTCAATATGGACTGTATATAAATCTATAATTAGGCATGTATAGCACTCGCGTGTATCGCATGAACTTTAAAAGTCTATAATGAATTGGACACGGTACGTCATTACTTTTTAAATACGTAGCGTTCTTTACGAATACGAGCCGACGTAACAAGAATCCGACGAACTTTTTTTGGGATCATTTCGTTTCACTACAGGTGCATGGAGGAATAATACTTCAACAGAAATTAGACAAAAAATATAAAAATAACCATCGCATAACCCGATCTCGGGTCGTGCTTAGTCGAATTGAAATTTACCTCAAAAGATCTCAGCTCGTCGTCCAGGGGCCGATGCGAGACTCCGTTTTCCAAAATCGGCTTCTCGTCCTCCTCCTCCTTCATGTCCTCCTCCTCCTTAACGACCTCCCCCTCCTTAATGTCCTTTTCATCGTCCTCGTGTTTGACGTGTCGGAGCGGCGCGTGTGGCGCGTGTGGCGCGTGTGGCGCGCGCACCCGGCGCAGCCGCTCCTGCAGCCGGCGCAGCGGCAGCGCGTCGTCCTCGCTGGAGCTGGAGCTGGAGGAGGCCGGCTCGTCGTAGCTGCTGGAGTCGTGCGCGGTGTCGGGCGGCGGCGACAGCGCGCGGCGCGAGCTCGTGTGGCGCTCGGCGGGCGCCAGCGGCGTGGCGTGCGCCAGCAGCGGGTCGCGGCCGGCGCGGTACTTGGGCACGCGCAGGCGCAGGCGCCGCGCCAGCTCGCGCATCACGGCGTCGCAGCGCGCGTTGATCTTGAGCTTGGCGGCCGAGTCCTTGGGCGTCCACTGCAGGTTCACGATGTAGAGCTGCGGCCGCGCGCGCGCCGGCCGCGACATCGACCACAGCCGCGGGTAGCGCCGCAGCACCTGTACGATAATACGCGAGCTTTACCGGTAGTACTCACACGTTCCGCGGTTATACGGGGTGGAACATTTCTAAACTAACAAACTGTAATGGATAGAAATATTTACATAGTTCATTGGTGAAAAATGTCTCAGTCTCACGGTCAGAACGATTCCCTGTTCGCTTAAAATTCTCTCGCTCTGTTCCACCCCGTATACGATTAACAAAAATCTGGGTCGGCCACGCTTTACCGAGAGATCTTATGTGGGAAAGTCGTCTATTTTACTACCGTTATTAGCTTATTATGAAGATACTTTTATGCTACCTTGAGGCTGGAGCCGAGGCACAGGATGACGTCGGCGGCGGCGGCGTGGCGCAGCGCGCCGGCCCAGTTGAGCGGCCAGGCGGCGCGCGCGCGCTCGCCGAAGTGCACGATGGTGTCGCGCAGCGGGCGGCCGCAGCGCGGCGCCGGGCACGTGCGGCGCGTGGCGTGCGCGTGGCGCCGCGTGCGCTGCGTCGTGTCGAAGGCGCGCAGCAGCACGCGCCGGCACGCGCAGCGCTCCGCGAACATGTCGCCGTGCAGCTCGGCCAGCGCGCGCCGCGGCAGGCCGGAGCGCAGGTGCAGCCCGTCGCAGTTCTGCGACACCACGAACTTGACGGCGCCGCGCGCCACCAGCGCCGTCAGCGCCATGTGCGTGAACGTGGGCCGCGCGCGCGACACCTCCACGCGTCTGTCACACACTCCGATGTTAACACCGCGACTTGCTAACGAATAAGCGCTTCGCGAGAATCGGCTTCCCGTTGACGTGATTTGCCGTTTAGTCGCTCGAGGGGTTAAATTATCTAAATTAAGACAAAGGAATTGTTGCTATTCGGTACATGTACGCAAGTTAATGTTTCTGGAGGACCATACTACTTCGTTGCTGCGATGAGTCGCGGTAGCGCGTCTATTTTTATCACGATTTCACAGCCCGCATTCGACTAAGAACCGGCACACACTACGGCTTCTAGTGGCCGCCACAGTACTTCGAGCGTGGAAAAGGGATAAGTGTACTGTGGCGGCCACAAGAAGTCGTAGAATGCGGAGAGCGTAAATCACGCCAAGAGCAACACACATAGCAAACAGGCTGTATAAGAACTTATACAGCCATTATAACTCAAATTGAAGCTGTATAAGCAGCATTTGTGCTAGTTGGGATACGCACCCGATGTCCTCGCCGCGCTGCAGCCGCGTCCACACGCCGTCGGGCCCGCGGTAGTCGGGGATGTCGGCCGCCGTGCTGATGCCCGCGCCCGTGTACACCTGTAAACACACACACACACATATTCACCTCCGTGTAGAGACCTTCTGGCGATCAGTGTTAACCAGCATCAGTCCGGGCCCGTTAGAAAACCTTGAGAACTATTATATAGGACAACAGTACCAACCACAGATCCTAGCGGTTCCGGCTTGGTTCCATTTTGTAATAATATAGCTCTGATTCTGAATCAGACACTGGGAAGTTGGTCAAATTTGCATGGTTAGATTACAGAGAGACAGACATTGGGACAAGTGCAACAAGGGAGTAACTGAATCAAAGATTGCAAAAACAAATTGTCCTCCCCGACCCCAGCCAATTATAATCATGACAGTGTAATAAGTTATAAACCTTAAACATCTGTTGTATCATACAAACAGTGGTGTAAAACATCTATTGTATTGGTAATTTCGTATGATAGTTGCCAAACTTTTACAATTGCAAAAAGTGTTAATGACCTGCAAATTCTTTTTTCATAAATGAAACATCTATCCATTTTGTTGCTTAAGTAACATTGTCAACATTCTGAGTCTTAAATAAATAAAATACATGTTTTGTTGTCATTCGTCATTCAGTCAACATTTGGAACAGCAGTAACAAAATACATATTTTTTCATTTGTTACAAACTTACTACACTACTTATTAAGCTTCTGGCAATTATTACGTTTAAGTTTTCTTTGGATCCTAATACACGATGATTTTTAATCGGTGATCAGGTACCAACTTTTCTAACTCAGTAAATGATGGTGGTCACGTTGAAGTCGTAATTACATGAAAACAAACTTTTATTTTTCTATGATAATTTTTATTTTGAAACCAATTGTCTTAAATTCCTTGTCACCCTACTAATCTGTATTAGTGAGCTTACAACCTTTTTAATAATTTAATGGCATGAGTAATAACTTGTCATTTTCATTTTCATTAGCATTACCTATACAGTCGTAGAAATTTTCGTAAAATTTCCTGCCAAAGCGATGATCCTTGATGTAGGTATCGTACTTCAATAATTTATCTAGTATGACCATGTATCTAGTGGTTATTAGTTTTAAGTATGTTTCAACTTTAAATTAATTAATCAGTGTGGTAATTGCTGGAGACCTCTCCTATTAAGTTTAATTTTAGCTGGATATTAATATTTTTTTACTCCGGATCACCAATTAAGAATCATTGTGTATAAACATTAAATTAAAATATCTATCAAAATTTACCCATAGATATACCTATCAAAATTTTAAAACTTAACAGATTTGAGTTTGCAAGTATTCTTTAAATTTTTTGTTTGTAGTAGGTTATTTTGATAACCATACTGTAACTGTCCCAAAGCATTCCATTCACAGAATCACATTCTATAGCAACAAACCTTGGGCATTTGTTGGTGTGCCTCGGAAAATAAGGTGATTGAATAAAGTTCACAATACCAACACAGCTGGAAATCACATTTTGTGCTTATGATGTACGTCCAAATTTTCCTAACTTCATAGACAAGTTTGCTGAACACTGTTCTGTGGTGGGAGATTAGGACCTTTGATTGTGGATTGGGACCTGGGCTCTGGCTCTTTTAATTATTTCTATGAAGGCAAAAATATCATAATTGTATAAAAAAAAACCTATGTGAATATGAATGAGCACAATGGTTAGTTTGAGTCTAGTAATTAAAGACAATCATCAATGACAATTACGAGGAGTCTGACCAGACATAGGATAATTTAGACGGATACTTAACAAGGATCACTAGGTTGATTGGACGTTGAGCTTGATTGGACATTGTGAAGGCACTTTTTCAAGGTTTGACTGGAAGACCTGTAGCTAAGTATGACAGAAGACGTATGCACGGCGAGAAACGATGGTACTGTACTGACCACGAGATGCTTGGCCTGACGTACGGCGCGCGCCAGCACGCGGCACTTCTCGCGCAGCACCTTGGGGCTGTCCTCCACCTCACGTGCCCGCTCCAGAGCGCGCGCTCGGCGCTCGGCTGCCAGCGCCGCCGCCGCTGCGCGCCTCTCCGCCTCAGCCCGCGACTCGGCTCCGCCGCCTGAGCTGCCGCTGCCGTTGTTGCCGTTGCTGTTGCCGCCGCCGCCGCTGAGCCTGGCGCTCGAGCGCACGACGACCCGCTCCATGGCGCCGCCGTTCACGTCTCGCCCCGACACCCGGCCCTCCGCGCCTCGCCGCTGACGCTGCCCGTCACAACCTGGGAGCTCATGTCGCGCGTGGGAGCTCCCACCGATCGCGATCACTGTTCATAAACATTAACGATGCCAATGGCCGACGATCTGTCAAAATGTCACCTCGACGCTTCTCGTGTAGTGTTGCCGTTCTAGGTTCTATGTCACTATAGGGATAAATTAAGCAATCAATATGAAAAAAGTTATGTCAATGCTTTAGGCCAGATGTGCATGCCCGTGGCTTGTGATCGACCGTGTGTGATTAATGTGATTATTAATCTTAAATTTTAATTGAGAACCAAAAACTTGCGGCACATCTTTTTCAGACTCTATCGTATATTAAGTACGGTTTAGGCGCTCCTGATTCCAAATACCAAATATTTTTTGTTCGGAAATGTAATTGTATGTGTCTCTGAATCCACTCGGGAATCACTAGCAACCTAAGTTAGCAACTGAAATTTAATACATGGGCTAGGTACAAATATAGGTATACTCCTTCAAATAGAAAGGCCCGATTGTACTTGACTTAAGATTGCACTTAAGTACAAGCTTGACAGATGAGATGACAGTTCTTTTTTTTTCCTTACGAATTCCATATATAGTTAATCTATAGAATAGAATAGAATACTCTTTATTGCACACCTCAAGAAGAAAGAAATACAAATACAAATGACACTTAACATTACAATAGAGGCAAACAATAGGCGATCTTATCGCTAAACAGCGATCTCTATAATATTTTTTATTCATTTATTCATTTAATTACAATGTAAGTTTACAGCATACATGACACCAAAGCACTTACACGATAAATTATTACATAAAAAGAAAACAATACATGTCAAAGAAAAAGGATCATTCAAAATAATAATAATACAATATTTTAAAATTTATACATAACAATTAATTCACATTATCTAGGAACTGCTTAGCAATACAGCACAATTGAGCAAAGCGATCAGCAAATATATCAGCATCGCCGTGCTGAGTGAGCATGAGGTATAGCAACGAAATTGCGCGTGCGGTAGGAGCGTGTCGAGCGTGGCACGTGCGAGCGGTCACACGCTGCAGCAGGCCTGGCCGGCGGCGTGGCGCCACCGCCACGCAATCTAAATCTTGGGGGACCCTCGTCGGAACCACCAAACCTATCTTTTCCAGCACAGTCGGGCTGTCCACTCTGTGATGGATAATACACAGGTAGTGGACTAACAATAACAATTTCCTTCTCATCCGTAGCGTGTCTAGCCCCACCATCCCGGTGACAAACAATGAAGGGTACAAGTATGGGTAATACCCATAGGCCTTGCAGTACAACCAACGGGCGAATTTACGCTGTACTCTTTCCACCAACACAGAATATTTATCCTCGTAGGGATCCCAAATAACAGCGCCATACTCCAACCTACTACGGATATAGGCATTGTACAAAACCACAGAAACTCCGACACGGAACTGTTTCGATGCCCTCATGACAAAACCCAAAGCTTTGCTAGCCTGTTTACAAATATTTGTTACGTGTTTATGGAAATCTAATTTATTATCTAAAACTAAACCTAAGTCACGGATTTCGTCAGCCCTTTCCAAACTAGCATTCCCCAGGCAGTAATCGGCTAAAAGTGGTGAGCGCTTACGTGAGAAAGTTATGACCTTGCATTTTGCTGCATTAAAAGGCAGGCGATTTGCAACACTCCACTGAGCTGCAGCATTGATATCGCTCTGCAACGCAGCGCTGTCAGCCACACTACTGACGCCGAGCAACAACTTTAGGTCGTCTGCAAAAAGCAAACACTCAGCCGAGCGAATTGCATCAGGCAAATCATTTATCATCAAGAGAAACAATGTAGGCCCCAGAGTACTGCCCTGACTCACCCCAGACAGCGTGCAGTAATCATTTGACTCGAAGCCACCTACCCTGACGTATTCCTGTCGATCACTCAAGTAAGAGGCAAAGAAACTTAATAGCTTTGGCGTGAAGCCCAGTAATGCGAGCTTCCCCAGCAAGATGTCGTTGTCGACCAGGTCGAATGCTTTCCGAAAGTCAAAATACGCAGCGTCGACCTGGCGCCCAGTATCCATTTCTCTGCAGACGTAATCAGCGAGGGCAATTAGATTTGTAGAGGTAGATCGGGCTTTACGAAAACCGTGCTGGCTGGGGTGCAAACGCTCAGATACCTGTTGACTTATGTGTCGATTAAGGGTCATCTCAAATATTTTACCAAAAACAGATAGAACTGCTATGGGTCTATAAGAAGTGACGTCCACATTTGATCCTCCCTTAGGAACTGGCGTCACTCTAGATTTTTTCCAACGACTAGGATAGATGGATTCTTTGAGCGAGAGATTAAAGACGTACAACAAGGGAGTCACCAAAACGGAAGCACAATCTTTGGCCAAAAATACCGGGACGCCATCAGGCCCTCCAGAGGACCGCGGTTTGAGTTTTCGCATAGCCGCTCTAAAGTCAACCTCATTTATGGAAGGGATCGAGACCGATCGAGAGTCACCAGAGGAGTGGGCCACGCGCTCCGCAGCTTCAGGATCCAAGCGCGGCCTGTCCTGCTGGAACACTGAGGTAAAATACTTAGCAAAGGCATCCGCCGCGTCTTGCCCGCTCACACTACGGCCCTCGAAAATAAAAGATTTATCTCGGTGCTGCCTTTCACTTTTTTTATCTTTTATATATTCCCAAAACTTTACCGGGCAAGTGATAATACTGTTTTGCACTGTTTGTATGTACTGTTTATAAGCTTTACTAATTAAGCTTTTAACATGTGTTCTGTAATACTTAAACATTTGTTTATTGTAATCATTTTGCTCTTGTTTAAACCTTTTCAAATGAAAATATTTTAATTTGATATTACTAATTATTTCGGCTGTGTACCATTTCAGATAAACGTATTTGGAATCGACTCTACAACGGTTTCTTAAAGGAACGAATTGGCCAATACAGGAGTACAGTTTCTCATAAAGGATCTCAGTAGCTCTGTCAACCTCAGTAGCAACCAGGAGATCAGTCCAATCGATAGCAGCCAAGGCCGGATAGAGCTCCTCATAGTTAGCCTTACGTAATATGTAGTAATGTTTTGCATGATATACCTTTGTTTTGTCTAAAAAATATTTGCCTAATTTCAGTTTGCCTAACAACTTTTAGTATAACCAACGGTTTGCCTAATTTCAGTTTTCATAATTAATTTTTCAATACACGATCACTTTATCGAAACTCTTTTAGTCTAATTATCACTTCAAATAAAGTTTGTTTTGTTTAATATTAGTGTAACTAATCCTTATATTGCCGAATGTTATTTTAACTAAAGATTATATTGCCGAATGTTATTTTAAGTAAAAAAAATATTTTTTGAACATAACATTTTCACCTTTAGGCAGGCCGGACTTGGCTTAGGTTAGGTACGACGAAGAGCGAAGCGAGGAGGAGTGTTAGGTTGAACTGCGACCCCAATCTCTACTGCGTGGATATTGTACGTAGAATAATATACTGAGCAAAGTAGGCAAACTGAAATTATACAAAATTTGTAGTAGGCAAACTAGTGTTTATAGGAAATGTAATTATATTAGTTGAATAATAGATAAAATTAAATTATATACATATACAAAAATTAGGTGATATGAAAATTTACCGAAACAAGATTATGCAAAATGTTCATTAAGCGAAATGACGTTCGACTAAACGAATATTAGGCAAACTGAACAAATATGCAAAGTAATTTTAGACAAAATGAAATTAGGGAAATCAAAATTAGACAAAAAAATATTATACGAAACAAGGGTAAACCGTTGTGTATACTTTCGGAATGTGACCAAATGACAAATATCTCATGGACTGTGATAGCTAGACAGTTGAAATTTTCACGGATGATGTACTACTTCTGTCGCCGCTATAACTATAAATACTAAAAACCGAATAAAATAAATATTTAACTGGGGCCCCCATACAACAACGTGATCGGTTGCGTTAACTTTGCACCTCATTTCTTTGCGGCGCGATACATACCAGTTGCAAACTTAAACCAGCCAGTTAAGATTGGAAGTGCTATCGATAAAAATCCACCCAACCAAATCAACAAATATAGTGAAGTGTGCACCCAACTTAAATCATAGACAAGATATAAAATATAAGAAAGCCATAGACACGGTTTCCGAACGTCATGGCGTCGCTGTCAATGTCAACTTCTTTCATAAAGTTTGACAGGTGAGTGAAGTGCGATTAGTGTACAAAAATTCGTAAATCTAGATGAATCTTTAATTATTGAAGTGGATTTTGGTATACATCAATTGAAACGAACGCGGAGTGCCCTTGGTAATATATGTGAAGTAATATTTTGCTGAAAAATCTTGTGTTTTCTTGCAGTTACTTGTCATCCTTTGGAACAACTTCAACATGGTAAATATTAGTTTGTTTAAATGAATACCCATTAATAATTAATGATAATGGCCTACCTAAATCTTTTTTTGTTGTTAACTCTCTTATTGCTACATAACCTCTCTTGTTGTTGCCCCGGCTCCCCGGGCCCCTCATCTGCTCAAACGCTCGTCTGATGGTCGTGTTTCGGTTTCAGCCGCGCGAGATCAAGGACATCAAGGATTTTCTCCTGAAGGCGAGAAGGAAAGATGCTAAATGTAAGTTTTCCCTCGTATTAAATGTAAACGTTTAACATGATATCTGCGTACCTTACCATACCATATACCAATACTAAATAGCATTTGGTTGATAAAACAAGATAACTATAACTTCTCGGTGGTAACTGAAGACTGATGTGAACTGATAACAGTTGTGTGATGCCTGTGTGTTGTTGCAGCCGTGAAGATAAAGAAGAACCCTGAGAATGTAAAGTTCAAGGTGCGATGCTCGCGGTTCCTGTACACACTGGTCATCACAGACAAGGAGAAGGCTGAGAAGTTAAAACAGAGCCTGCCCCCAGGTATGTGCGGTGCGCTGCCGGTGTCTAAACTTTTACAATTGTGTTTTGTATGTGTTAAACCTGATGAAGTCCTTGGTGCCCGCTGGATTTTAAGAACTTGTCCGAATTACATTTTTAAGTTTTCAACAGTGCTAAATAAAAAAATGTAAAGAGTAAATATGTAATGGGTACTAAAAATTATTGAAATATCTATTTGAAGTACATAAATTAAGTCTATTTGTTTTGCTTCATGTTTACTCTGAGCCCCATTGTTGCTTTATTGTTGATTTTCTTTATCTTAAAATTTCTACAGCCATCTGAAATGATATTATTATTATTATTATTATTTAAGCCTTCTATCGGACATTTTTTTTTTTTTTTTTATATATATTCCCCAATGATTATTTCCATTTATTTTTTTTGTTTCATTATTTTTTCTTTTTATTCGTATATATCCCTTTTTTTTAATTTTTGCATGTCCGTTTGCCAGGTGGCAAAGGCCTCCTCCAATCTTCTCCATTCTGGCCTTTCTATGGCCACTCTACCCCATGTTATTCCCGCGACCTGTCTTATGTCGTCATCCCACCGTCGCAGTGGTCTACCTCTCTTCCTTTTTCCATTCCTTGGGTACCATTGCGTGACTACTTTGCTCCATTTGTCTTTTCCTCTAACCATGTGTCCAGCCCATTTCCATTTTTGTCTTCTAATTTTCCGAGTTATATCCTGAACTTTAGTCTTGTGTCTGATGCTGCTGTTCCTTACTTTATCTATTCTTCTGATTCCTACCATACTCCTTTCCATTGCATGCTGGCATATGGAGAGTCTATTTGATATGTCTTTAGTTAGAGCCCATGTTTCACTTCCATATCCTAACACTGGCAGGATGCATGTATTAAATAGTTTACTTTTAGTTGTTATGTGTAAGTTCTTGTCTTTCATCACTTCCTTTAGTCCCCAGTATTTCTTCCAACTGTTCGCTATTCTTCTTTCTACTTCTTTATTTATGTTGTCTTTTGGAGACATCAGTTGCCCAAGATATATATATTCTTCAGTGTAGGAGATCTGAGTCTGGTCCACTGTTACAGGATCTTTGTTGCCATTAGTCATAATTTTAGTTTTTTCCGGGTTTAGTTTCAGTCCTGCTTTTGCACTTTCTGATGCTAGATCGTTAATCATCTTATTCAGATCCACTGATGTTTTCGCAAATAGCACAATGTCGTCTGCGAATCTTAAGTGCGTTAATGTGCGGCCATCTATGCTTATACCCAAGTCTTCCCATTCGAGGCTCCTGAAAATCATTTCTAATACTGCTAAGAATAGTGTTGGTGAGAGGGGGTCCCCCTGCCTCACGCCTTTTTGTATTTGGAACATATTGCCTTTCTTTTCTAGCTGAATGCATGCTGAGCTGTGTTTGTAGATATTCTTTATAATTCTTATGTATTTATGTTCTATTCCTTGGTCCCTTAATGCTTCCCAGATTTTTGTATGTATTAAGGAATCGAACGCTTTACTATAATCGATAAAGGCTAGGTAGTATGTTAGTTGGTATTCTGCATATTTCTCTATAATTTGTCTTACAGTATGGATGTGGTCTAGTACAGAAAAGTCTCTGCGGAATCCTGCCTGTTCTATTGGTTGCTGTTCGTCCAATTTTCTTTCTATTCGTTTTAATATAATCTTTGCAAAGGTCTTGTATATATTGGACATTAAACTGATGGGTCTGTAGTTTCCAATGTCGCAGTGGTTGCCTTTTTTAAACATGAGGATTATGTTTGACTCAGTCCATTGTTTTGGGATGACTTCCGTGTTTAAAACAGTGTTGAATATATCTGTGAGTATAGGTGTTATTATAGGTTTCGTTTGTTTTAATATTTCGTTACATATGCCGTCTGGTCCAGGAGCTTTATCTTTCTTTTGGGTGTCAATAGCTTTTACAATTTCTTCTTGCATGATGGAAGGTACCATTACATTTTCAATCTGAAATGATATATCAATTTGAAATTATGGTACAATAATGAGATTAATGAGTAAACAATTATTGACTATATTTATAATTGTCATTTCAGTACCATGTAAATTTACATTAGTAAGCATCTAAGAGTTATTAAGTTATCCCATAAAAATACCATGGTTTTTTGTAACTCCATTCATAAATTATGTTTATTTATGTACATGAAATCTCTTTACTTACCAAATTTCTACTACAAACTGGAAAAAATGTTATTAAAACAAAAATCAGACAATAATAACAAATCTAGTTCAACATTATACAGTTGATTGTATTTAAAACAGCTTTTGTAAGTTTGTCAAGTGCTAGATACGTTTTAATTCTTTTGTCACTAAGTCCATCTACTTGCCAGAACCTCTTTTAGCAGCTGTGAAAATTTGCTGTTTTGATTTGATGTTAAGTTAAACACATAAAAGCATTAAAAAACTAGTAAGAACCGTTTTAGAAATGGGTTTATGGGTTAATTAAAGGTTTTTCCCATATTTGCTGATGAACCAGACAGGTAATAAAAATGTTTGTTGAAGTCTTTGGAGACACAGGTTCAAGCCCAGCCTAAACCATTACATTTTTCAATGTTTCACCCTGTTGTCTTCAACGTTTTTCTTTGAGCATATTGGACATTTTCTTTCCACCATTGATGTTTTAGCACATTCATACAACCCTGCTGGAGTTTTAATGGCTTTTTTATGCTGCTTGGAAACTATTTAGGCTGGGCCATCAGGCTTTTAATGTACTTTGACTTATTAACTACATTGTACAGCAAAAATATTGCAAAGCTGATCCAAGAACATTATACAGCTATAACTTACTTGAATATCACTAAAATCAGAAACATCCATTTTTTGACTAGTCCCCCTAGTAGAATGCCCCTCTATTGAAGCTTGATTGATACATAATTTGATGTGTATTATTTTTATTTCCTTTTGTTGAACTTTTTTATTTGATAGAGAACAATTTAGTTTTCCTAGTTTATAATGAAGAAAAAAAAACGGAGTTCAACTGTTATATCCCTATAAATTAAATCATGTTGGACAAAGTTTTACAAATGAACAGTAGATGGCGTCTTGGGAATGCCAAGAATCATAAAAAAATAATTCAATCCATCACTCAACTTTTGCATGAAAGAAGGACAAACTTTGTTGCCTGGGTTTGCATCCAGGCCACACCCGGATCTGACATTCTATTTATTTCAGATTTAATAAAAACAAAACAATATAAGTACTTTAAGAGGGCGCCATCGCGTTGGCTAGCTCTCTCTCTCTCACTGAGCGTAAGCGTGAGCGAGATGGAAGTGCGTGCTCGGAAGCGCGGAAATCATGTTTTTTGAGTTGTGGCATACCTAAACGTGTGCATTTTATATTGATAATAGTTTTAGAGTTTTTGAGAACATAAGCATCTATTAAGCTAAAACACATTGTTAAAAACTGAAGGGTTTTGAAGGTCCAACTGAAAATATCTAAAATAATGGTTATGTTTGAGAAATACAAGTATCGAGAAAATTATTACCAATCTTGTTTTCATGTTGACAAGATTGAAGAAAAACTGTTTAAGTTTCTTATTTCCTAGGGTGTTGAGATCTAGGATCATTCACCTGACGAATTTTGCATGGGTGGGCTCTTAATATCTTAGAATTTCATTCAAACCTACAGAAGGTAAGATAATATTATTAGTCTATTGCAGAGTATCTCAAAATAGCCCTGGATACATCTATTAAACCTTAAATACTATTTTATTAATAAGGAGACACTTGGACGAAGATAATATCGGAAATTACTGTAGGGTGACGGTAATGTGTATGGAACAAAATGCTCACAGATTGTTTGTTTGTTGCAGGCCTGCAAGTGAAGGAGGTGAAGTGAAATGACTAGCGTAAACAATAAACCATAAAACCCATACATGTTTCACTTTTTCTCTACCTACACATCGACGCTTAAAAATCAATATAAATTAGACGATTATGGCATTCTATTCTTATTTTTCTGAACCTTACTGCATTAAAAGGTGAAATACGTCAAAAATTTTAGACGGTATTGATTCTTACAGTGCGACACAAAAGAGTAGAAAATAAATGAGGGCGCCACTTCCTTCGCAACTGTCACATTTTGACGTAAAGTGCTTGAATATCGATGGCAAAAAGCGAGAACGTAGTAACCGCCACTTGGCCAAAAAAATTTTTTTTGCATATTCGGAATCAGCGAATTTTTCTGCGTCGACTGGTCTGGGTCCCATGGCTCTACGACGCTTAGAAAAAACTGGACTACGTTGCAAAACGAATGTATTTTTTTGACGATGCCCACATCTAATTGCTGTAAACACCCAAATAGTAGTAATTTTCTAAACGAGTACATTTACGCTAATTTTGTTCTTTCATAAATCAAAGGGTGTGCCGGTTACAGCGTTGCCGAAATTTTGTTCCGTGGCGGTTGCAGCATTTATGCATGTAGTGAAAAAATTACGAACCAAGCTTACTGCAATTATCCTAAAATAAATTATCTATGATTGACGCTTACTACATTTCATTCGAAAATGAATTAACAGCAAGCTACAGTAACGACATTTGAAACACAACGTGAAGTGGGTAGTGCTTGAAGATACAGCAATAAAAATGTGCGCTCGCGGCGATGTGGCTCGTGAATACGACCTGTGATTTAGTCTATCGGCGATCGCCGGAGCGAGTGGGTGTACGTAGTCTGTGTACATGCCTTTTTTTGGATGTAAAATATGTTGCGGGTTTAATGTGAATATTGGTATAAAACATAACTAGCATATTTATTTGCTTTATTAATATTGAAAGGACAGCAAAAATTTTTTTATTACATTTTGTTGGAAGAAAATAACGATGTTGGGGCGCGGGACGCGGCAGCTTTGAGAGTTCCGTGCCTCAATCGCCAAAAACTAAACTTAAATAGGATCACTTTTGTGCCTGTCTATCCATTTGTCGAGACCTTTTTCTCAGGAACGCGTGGAGGTATAAAGCTGGAATTAACATCAAATATCATCAAAGGTCTGCTTATCTTCAGCTTAAAGGCAATCAAAAGATACGAGCAAACACTCACATGATGATTAAAAAAAATTAAAAAAATATTTACTTTTTTTCGGCTTTCTTCTCGACAGCGGCCTCCTCTTGTGAAATGCCGATAAATTCAGATTCAGACATGTAAAGTGGCCTACTTACAGAATAGGTATACATTTCAATTTTGATTTCGATTTAAAATAATGTTTTTTTTTTAATTAGTATAATATGTATATCTAGTTTACGGTTGTAATCGCTTGAAGAAAGTTTTGCTGTAATCTACTACGTTTCACTACAACCATTAAGAGTTAATTGGTCTAACCCCTAAAAAGCTGACTCAAGCCGGATCAAACTAGTTTGGGGTGTCACGTGCGCATCTTTATTGTCTAAGGGCTAGAATCAGATAAGCACTAAATTTGTTGAGCTGTGGTAGATAAACAACTGTCTTCTTCTTCTTCGTTACACTCTTTACAGAGTGGTCGTGACCATTATGCATTTGTGGAGTTCTGAGTGACCCGTTTGACGACACGTCGCCATTCATCCCGTAGGGCCGCTTTCCGTGAGCATTCGTTGACGGTAGCCGACACACTGGCTTTGATCTGGTCGGTCCATCTCATCGGCGATCTTCCTCTGGCTCTGACACCTTCCACTCTCCCTTGAACAACGAGGCGTTCTATGGACGTTCCGTCTCGCCGAGACACGTGTCCAAAGAAGTTGAGGATGCGGGATCTGACGACAGAGAGCAGACGCTCTTTAATTCCAAGCTCCTCAAGAATTGAGACGTTGGTCCGGAACTCAGTCCACGATACACCAAGCATCCGTCTCCAGCACCACATCTCCAGTGCATTGACTTTCTGCTCTTCTGCCGCCCTTAATGTCCATGTCTCAGCAGCATACAGGAATATGGGAAATATGAGGGTTCTAACAAGCCTGGTTTTAGTGGTCCTTGTGATATTACGGTTCCTCCAAACCCTTTTCATCTTGTCCATAGCAGACCTCGCAATCGCCATACGTCGTTTGATCTCATCTACGCAGCCTCCGTTGTTTGTGATCAATGCCCCCAAGTAGATGTATGACTGTACTACTTCACAATTCGCAATTTCTGTAACTTCGGGCGAATTGTTGTTTGCACGATCGACAATCAACATTTTGGTCTTGCTGCGGTTAATCCTCAGGCCAAACTCTAAACTGACGTTCTCCGTTCTATAAAGCAATGCAAAGCATTCTATAAAACAACTGTACAGTATTTAAAATTTACCGGTTAACTGGTGCCTGATTCGATTAATATTTTCACAATAACCATACGCATGGCATAAATGAATAAAAAAATATATATCGGGCAACCTCACACAAATTAATCAAGTACCACAGTAAGCTCTAGGAGGCTTGTGTTCTGGACACAAGTGAACATACTGGTAAAGATAAATACATATTTAAATACAAATAACATCCATGACCCGGGCACAAATATATTATTCGACAAATAATCGAGTTCATCACACAAATATTTGCCCTTGCCGGGATTCGAACCCAGGACCGTCGGCTCAGTAGGCAGCTGCTTAAACCACTGCGACAACTGTCGTCATTCATTTTATCACGGACATAATATACAGCTTTGCGGCTGCTTGAGCTACATCAGCTACCAGCGTTTTGAAACGCAGTACTGTGTTCTTAATTCTGTCAGTTAGTTTTACGCCCAGAATACTGCGTTCCATGGCTCTTTGACAAACCTTGAGGGTGGACTTCTGAACTTTTGTCAAAGACCAAGTCTGCGCTCCGTAGGTCAGGATAGGTCAGGAAGAATGCACATGTCCATCAGTCACTATTGCACTAATTTTCATTACTTTAGAGGGGCGATTTTTGAGTTAATTATGACAAACATTTTGACGAGTGTTATTATAAAACAATGCATTTTAGAGGAATTTTTAGTATTTTTTTAAGAACAGTTATTTAAATTATGTTATTATGAAAACGAATTCCATTGGAATGCAATTTTTAGGTTCCTATTTTAATGTCAATTGATATTCTGCCTAAGAAAAATTACTCCGAGTTTTTATTTAAATAAATAATAACAATTTTAATTTGTACGGTACCACAGTAATATAACGTCTAGTTATTTAAGTTAAATATTAATGGTTCAGTGAGATTAGTTCAAAGAAATTTTTTTATAATTGAGGTGATAGTTGTGTTCAAACAATTGTTTAAGAATTATGTTGAAAACTTACGAGTATATAATAAGTAATACTTACATTCAAAACATCTTTTATAGTTAGTGGGTTTAATAGGTAGTGAGTTTTATATCGATAAAAGTTACTTAAAAGACAATTTAATGCCAAAACTGGAGATAAAATGTAGAGAGTTTTAAAGTTTTCACGGGAATATTAAACCTCATTACCTATAATATTTAGTTTAAGCGGATAACAATATTATAGTCTGATTAACCCTAAGAATATTTATGTTTGTTTTTAGCACGATAAGAACAAGGTTGTGATTTTATAATATGAGAGATTTTATTAGCCTTTTGAAATGTTATAAGCAACGGAGGTTTTAAGTAGCTTTCGTAATGTTTTTATACAGAGAAATTGAGACTAGATAGTATTTGATATGTTAAGACGGTAATTGTTGCTTCTGAACTTTTAATTTGTAAGAAACCTGCATTTAAAATTTGGAAACATTTTAAAAAAGTATGTTGATGAAAGTTGATTGATACTTAAGTCGTTTTATTTTCACAGTTTCTTTTTGCCGGTGGACACTTACCACATTTCAGTTAGTCCTATAAAGAACGTAATGACATTTACGTCAAAATTATTGAATCTTAAAATAAATACGCATCTGGTTACAGCATTTATGCTTTATGGAAATAATACTCGTTTCACCATTTTAGTACATTTATTTCTGGCGTTTACAGCGTTTTCGCGTAACGAAAAAAAAAAGAGTTCAATTGTCGTAACCGCCACTAAGTCGTAAACCAGTCTTTTTTGTTAAATATTAAATATGCCAGTTGAAAGAAAACCATAAGTTATGAATTAGATCCAAATATCAAGCATTTTCGTTCATAAATGAAAGAGTTATGATTTTTTTTCTCGAAATCGAAAAGTTTTTTGGCTCTGGTGTAAAGTTTGCATTTTGGCGGTTACTACGTTCTCGCTTTTTGCCATCGATATGGTAACAACAGGACAATTTTGTATGAAAAATTTTAGTTCCTTTATCATCCGTTTTCTACTCTTTTGTGTCGCACTGTAAGCGTCGATATATTATTACCTATACTACGATTTCTAATTCAAGACCAAAAAAACTGCCACAAGGTTGCCACTACAATAAAATATTTTTACAATAGTAAATTTCTTTTTATTTTTTTAAACACGCTAAGATAATTTATTTATTGATAACTTTAACTCTATGTTTTAACAAAATAACTAGAAATATTTATTATAACATAATTACGAGAGGAGATAATAAAAACTTAAACATCGGAGATTTTTGGTACAAAATCTGGTATTGTACTTGTAACATTGTCCATTTGGTGCAAGCCAAGAAACGAACTCAGATGTCATTTAAATGTTGTCAATTTTGACAGTGACAAATACAAATACAAATACTCTTTATTGTACACCTCCAACATCAAGGAATATACAACACAACATGAGATACATTCATATAACAGGCAGAGGTAAACAACAGGCGGTCTTATCGCTAAATAGCGATCTCTTCCAGACAACCTTTAGGTAGCGGAGTAGTTGAAAAATTAATGTTCGAAATTAGTAGGTGGTGCATAATAATTAAAGGACTAAATGAACGACTACCATAAAAGACAAAGGTAATAAACATACATAAATAAAAATATACAGATATACTTACATAAATACTTAGACATAATAATAAATAAATATATTGTAAAGTAATAAATAAAACAGTATGAGCCACAAAGTTAAAGGAGCGATTATTATTGCAGTGTACTAAGGGAGAGACAAGTAGTGTTTTTTGACGAGGGTTTTAAATGTTGCAAGAGATTGGGCACGCCTTATATCCAGAGGAAGCGAATTCCACAGTAAAGTAGCCCGGAAAGTGAAAGAACCATTATAAAATTTAGAAGATGAAGGGGGAACAGTAAGAACTAAGTTTTGTGCAGAGCGAACAGAACGCAAATAACTGAAGCGCTCCTTGAGGTAGCGGGGAGTTGTGGGGTTAAATAGTACATTATAAAGAAGAGACAGAATATGGGAGTGACGACGAGAACGGATTGAGAGCCACTTGAGCTGAGACCGGAAGTCGGATACATGGTCATACTTGCGTAACCCAAATATGAACCGAATGCAGATGTTTTGGATACGCTCAAGCTTATTAAGCTGCTCCTCCGTGAGGTCAAGGTAAGCTATGTCAGCATAGTCCAATATAGGAAGAAGTAGTGTTTGAGAGAGCGCAATTTTGGTGGCAATAGGCAGAAAATTACTGAGCCTTCTAAGAGAACCGACTGCCGCAAACATCTTTCTGCTTACTTCATTAACCTGTGGCACCCAAGATAAAGTGCGATCAAGAATGACACCGAGGTTTTTTACGCAGTGCGAAAAGGGTATATGAACTCCGTCAAAGAAAACAGGTTGGACATTATCAAAGTCAACCCTGGAGATCAGCTTCGAACTGCCAATTACGATAGCTTGAGTTTTAGCAGGATTGACTTTGAGACCAAACCTATGACTCCAATTTAAAATGCGCTCCAAATCACCATTTACGTCGCTAATAACAGACGCGAGGTCACCGAGAGCACCCTGCGAATAAATTTGAAGATCATCGGCATAAAGGTGATAATTGATGATAGATTATGTGTAATGGAATTTATAAAGATAGAGAATAACAAAGGCGACAGCACTCCACCCTGAGGAACCCCAGCCAGCGTGCTGCACCAAGAAGAAAAGGAGTCATCCACCTTTATTCGCTGCCGACGATCACTTAAGTAACTACGAAACCAATCAATTACTGCAGGAGATATGTTAAGAGAACTTAATATGCCAAGTAAGATGTCGTGATCAACTGTATTGAACGCATTACTGAAATCCAGCAGCGTTAATATACTGTAACTTTCCGACAGTTCATGCCCGACCGGATATCGCCTGTAATTTTAACTAGTGCTGGCGCCGTACTATGACCAGGACGGAATCCAGACTGGAAAGGATTCAGAAGGTTATTTTTATTCAAATAGGATGATAATTGATGTTGAACAAGACGCTCGAGTACTTTAGACAGGAGTGGGAGAATGGAGATTGGACGATAATCAGAAAAGGAGGAAGGATTGGACTTTTTCGGTATTGGGACAATATTAGCATCTTTCCAAAGTGACGGGAAAGTACCAGAAGAGATAGAACAATTTAGGATATAGGTAATAATGGGAACAAGGAGGTCAAGGATAGGAAGGATCATGTTCCGGCTGACGCAATCGGTACCTACAGCGTTCGAAGTTATAGATAGAATATTCTTCTTAACATCACTGTCAGTAAATTGAACAAAAGAAAAAGGGAGTGAATCTGGAGTGGAAAGTGATGAAAGAAATTCAAGGGTGTCGCCCTTAACAGCGCCAGAGAATGTGCTAGAACTAGAGAAATGTTGATTAAGCGAATCGAAGTTAATGTCATTGGTACAGGAATTCGGACGTGTCTTTCCAACTCCAATTGACTTGAGAAATTTCCATACTTTCGCAGGGTCTCCATTCTCTACGGACTGGTGGATATGGCGCCTTTGAGCATCTCGGCAAATGGTACTACAGCGGTTACGTAACGTGTGATAACGCTCTTTATTTCTATCAGAGGAATCCGCTTTATACCTCGACTTGGCCACATTTTTCTTCTCCAACAATGCTTTAATCTCCTTAGTAAGCCAGGGAGCAGGAAGATGTTTTACTTTAATGGAACGGACTGGAGCGTGAACATCATAGAGCTGGATTAGAAGAGAATTAAAAAGTGAGACTGTCGTCAACCGTATTAGCTCTAGAGATAACACTCCAGTCCAATTTAGAAGCATCATCACGAAGCCTGTCAACGTCCAGTGACGTATCTGTCGTAGTTTTTTGGCCTTGAATTAGCAATCTGAGTTTACATAATTAAGAATCACCCGGAAGAAAATCGAATCGTTATTCGAATTAACGCTCGATTTGAATCGATCTAATGATTCGAATTGATATGATGATCAATTTCTCTTATCACTTTTTTAGGGTTCCGTAGCCAAATGGCAAAAAACGGAACCCTTATAGATTCGTCATGTCTGTCCGTCTGTCCGTCTGTCCGTCCGTATGTCACAGCCATTTTTTTCCGAAACTATAAGAGCTATACTGTTGAAACTTGGTAGGTAGATGTATTCTGTGAACCGCATTAAGATTTGATGATTGAGATGCAAAAATAATAATAAATATTGGGGGCTCCCCATACTTAGAACTGAAACTCAAACATTTTTCTTTCATCAAACACATACGTGTGGGGTATCTATGGATAGGTCTTCAAAAATGATATCGAGGTTTTTAAAATATTTTTTTTCTTAACTGAATAGTTTGCGTGACAGACGCTTCCAAAGTGGAAAAAAGTTGGTCCCCCCCCCTCTAACTTCTAAAATAAGAAAATGAAAAATCTCAAAAAAACATATGATGTACATTACTATAAAAACTACCAACGAAAATTGTTTTGAACGAGATCTAGTAAGTAGTTTTTTTTAATATTTTAATACCTAACTCTGCACATAATTTATATGGGGCGCTATACATACCAGGTGCAAACTTAACTTAACCACTTAGGGATGGAAAGTGTTTGTACGGAACCCTCGGTGCGCGAGTCCGACTCGCACTTGGCCGGTTTTTTATTTTATACTATGGAGTATAAAAAAAAGTGATAAGAGAAATGACAGGCGAGACTTGTCGTCATCACGCTACGATGGTTGGTTGGTTTTGTCAATGTCAATCCGTTTCTGTGTTGCCAGTGATGTATCATAATACCGTAAGTGTTCAAATCAATTATTACGATAAAATAAAACTTAGTCAAAGAACATGACAATCGTAATGCATAATTATTATTTGTTGTACGAGCGGCGGCATACATTTGTTTCCTTACAATTATTTAGTTACCATGTTGCGGCAACTAATCGGTGACGTAGTAAGTCTCACTAGCCGGTGCCGTGCCGGTACCCTAGTTTGTTATACTTACCATGGCATGGATGATTCAAATTGATGTGATGATCAATTAATGTGATCATCATACAAATAGATAATTACAAATGAAAACAAACCTAGACTGACTCGCGCACCGCGGGTTCCGTACAAACTTTCACTTATCCCCAGGGATCGGATTACGTTATTTTTATAATGAGTCGCTCTGATTCCCTCGCACTACAAAATGCTACTAATTACTACGTCTATGTAGTTTACAAAAAGATGGAATATTATTTCATAGGCAGGCAATTGTATTTATATTAATATTTTTTGAAACGAACATGTATATGAGCGTGGTTTATTATTATTTTTATTATTTATTACCCATTTAAAATTTTCACAGATGATGCCTTTCTGTAGAAAACAGAACAGTTGAAACAACAAATTGGTACTAAAAAACAGAATAAAATAAATATTTAAAGGGGGCTAGTACCATACAAAAAACGTGATCGGTTGCGTTAAATTTGCACCTCATTTGTATCCGGCGCCATACATACTAGGTACAAACTTAAATTAACCCGGCCAGTTAAGATGGGATAAGTGTTTGTACGGAACCCTCCTCGGTGCGCGAATCCGACTCGCACTTGGCCGGTTTTTCTTGAAAATTCGTTTGCAACAGACGACCCTCCCGTCGCCTCATTAAAGAAGTTATCCGATAAGGTACCAAAGAATTCAGATTTTTATGATAAGGACTTTAGCTATTCAAACTTGACAATGGCTGATAATTGCCAGCTGGGCCGGGCAGCGGGCGCAGGTGCAGGTGCGTCATCGCCCATCGGCCGCTTCATAACCTATTATAGGCACCTACCTACATACATTATAGCGTTTTCATGTGTACGGACTGCCTAGGTATAATGTTTCTATTGAGGTAGGAAAACTGTAATTTTCCGTTTTGGTGCCTACATCTTCTGGTAGCGTGATCAGCGATCGATTTGTCTGTTTCAGGAGGGTTACTCCGACTTCTATACTATTATAAAATCTTAAATTAGTATTGAAAATAAATTTTCTATGGAGGGAGGTCATGATTTCAGGAAAAATCTTGATAGCTTGATGCAGCTTGGTAGTTGTTTTGGACACGCGTCACCGTGCTAACCTGGCACCATCTGTTTTCATAAAATCCTTTGTCCTCGAATGACGCCGAAACGGCTGGACGGATTTTAACCATTTTTGGTACAGGGATAGTTGAACATACAGAGATGGTTATAGGATACTTTTTATCCGTCTACGGTAAAGAAAAAATACGCGAATTAAGTCGTGTGCATCTCATAGCGTCATCAATCAGCGTCCTGAATTTGAATGTAGAAGCACGCGTACCCCGCGGGGGGTCGGCCTGCGCTACCCACCGGGGGACAATAACTGAGGTTGGACGAGTCGCCGACTTACGGACACCCACCGGGGCAGTAGATGGCGTTAGTGGTACACGAAATGATCGTTTTATGATACAAAACTTAACACAATTTTGTTATTATTCATTTCGCGATGCAACAATGGGGACTACCACTCTATTATTGAATTTAAAATTCATGTATTTACTCAGTAGTTTATATAAATATTGACCCTATTTTCATAAACATACTGAGAAGCGGAGAAAAATTGAAATGAATAAATAAGTTGTTTTTTTACACTCTTGAGAGATAATAATCGAAATAAAATCATTTAGAATCAATTGTATCCTTTGATATATAAATATTTACGGAAAGTTAATGAAATATGATACGCGGGAATCACACATAAGTGCTAGCTTTAGTAGGTGCCGTCCGCAGCAGTTTTAGCAATGGCGAAGTAAGTGGTTTGGTCTGTAATTTGTGTATTGTTTTACTAGTTTTTACCCGCTTCGCTCGCGTTAAAACATACGTTCACTATATGTGTCAGTGCATCTGGAAAGGTACCTTGTTGCAGGTATTGAGTTATGCATAGTTCCAAAAAGTAGATTAAATTTGCTATCAATACAAAAAAGAATAATGACTGTAGGTGGAACCACTATTTTTATATAAATTTTTGAATTTTCCACTTCCGAAATGCACAAGTTGAGAAAATTGCATTTAAAGTTTATAGTGGCAAAAAACACACTTCTACTTCGAAGTTACATAGTGAAGGGTATAATAATAATCTTTGAATGTTAAAGAATTATAATAAAGGTGCATTGTCTAAAAATACATGTTAATTATTCTGATTTCTTAGGTTGAACATGCCAGGGTGGAGGAAACACGAAAGTGTTAATTATACCCAATTCATAAAATAACGAGATTAAAACTGTTAGTTTCTCATCATAGTTACATATTCTATGGCATTTTGGGACAATTGAATGAAAGAAAACTCCATAATCATAAAGAAATTTAATAATTACCGCATTTTTAACAGTTACAAAAAAGATCACTTATTGTAGTGTTTGTGGATCTGTATAAAACCTATTATGTGGGTAGTTATGACGTTGTCTCGAGAGTACGGGTGGGAAGACAGTCACGGGAGAGCCACCGGCTGTGACGGACGTCTGACCTGCTGGTGCCATACCGAGCCAATGAGTGCGGTTCTCCTATGGGTGGTCATGGGATCACCACATAATGGCGACGAGGACAAAACATCGTGAGTAAAATAAAAAGAGAAAGGGATATCGGGTAAATTACGATAGTGACATAATAACTAATCAGTTCAATAGTTACCGGTGTTTCTTTCCTTATTGAAAGAAAAATAGTCAATCTATTAGTAATTGAGAGATTAGTCTGATGTTTTAAGACAGTGAAAGACGCAAATTGAGATACTTGTTTGGCATTATAATATATGCAACAACAATATCAACATGCAAACAGATAATCGAATGAAAATAATACAATATTTTAGGCATTCGTAAAAAATCTGTTAACTTTAGCTATTTGACAATATAAAGAAAAAGAACGCTATACAATTAGAGAATCGTTGGACAGCGCCATCTAGTGACGTAATGTTGACATGACGGCTAAACTCATACAATTGAGGCAACATTATGTTTTGTAGCGCGGGTAGTTGCGATTGATAATACATACTTGTGATTACGGTATAGTATACCGTATGCGGTTACCGCATCATAAAGTAGTATTGTTAGTTACTTCCTTTTACGTGTTACTAAGAATGCGAGAAAAATATTTTTGTTAACTTAGCAATAACAGTGTTATTAATATACGAAATGAATTGTGGAAAAATAGTGACGGGAATCGTGGTCTTGTTAGCAAAGGTTTTCTCAAAGTTTACAAATACAAATACTCTTTATCGCACACCTCAAACATCATTGTGGAAGTGACACAGCATGAGATATATTGGATCAGCGGGCAGAGGTAAACAACATGCGGTCAGGTTATTAGTTCTTCGGAATTTATTTACGGTTTGTGTCTTCTGATATACACGTATATTATTTACTTAAATGTCGACTTTTGTCTTAAAATGTGTGCTTAACAAGTTAAGACGTGTATCGTGCAATTGACTAAAAATAATAAGTATAATTGCAACAGATCTAATATATAAAATATGTCAACCCAGCTTCATTCATTCATATTTCTATTTATGCTATGTTCATTTTCTTCCTACAATATACCATCCTTGAGAGATTGCGACTGTGTAATAGTTAGAGGTAGTAGGTATTCCTATTTACTTTATTTCGCACGCTGCAATATTACAAATAACACAAATTTAATGTGATACATAAATCAGGTAAGTATACGGAAGATCATGAGATAGGGTTATATCCTGAGAGTGATTAATAAATAATTATTGGTGTCGATAGTTTCCATTTAATTTCTCGGAATGACAAAATAATGGAACACCATCATCAATGGCCACTGTTTCCTCTACGAATGATTGTTGCAACGCTGTATAATATTTAGTTGTGCTGGTTGATACAGTTCGCTTATGGCTATATTTAAGCCAATGTACAGCTGCCACAAATGTCGCGTATATTATTGTTGAAAAAAAACTGTGGCAATGTTTTCTTAATATTTTTGTGTAAGTTATCCAGTCACTTTTCAGCGTACCTATTTCTTAATGCACAATCGGACAAGCGTACTAATAATATTACACTTATTAAAATAATTTACAGTTTACGTGTAAGATTATACATCAGTACGAGTATTACATCAGTTGTTTACTTCGCTTTCCTATGGGGACATTTACAATGTCGTAGATTACAATACATACCTACGTGCGTGCGCGTACGTTAATCCTTTTAGAGCGCAATGCGCAGGCGATACTTAGCAATATTTATTAAATTATTACATTTCTACTTTTCTTATGTCTACTTCAATAATAAGCACATCCAGTACTTATAGAAAAAAAAAACATTTCTATCATGTCACCTTATTAAATGACGATTACATAACAAGAAATACATAATTTTATCAGATTTTCTCAGACAGTCTTAAGTATAGGTAATCTCAAATGCAGTTAGATAAAAGATTGAGATGGCGACGGTTGATAGTGGATCTACGAGCATTATTTCGAGTAGAAAAAAGGAAAGGGGAAAACCAGGACAAAAAAGAAGGAAAATATATGAAGCAAATAAAATAAGCTAATGCTTTATTATTTTATTATAAAGAAACAAAAAGTCGGAATGTAGATTAAGTTGAAAGTTACTGCACAGACAAGACCCTAGCTCTTGAATATATGATGATGATGATGTAAATGAGTATAATCTGTGTGGTCTTTTAACTTCCTACATTTATGTTTCAGTTCGACCCATTGGTTGACTGGTGGAGAATGCCTTGAGGCATTGAGTCAAAAATATTGGTTATTTTTGTTTTGTGGCGAGCGTTGTGAGTGTGTTTGTGTGTGTGTTAGTTGCTTCCTCGCGCTCGGACGGCTGGACCAGTTTTTATGGATTATGGTGCGGGGCGGCACCCTGGATTGACACATGGGCTGCTTTTTGTCCCGAGAGTGTGTGGTGTCCCCGTGGGAAGGGCGGGTGACGCCGCGCGGCGCTGCTAGTATCGATATGTCCGATTAAAAAACGCTATATTTGACATCGGTAGTTATTACTGCGGAAGATTATCCATATGATTTATCTATATCTTCGTCTAGTGCCCATGGTACGGGCCTGCCGCGGCTTACTGTGGGGTTGGTTCGATTTGTGTAGGGTATTTCGTTATTGTTTAGCGTGGGTAGGCCCCCCACAAGATGGACTGATGACCTGGTGAAGGTCGCTGGAGTCCGCTGGATGCGGGAGGCACAGGACCGGTCATGGTGGCGTTCTCTGGGGGAGGCATATGTCCAGCAGTGGACGTCTTTTGGCTGATAATGATGATGATGATGATTTCGTTATTTATTTGTTCATTCTAATATTCATCCTAAACAGAGCATGACCGCGGGCTTCGTTCGCACAAGAGGAGGAAATGGGTGGTGACTTTTCTTCTCCGTGGTGGCTGGTAACCGTGTGTGGATGTCCGGCTGCATGTGTGCTGGAGGTGGTTAAAATCGGACTGGTCGTGGGGGCGCGATTAGCGCGCAAAGACATATGGGTACACAATTATCTAAAACGTAGATGTTCCGATTCAGTGATCTCTGAGTGGCCCATTTCACTTGTTTCTGTGAAGAGTATCTTCGGTGTACAGACGTTTTAATTTTGGAATTTTATAATGACATATGTAGAAGTAAAAGGGCTGACTGCATTTCATGGGCAGCTACTATACTTGTTGCAGTACCTACTTATACGAATTTAAATATAAAGTATAAATTTGGATGTGACAAATAAATCACTAAACATGGGGCGTTTTGGTTTCATAGTTTAAGTCATTTTATATCCCTGCCCCCCTTCTTTTATCATTAATTGATATTTCCTAAATTAAACTGAATAAACGATAGGCAACTATCTTTGACTAATGCCATAGTCTGACGGACTATAGCATTCTGTAACGAAGTTCTTATTTCATGCACGCAGCAACGCTTGCAAGTATGACTGCTAAAATTGAAAAATAAAACAGTCATTCACAGTTCATTGTACGATTTTATTTTATTATTTCATCTCTAACTTCAGCTTGTTATAGATTAACGTCTTACCTATGCGGATGCCAAGAAGTTACATTTAAGACATATGTCCTTTTACTAAAGTCCCCTCGACCAGCATTAGACACGATATCTGTTACGGCTGTATGGGCCTACATGAAATTGTAAAACCATGCGTGAATGTGTAACTGCTGTATGGGCCTACAGGAAATTGTAAACCATGCGTGAAGGTGTAATGGCTGTATGGGCCTACATGAAATTGTAAACCATGCGTGAAGGTGTAACGGATGTATGGGCCTACATGAAATTGTAAACCATGCGTGAAGGTGTAACGGCTGTATGGGCCTACATGAAATTGTAAACCATGCGTGAAGGTGTAACGGCTGTATGGGCCTACATGAAATTGTAAACCATGCGTGAATGTGTAACGGCTGTATGGGCCTACATGAAATTGTAAACCATGCGTGAATGTGTAACGGCTGTATGGGCCTACATGAAATTGTAAACCATGCGTGAATGTGTAACGGCTGTATGGGCCTACATGAAATTGTAAACCATGCGTGAATGTGTAACGGCTGTATGGGCCTACATGAAATTGTAAACCACTTGTGAATATGTTACGGCTGTATGGGCCTACATGAAATTTTAAACCATGCGTGTTAAGTTAATGTTTATTAAGTAGAAACACGGGAAATAAGTCAAACCGTTTTAATGGTAGTTTTTAATATGAGAAATCAACTTGATTTACAAATAAAATATAATAAACTTTACTTGCGTGCGGACGCGCCAAGCAGGACTGTCAAAGAAATAGAGATATGAGATGAGTAAGTGCAGGAGCTGCATTGATCTCAAAGTTGCAGAAAATATAACTAATTATATACTCGTGCACTGGTACACTGGTAGGCGTCACTAGTTACGGAGGTGGGCACGAAGCAAACCGACTAGTCAGAGCATTATGTGCCATAAAACAGTTATATTTAAGCAAAAGACAAATAACTGAACAGGCTTTAGGGCAGGCTTTTAGAACATTTTTCTATAGTTTCACCTGTTTCGGTGGGTGCCGTGCGTGCAATCAATAGTAGCAAGTTAGATTTCACCTGTTAGACTGAGTTAGATACCTAATGCAAGCTTCTGTTAATCAGAAGACAGCACCTACAATATTATTGTGATGTGAAGTTGGTCTGATGATGGAGCCGGAGAATGGTAGTGGGAACTCTGTAATATAAATATTCGACTCCATCATGTTTGGGCTTGTTTGCTTGGTCATGTCATGACGACGAGCTATTGAATGTTGTTCAGTAATTTATTTTGGTAAAAAGTTATTACCTTGATTATAGTTTATTGTTCTAAACGATTCGTTCTACTTTGCCCTCTTTCTTGTGTAATATATAATATTAATCCTGTAAGGGCAATGTGTGCCGTAACGTCAATGTGGGAACAGGTTAAAAACATACCAAATCGTATTGAAGTAGTATCACGTAGTTGGATTCTAGGTCAGATAAATAATATCATACCGAATTCTGAGCTTTACGAACGAACTTTTTGATTAAACCGTTTGACAACAACCCTTGAATTACACGTCTGATAAAAATAACTGTGATCTAATAATATTCAGTTGTGCGATCCTGGGTCTCTCGATCATTATATAATACAGATGTAGAATTAGTCACTGAATGGTAATTTGTAAAACAAAGAGCTAGCTGGGAATAACATTTATAGCTGTCAAAATGTCGATTAAATCAAATGAAAAAAAAAATGGTAGTAAAAAAAAAAAAAAACTACCTTCGACTGAGACTCAATTTTGAAAGAGACAGGAAGAGAGGAAATGGATAAAGATGTGCAGCAATTTGAAGCGTAATAAATTGACCTTATAGCTGTACGAAATGATTATCTCTTCATAATATAGACAGTCAAAGTAAACTAAAAAATTACAATAAAAAAGACTTACAAGTGACGATAAATTAATTGAATCTCTCTGGAAAGAGAGGATTAAACTAAACCCATTTATTCGATTAGAAAAACATATTAAAATAAGGAAGGGATGTAGTGTTTGTGGATCTGTATAAAACCTATTATGTGGGTAGTTATGACGTTGTCTCGAGAGTACGGGTGGGAAGACAGTCACGGGAGAGCCACCGGCTGTGACGGACGTCTGACCTGCTGGTGCCATACCGAGCCAATGAGTGCGGTTCTCCTATGGGTGGTCATGGGATCACTACACTTATAATATTAAAAACCAACAAAATAATTTGTATATTCATGCTATATCACTAGATCAAATGGTATTTAGCGTGGTGTACCACAATGGTATAATAGAAATGGTGTTAAAGCAGTTTTTTTTAACAATACAGTTTAGTGACTCGGTCGAAACTTTTGTATGGAAACGTAACTAGGGTACCTTGTCACGACATTTACTAAACTTTAGTAACTTAAACTCGAAGATTACTATTTTAGTACCTATAATGCAAGAAATATCTGTAACAAAATGTTATTTAGGATAATTATAGCGGAAATCAATGTATTCTTATTTATAAAAACTTAATCTGTTTTAGTCGTGTAAGACATCAAGTTTAGCATTTTACTAAACTGGGTACCTTGTCACGCTAAGTCATTATCTTACATAAATGGAGTAACTAGAAAAAATAACTCAATTGTGTACATAACTCCTCTGATCTAAGTAATGGCAAACGTATTAAACTAAAATAAATAGTTATTTCATACAAGAGTCATGCAAGTTGAATGTTTTCTTATAAAAACATTTAGTATTTTTTTTGTTAAAAAAATTATTTTGCTACAGACCGATCCTATACCTTATCTTAGAAAGAGGTAGTTGACTACCCGCGATGGAAATATTGACAAAGTTATTCAAAATTTAAAGGCTTTTAAGACGTGGCGTGACAAGGTACCCTGACTACCTAAACTTTATAGTCGGAGAAATATACTAAAAAAACATAATTTTACTGATATTCTTGTACACACGTGTTCCTTAGGATGTAAATAACCCAATTATAACACAAACCCATTTTGGCACTTTTTCACCAGGTTCCACAAAAACTCATGTAACTCGGTAACTAGATGTCGTGACTAGGTACCTTTCCATATGCACTGACACATATTACTACGACTTCTAATACAAATTTTAAGTTAATTAGTGATACTTTTAAATGTTTTTACTATGCAAATACAATTAATTTCTTTAATTTTAAAACAGCTGATGCAAATTTGACGTTGACATCTCGAGGGCCGTTCAGCGTCAGTATGTGTTTAGTTAAACAAAATGTAAACCAACTATCTCAAACAATGTTTGATTAAACTTTTAAGCAGGGATCGATACCGTTATTTTGCTCCATACAAAATAGCACAAAATAACGTTATTATATTCCGGTTTTTCGCTCATTATCACACATGTTTATATTTTAGTGGGCTAATTTCAAGGATCTATATCTATAACGAAATTCTACATAACACAAGCCTTTCACATTCGAAAAAAAACGCGAAATTAGAGCGTTTTCATGAATACCGGTATCGATCCCTGCTTTTAAGTATTCTAAAGAGATGGTGACTAACAGAGACGGGAGGTAATAAGAAAAAACAGGCCAAGTGCGAGTCGGACTCGCGCACCGAGGGTTCCGTACACACAATTTCCATCCCTAAGTGGTTAAGTTAAGTTTGCACCTGGTATGTATAGCGCCCCATATAAATTAGGTGCAAAGTTAGGTATTAATAGGTATTAAAAAAAACTACTTACTAGATCTCGTTCAAAACCATTTTCGTTGGTAGTTTTTATAGTAATGTACATCATATGTTTTTTTTAGATTTTTCTTTTTCTTATTTTAGAAGTTAGAGGGGGGGGGGACCAACTTTTTTCCACTTTGGAAGCGTCTGTCAAGCAAATTATTCGGTTTAGAAAAAAAAAATTTACAAACCTCGATATCATTTTTGAAGACCTATCCATAGATAGGTACCCCACACGTATGTGTTTGATGAAAAAAAAAAATTTGAGTTTCAATTCTAAGTATGAGGAGCCCCCAATATTTATTATTATTTTTTTATTTTTGCATCAAAACCTTAATGCGGTTCACAGAATACATCTACCTACCAAGTTTCAACAGTATAGCTCTTATAGTTTCGGAAAAAAATGGCTGTGACATGACGGACAGACGGACAGACGGACAGACATGACGAATCTATAAGGGTTCCGTTTTTTGCCATTTGGCTACGGAACCCTTAAAACAATATCGTACAAAAAATCAATTCTTCTTTCCGTTGTACGATATTGGCTGATGAAACTTAAGCAATACGAAGAGATGGTATTGAAAAAGACGGGGGGCTCGGGGGGCACTTAAAAAATGCAACATGCTAAAACTGAAAATTACCAGTAAATCTGATGAAAGGCTAAGTGACCTGTAGATATGGTGATCAAGAAAGAAAAGAAAGAAAACACAAAACCTTAAAATACTAACTAGAAAACAATTCTGATCAAACTTTTAAGTAACCTGAAAAGATAGTCAACTAAAATTGCATAGTGCTCGCATTAAGAAAACACAAATCCTTAAAACGGAATCAAGAAAGCAAGTCTGATCAAGCTTTAAAGGATTCTAAAGAGATTGGAAGCGAGAAGAAAAAACAATATTACAAACGGAAAGAAAAAAGCAAGACTGATGTAACTTTCAAGTAATCTGAAGAGATAGAGAACAAAATGCAGTAGTGCTCGCATTGAGAATATATAAACCTTAAAACGGTGACAGGAAAGCAATTCTGAACAAACGATTAAGTATTCTAAAGAGATGATGACCAAAAAAAGCGGGGGCACTAAGCAAAGACAATAGACTGTGCACAAAAATGTCAGTGGCCTCGCATTGAGAAAACAACGTGTAAAACGGAAACAAGAAAGCAAAAATATGGGTGGCTTGATGTCAAGCCAATGCCAAATGCCAAGTTATGCCAAGTGGACGTATTTTTTTAACGCGTGCGAAGCCGCGGGCAAAAGCTAGTATTCTAATAATATTGCTTGACAAAAGATCGAGAGGGATTGCGCGGTACGAACTTCGAATTTCGAACTTCTGGTGCACTACACAACTACCAGCCGGTCCACGCAACAATGGTCCAAACTGGTTAATACTGCCGTGCTAAGGTAAAATGCGAACTTTTGCTATGGAGCTCCTATAATAGGTATATGAAAACTACCGTGAGTCTCAGACATATTAAAATACCTACGAACGGGCTTACTCAACGTCGTAGAAGTCGAACATCGCTCGCCATGTTTCGAAAGCCGATCAGTCGCAGCGGCGGCCAACCGAGCACTCGCGCGGACGAGTGCTCAGTACCCTTACCATGAGTTTAAAGTGACTGTACTCGCTAGCGCCTGCGCTAACGATTTGTATGGAGAATTAGTTCTCCAAGGTAACTGCTGCGCGGGCGCTGCACTATTCTCCATACCTACAAATTGTTCACGCCGTCGCTAGCGAGTACGGTCACGTTAACTCGTGGTACTGGTAAGGGTACAGTCGGCCGCCGCCGCGACATGTCGAGCGATATCCGACTTCTACGACTTGAGTAAACCACTTTCGTAGGTATTTTAATATGGTATAGTATACCCATCTCATTTCATAAATATTAATCCGCTACCCAAAGGTTGTCTGGAAGAGATCGCTTTTTAGCGAAGAGATCGCCTATTGTTTACCTCTATTGTAATGATAAGTATTATCTGTATTTTCTTTTCTTTCTTCTTGAGGTGTGCAATAAAGAGTAGATATAAGTATTTTATTTTAAGTAGGTACATGACTTCGATTCATGAATAACTTAATTAAACAAATTCTGCTTCAGCACTTTCGCCGCCTCGCACCTCGGCCGGACAGTGCGAACAGCTGGTGCCGCTGCAGATTTTGCCGCGGACAAAAAGCGAGACAAATATTCGGTCCTGGGCGGTAATTATTATTTTATACCCCTTGCGTTCGAGACTACTGGCTGCTGGGGGTCGGAGGCTATTGCCTTCATTAGGGAAGTGGGACGTCGTATTAGGGAAAGGGGGTGTGACGCCCGTGCGGGTTCGTACACTTCGTACCTGGTGCAAAGGTTGTCCATCGCCATTCAACGTGGTAGCGCGGCTAGTGTGATGGGTACTTTTGCGCCGGGGACAACTCGAGGGGGACTTTTTGACTAGGCTTAAGCTAGTCTTAAGTTAGATATTTTTTATTGTATTTTATGTGACATGGTTTTTATTTATTAAATAAAGAATCTGAGAAAAAAAAAAAATATTAAACAAATTAAACCAAAATAGTATACAATCATGGATAGAATTAGGATCTTGATAGAAACTAGTCAGTTTTGTTTTGGACCATTGTTGGGTGATTGGATTATAGGTAGTTTTAATTACTATTTTCACCAAACGCGGCCCGCAACGGATCGGAACGGAAAGAATTTTATGATCTTAAAACGATACTGTGAATCATATATGTAGCTACTGTTTTTAAGTCTACATTACCATGCTGCTCACAACAGCTTGACCGCGGGTGTCTTCCGCGACATACTAGAGTGTTCGTAACCGAAATTAAGTATGCTGCGACACGCGATCGGCTCCGTTCGATTGCGATCAGCCCCGTTCGCTAGTCGTCGTGTGCGATTGGAACCTTCCGGCTGTCGATGCCGATGGTTGATAGTTCGGTGAATAGAGACTTAAGTATTGATTGGGTATGACAAATTTCCAGAAAATGCGACTTTTTACAGTTTTTTAAATATGCATATCTCCGTAACTAACTGTAACTACAACATTGCCTAAGTTTTTTTCTAGCTATAATGCTCCTAAACGAAGGAAGGTATAAGTAAAATCTGAAATAATTGCGGTTTTTTCAATATGGCGGCGGGGGCGGAGGAGGGGGAATTTTAAATTTGAATTTAAACACTCACTAACCATCCTAGACAACATATCAAAAATTCAAAACTGCCGGACCGTTTGTAAGGTAAAACCCCTTTATTCACTGGATTATTTATTTATTTAACCTTATTGCACAAAAGAAAACTTATCGTACAAAAGGCGGACTTAATGCCACGAGGCATTCTCTACCAGTCAACCTTAGGGCAAAAAGGAAAAATTGTAGGCGGTGCAACTAACTTACACATAAGTAACAAAACATAATTATAATACTTATACATAATTTTGCTATACATGTAAATATATACATACTTACATCTAATATAATATAAACATATATAATATAAATAAATATATGGTTACATAAATATATACAGCGATGAAACATACTAAGCAGATAGACTACGAACGAGACTTCATTTCTGCCAGCAAAGACGCTGCACACGGACTTTTTAAACGCTACCTTACTCGGTGCCTGTTTAATTGAGAGAGGAAGACCGTTCCAGAGGCGAGCCACTTGAATTGAGAATGAATTGGACATGAAACCAGTGCGGTGAAGAGGGATAGAAAGGGCGAGATTGCCGGAAGAGCGAAAATGACGGTTACGAGTGGATTCGATATAACAGAAGAAAGTCTTGAGGTAGGTATTCAGGAGATTGTGGATCGTTAAGAATCGAATAGAGAATGCAAAGCATACGAATGTTGCGTCGTTGACGGATGGGAAAACAGCCAAGTTGAGAGCGAAATGAGGACACGTGATCATATTTACGGAGACAGAAAATGAAACGAATACAATTATTAAGAAGTCGATTATGATGGATAGGTGCGGATACGTTTGCGAGCACGGTGCCGATCGTGTGCGTCGACATCCTGTCCATCCCCCGAAAATAAAAAAAAATGCGTCCCCCCCTCTAACTTTTCAACCACGGGTCAAAAAATTATGAAAAAATTAATGAAAATGAGGCCTTATAAGTACTTTCAATCAAAACTATATTGAATAAAATCGGTAGAGCCGTTTTTGAGTTATCCCAAATTTCATAATTTTCCTTATAATGACGCACGCACTTATGCCGCGCGGTGTCCTTATACTTCGAACGTTACACATATTAGTTAAGTGCCATACTGTATTAAAATATTTCGCTCAATCTGGCGCGTATAAGATAAGTTCCAGAAGGTAATAAGTAATTACAGTTACTTTGGCGTTTACGACCTTTTTTATAGAGCTTGAAATATTTCTCGTAATTTATTTAAACCTCGAAGCCCGTCTATTGTGAAGGATGGGCAACTACGGAATCCTACACTGAGCGTGGCCCGACATGCTCTTGGCCGGTTTTTTATATGTACTTATACTTAACTTAAAATCTGACATGTCTAAATCCCGCTCAAAGTATAACATTTCCCAATTTGTCGTTTGTATATAATCATCAAATTCACCATGATTTTTTTTCGCTTACAACAATACGGTAAAAATTATATTTTGGACGTGGAGTACTCAGCAATTTAAAACATTGTTGTAGCAAGTTTTGCGGCAGTGAGAGACGGCTGCTCTGATGACGGGCGGGCGGCGGCGGCGGCACGGCAGTCGGCGCGCGCCCGCCGCCCCGAGAGCCAGCGACCCCTGCGACTGCGACCTCGCCGCTCTAACTTCGCGAGTTTCCCGCCGGTCGCTGCTCCGAGCTCACCTACAAACTTCCCGCGCCGAGCCGAGCACACCAAACACGGAACACGGCAGTGTACTTTACTAAACGGCAATGATGCGGCGATTTCTATGTAGTTCCAATTGAACGTGTCAATAGTTTGAAAAGTTTTGGATTGTAACGAGTCGCTATTACGTAAGTGGACGTAAATAATTAACTATTAATTAAGATCTCTTAGGATAGTTTTGTAGTTTTATAATTGTTTATCGTTTAATAAAGTATATACCATCAGGTTCATTAAAAAATGGCAAATGGCCACTACCTATTGCTATACCAACTAAGTTATTTCAGTCAGATTATAATTAATAGTGGTCATTTGCCTAATTTTTTAATGAACCTGATGGTATATCTATATATATATTACGCGAGGCCGATTTTTGTACATCCCATCAGATCTACAGTTATGGTCCGATTTTGATAAATGATATGTCATTAGATTCGTCCCATGCTGGAGATGTGCATAAAACTCTTGGATTTTTAATTTTTTCCCGAAAAAGTACTGAAAAATGGATTTGAAAAAACTACTGTGCGCTAACCACGTGACATTGACCACGTGACCTGTGATCCCTATTTTGACTTAAGATGACCAAATAATAATAAGCATGATTTGCTCACAAACCTGTAGTAAGTTGTTCAGTATGATGAAATATTATTTTTGAGTCGGCAACATAATATCCGCAACACTTAAAACATGTACGAATATGCAAAAATAATTTTACAGTTTGTTGACAATGAATGACAGTAATCATATTCTGACAACTTTTAATGTATTTTTTATTGGGGGCTATAATGTCAATGATCTAAATTGCCAGGTTGTTTTTCTTTTTAAAATGTTGATATGGAAACTTTTTTCGCATGTTAAAAATGTGGAGGAAAAAGCCGGTTAAGTGCGAGTTGGACTGGTGCTCGCAAGACCAGAAAAACTGACCGTCATTCAAGAATAGATTATTTTTATAAGCGAGTTTTACAATAAATCAAAGCAGAAAAAATGTAGTAAGTACAACTAAACGTCATTCAAATAAGTAAATTTATGATAGATTATTTTAAATATGATTATATAAGTCCATCAAAAAAGAAACCAAAGCAAATAGCATGAGTTATGGTAAATTAAATAGTATTTTACTAGAAAAAACTAAGTCCTTCCGCTTGAATGTCGACGGGATGGGAAATGTGGTCGAGTTGAGAATATGGACGAGTTGACAATGTAGCTAAGTTGGGAATTTATCTACATTGGTAATATGGATGAGTTGGTAAAATGGACGAGTTGGAAATGAGGTCGAGTTGAGAATATGGACGACTTGACAAAGTAGCTTAGTTGGGAATGTATCTACATTGGCAATATGGATGAGTTGGTAAAATGGACGAGTTGGAAATGTGGTCGAGTTGAGAATATGGACGAGTTGGCAATGAAGACGACTTGGTAATACGGACAAGTTGGTGATATGGAAGATTTGGCAATAAAGACGAGCTGATAATAAGGACAAGTTGGTATTGTAGACGAGTTGGGTGTATCGTCGAGTTGGGAATATGGACGAGTTGGAAATGTGGATGAGTTGGCAATGTGGATGAGTTGGTTAAATTGACAAGTTGGGAACATGGAAAAGTGGGCAGTTTTTTTTTATGTCATAGGGTGAAAACGAGCAAACGAATCGCCTGATGGAAACCGATTACCGTCGCCCATAGACACCTGCACACCTGTGGACGAGTTCGCATTATGGACGAGTTGGCAATGAAGACGAGTTGGTAATACGGACAAGTTGGTAATATGGACGATTTGTCAATGTGAATGAGTTGGGAATATGGAAGAGTTGGGAATGTGGATGAGTTGGCAAAATGAACAAGTTGGGAACACGGACGAGTGGGCAATGAAGACGACTTGGTAATACGGACGAGTTGAGAATATGGACGAGTTGGGAATGTGGATGAGTTGGCAAAATGAACAAGTTGGGAATATGGACGAGTTGGCAATAAAGACGGGCTGATAATAAGGACGAGTTTCTATAGACGAGTTGGGTGTATCGTCGAGTTGGGAATATGGACGAGTTGGAAATGTGGACGACTTGGAATTGTGGACGAGTTGGGCCTATGGACAAGTTGGAAATGTGGACCAGTTGTATTTGTGGACGAGTTAGCAATATGGACGAGTTGGCATTGTTGATGAGTTGGAAATGAATGCGAGTTGGCAATGTAGATGAGTTGGGTGTATGGACGAGTTGGTAATGTGGACGACTTGGCATTGTGGACGAGGTGGGAATACGGATGAGTTGGAAATGTGGACGAGTTGGCATTGTGGACGAGCTATTATAAATGAATACATAAACAGTTACGCACTACATGATTTCCTTTTTAAAACCTGCGTAGTGAGTGCCCAAATCTGTCGTTTCGATTCATGTGCTTTTTCTGGAAATTGATAGAAATCGATCAAATTGATAAATTCTTCTTTCCTGAAGAAAGAACAACAAATTAAAATTCTACCAATCTTCGGTCCTATGAAAATATGTCAATATTTTTTTCAAGATATGGGATTATTTTTATGAATTAAATTTTTCCATAAAAAATAATATACATTTAATTTGTGGAACAGATCAGCAGATCACATGTCATTAATGCACAAGTTATTTTTACAAAAGAGTTGAAAAAGTTGTCACGATGAAACTGGCAGTTGGCTATCAGGCCTAGCTCTAGCCTGGCATGTTTCAACGTTTTTAAAACATTATTTTAACGTGTTTTTTTACAGTATTTATTCTTCGTTCGCCAAAAACTTCTTTTCGATAAAGTAGTTATTTTCTGTAACACTACCGGATTTCCATATTCTAGCGGCGGTTCGACGCCGCAACGGGCCTCTAGTAGTAAATATATTACGTGATGAGGGAAGTTTATTGTTCCTGAACCTAAACGATTTTTTTATGATGCTGAATCGACATTGACTAGCTCTTACTTTAGGCTGTAATCGTGAGCCGCTGTATTGTGGCGGTAGGCTACCTATAGCCGTTTCATAACCTCGACACCACGTATGGTGCTGTCACGCACGGGCGCTCGGAACAGCAGATAAGTACTTACTTACCTAGCTGCGAACAACTCGTCTCTTGTCCTGTCAGTCAAAATACAAATAAGAGTATTTATTGTTATGTAGTTTAACGGTTTTCCAGCTCTACTGAAAACTAAGAGGTGACGGTTTATTGGAAAGTTCAAAATATAGCGCGGCGTGGGAGTAGCAAAGGGTGAGGAAAGCGCGATTGAGGCACCGCGCCGGCGGAAAGTGGCGGGTTGGTGGACGTATCGGAAATTCGGAAAAACGAAGTGCCAGATTAGCGAGAAGAGTCTCGCTCATAAATAAAGTAGAGACTTTATCTACGGAACGATTTGTACGAACTTAATTTTGCCGCTGGAAAACTCTTGTTCGAATGATGTTGCTCCTTACAAAATTTCATGATTCTACGTCAACGGAAAGTACTGTGGCGACAGCCGGGGGGGAATAACTTCAGAGGTGGAATAATTAATAGAGCAGAGGTACTTCGTGAAGACGTTTATTGCCCGAAGGCTAGTCTAAGACTAACTACTACATTTTATTTTACTGACGGATGTCACGCGTCTTATTCTAAATATAAACATACAATATACAACTTTATTTTTATGTCGGTGGCCATATAGCACCAACAGTGAAGCAGAACCTTCACATTTCCCGCCGTCTCGGGGTGAATGGGGAACATTCATCTAGACAGAACTACTCCTGCCTAACATATCATAAGTCCCTACCTATGCAGGGATACCCATACATTAATACCCAGATGGTCTCTTGCTAAGAGATAACCAGGGTCAGGACATGAGCAGACACTAGCCTATGGCATGTTAGGTTCTGCTTCACTGTTGGTGCTATACCCCGCACCTCCACCAAGTGTGGCGACAGCCGGGGGGGAATAACTTCAGAGGTGGAATAATTAATAGAGCAGAGGTACTTCGTGAAGACGTTTATTGCCCGAAGGCTAGTCTAAGACTAACTACTACATTTTATTTTACTGACGGATGTCACGCGTCTTATTCTAAATATAAACATACAATATACAACTTTATTTTTATGTCGGTGGCCATATAGCACCAACAGTGAAGCAGAACCTTCACAGTACCCTATAGGTTTTGATTCCCTTAATCAAATTATCAATAAATGCAGCACAAACGCTCATATGTTTTAATTGCGTTGACTTAAAAAATTGTTTTGCCCCTTTGTAGCCGACCTGAGTATTCGATATCAATTTCAACTTGATGCCTCCACGCGTTCCTGAGAAAAGGGGTTTGACAGACGTACAGACAGATGGAGAATAATGTTATTCTACCTATATGAGGCTTCCTTCCTTAGATGGATTTTAGAATAGAGACGATAATTAGATATACTTTTTATGCTGGTACTTAGGTACATATTTTGGGCGTACAGTGAAATGACCCGTCTCTATTGTGCAGCAGCCGCATAGACTGGTAGAAAAATCCAAATATCGGCTTCCTTCACCGTCCTAACGGCATTTTGTGAGCCATTTTGGCAACATGACTTTTCCGATGTAAAAAAGCCTGCTGAATTCGATTCTGGATGTTGCCAAGCCGAATTTTGCCCCCGTCCCCCCATTTCCCCCTTTTTTACCTCAAAATATGTCCCTAATCACGGTTTTTACGGTTTTATACAAAAAGTATTACAGCTAGAAAAAAGTGTCAAAGACAAGAATAATCTCTATAAAGTTTTCTATAACATGATATATAAACTTTTTTAGTAGGCCTTATGGTTTGTGAGCAATATCTTCCCGAACTTCATAGACTGGTAGAAAATTCTAAATATCGGCTTCCTTTACCGTCCTAACGGCATTTTGGGATCCATTTTGGCAACATGACTTTTCCGATGTAAAAAAGCCTGCTGAATTCGGTTCTGAATGTTGCCAAGCCGAATTTTGCCCCCCTCCCACCATTTCCCCTCTTTTTGACCTCAAAATATGTCCCTAATCACGATTTTTACGGGTTTATACAAAAAGTATTAGAGCTAGAACAAAAGTGTCAAAAAAAGAATGATCTCTATAAAATTTACTATAACATGGTGTATAGATAAACTCTTTTAGTAGGCCTTATGGTTTGTAAGCAATATCTTCCCGAACTTCATTATTTAAAAAAAAAATTGATAAGTAAACATCGTCGAGGCAGTGAAATACACTTATTTTTAGACTGGTAGAAAAATCCAAATATCGGCTTCCTTTACCGTCCTAACGGCATTTTGTGAGCCATTTTGGCAACATGACTTTTCCGATGTAAAAAAGCCTGCTGAATTCGATTCTGGATGTTGCCAAGCCGAATTTTTCCCCCCTCCCCCCATTTCCCCCCTTTTTACCTCAAAATATGTCCCTAATCACGGTTTTTACGGTTTTATACAAAAAGTATTACAGCTTGAAAAAAAATGTCAAAGACAAGAATGATTTCTATAAAATTTCCTATAACATGATATATAAACTTTTTTAGTAGGCCTTATGGTTTGTAAGTAATGTCTTCCCGAACTTCATAGACTGATAGAAAATTCTAAATATCGGCTTCCTTTACCGTCCTAACGGCATTTTGGGATCCATTTTGGCAACATGACTTTTCCGATGTAAAAAAGCCTGCTGAACTCGGTTCTGAATGTTGCCAAGCCGAATTTTGCCCCCTTCCCCCCACTTCCTCCCTTTTTGACCTCAAAATATGTCCCTAATTACGATTTTTATGGGTTTATACAAAAAGTATTACAGCTAGAAAAAAAGTGTCAAAGAAAAGAATAATCTCTATAAATTTTACTATAACATGGTGAATAAATTTTTTTAAGTAGGCCTTATTGTTTGTGAGCAATATCTTCCCAAACTTCATTATTTTCAAAAAAAAATTGATAAACATGGTCGAGGCAGTGAAATACACTTATTTTGGGATTATTGAAATCGCACAGGATCCAGCCGCTCTGCAGCGCTTGACGCTGACATCCAGTTGGCGTGCTACTTATTATCTGTCAAGACTCACGAGGCTTTCAGTCATAAGCAGTCGTCAGATTTACACGCAGAACTGTATCCAAGTTGGGCTAAAAGGGACGTAGAAAATAAAAATGCTTTGCTTCTGACCATGAAGTCATTCAAAATGCTCAGTTCTACGCCAGATTCTCCAGAAATATGCCTTAGAAATGCAGTTACCCAGGATCTTGCAGCAGAAAAAAATAAAGTGTCAATTCTCACTGCCAAGCAGCTTGGCTGACTCTAAGTAACGAAGTTTGTTTCCGAAAGGCTCACCAACAGCAGGTCAGCAACTGCGCTAAGGTCATGTAATTGTTACGAGCT